>JAHLJT010009355.1:100392974-100992974 GCA_031308135.1 Acheta domesticus | reverse complement strand
GAAAATTATTTGTTTTCAGAAAATTTTATAGGATGATGTTTCAATATGTCTTTCAAGAATAAATTTAATTCAGGAAAAATTTCTATCTTTAATATTGTAGTTGTAGGAAGACACCGAAAAAAATTTTGAAGTGTTGTAATTTTCGAAAAGTCAGAAATTTTAACGACAATTAGATCTGTGCCATTCTTTAAGCGTCTGTTACACTATCTGAGAAAAAAGTTTAATAAAACAATGTAAAGTCATTTTCGAGACAATTTTGAAAATGAAGTTTTATGTACATTACCCCCTCCCAAATTAAATGATCCGTTTCAAACCCGCAAGGCCTCGAATTCCTTTAATTCGAGAGAAGAATATCAATTTTGCTGAAAATTAGCTGATCGGTTTAGATACTGGGGTTGACCACAGAGTGACGGTCAGGCATTTTGCCGTCAATTAAGTTTTCAGTATCAAAGACCCACAAAAGAATTCTGACTACATAATGTATTAAAGGAAGTAATTTACTACATATATAAATGAACAAGATTTATAATTTCATTACTAGGGCTTTCAACAAGACTTTTTCTATCGAAAATTGGCCGTTTTCCGGCGCACGATTAGAATACTTTCTCGTCTTGGAAATTAAGAGAGAGAATTAATGTAATCGTGAAGGGAGGGGAAGTAATTAAGTAATTTATTGCGAGGGAAGGAGAAGAAAGTAAAAATATTCAATCTCATGAAAATGGCCTTTTATAGTGGTGACCGCTCACTTATCTGATACCGTCTTTTCTCAATATATTAGACAAATATATTCCCATTCAATTTCAGAAGTAGATATAAAACAGGGCAAATTTTCTTATAACTGAAAGCAGAAATTTCTAATTGTTATAATTCTTATTGATATAACATAATCAAACTACCGACAAAAAGAGCTTTCACAATTGTTATTTTAAAATAAACCTTTCATGCTTGCAGGGACTGGACTGGAAATAACTGATACCGTCAACTGCCTGCGCCAGCAACATCCATGTGTACGTGAGGGCCTACTGCCTCACACAAACGGCAAGTGTTACGCTCCCTTAGAGCGAGGCCCTTGTCCTCGAGGTCACATGATCGCGTTGGATACAAACAGCACTGCAGATGTGTTAAAAGGGCATTGCATGGAGCAGCGGTGTTCTTCTGGTCTTGTTTTCTTGGAAGGACGTTGCTTACCCAGTGGCCAAGTCCGCAGGTTGTTGTGTGCAAGTGGATTCCTACATCTGGATCCATCAGGAAACCCGCGTTGTGGAGAGTTTCCGGGATGGAAAAACTTACTACGCCCTTATATTCGATGTTCCCACAAGAAAAAGCAGTCTTCTGAGCGCGGCGGAAGAGGAGGCGAAAGACGGGCGGCGAGGGTTAGTAATACCCAATGTGCATACAAAAACAATGGTGTTTGTGTCAAAAAAGTTTCAGGTATTAGTCCGAAAATTATTTTGACACCTGAGTAATTTCTCTTATTCAAGGGAACATTTCATAATGCAAAATAAGACGAAACTTGGAGATATGACAGCCTTTAACACCGAGTCTACGTGTTCGTATTGATTGGGTACTGTGATCACGAATTTTGGAGAAAACGTGTAAAAAAAACTATCGCGAACAGTCTACCGAGCAAGTGATGTAACTGAGGAGGGTCGGCCAAAATACCAGTTGATGTAGTCGGCCTGACTGGTATGCGGAATGTTCTTGATGAAATTCTGAAAGCAGTATTTTGTTTCATTTAATTTGTATTTTTTGTGTACTTCCTACGTAGACCTTTAAAGTTATTCAGAAATTGATTTTGATTTGTCTATTAAATACCTTTTTCGAAACGCAAATACGAAAAAAGCAAAATTAATAAAAGAATGATAATAATGCGCAAAATAAATTAGCTGCTTTTTAAGGATATTTCAATTAGAAACACGATAAAAACACGCGAAAGTTGCGCAGCCAGAATTTGATCGTGAAACTTGCAACTTTTCAACTCTTGAGTCGGGCTTGGTGCAGACTCGACACCAAACGATCTAAGAGGGTCACATGCCCTACCACATGACTTGTTCTGGTGTCCGTTCGGGCAAGAATTGTTTTACGTTCTCTCTTAAAAGCGTCGACATGGTTCCTTTGTACACGCATTCGAGAATTCGCCCTGAAAGACTACGTCCCTTTTTTATTGGATTTCGCATTTCTCTATCCTTAAAAATCGAATTGGGGTGGTAGGGCTATTTCAGTTTAGTTCTCGCCCTTCGTAAATATTTTTGAAATCATATTTTAAATTGTTAACTTGAAATAAAAAAGACTAAACTATTCATGATGGGAATACTGCTTTGGGTGTGGTAATTAACAAATGGTAATTATTTTGAAAATAAATGTAATAAGAAAACTCAAAAAAAATGTGATTGGGTGGGGCCAAGGTCCCCGTTGCCCCTCTAGATCCATCACTCCCTCCTGGTTTGATGACAGCTGTTACGAGGAATCAATTTACAAGTTACAAAAAGATTATTTGTAAAACGTTTTATTATGAGGGTACACAAGTAACTATACGCAACGCACCTTGATACATTGATGTTCTGAAATCTTTCTGTTTTAATTCTGACCACTGTTTAAAATATTATATATATATATTTGTTTTGACATTTTAACTCCATTCTGAAGATGGAAATAATCATTTACAAAACGTTTCTATTTATTTATTAGATATTTTAGTACGTGGCAATCATATTTTATTTTTTTACGTAAAACTGCTACCCCAAAACATATTCAGTCTATGAAATAAAGACCAAATACAGTCCGATAAAGTTGTTAAATGTAGAAAAGAAAATAATAATTTGATAATCATACTTTCGGGAATCCTTCACTTGGAACAAAGAGACGATGCCACCTTTGCCCAAGACAAGGAGACAAAAAATCAGAACCTTTTGCAGCGTTTGCAGTAATTTTATTTGCGCAGAACAGGGACAAAAGTTTTGAAATGTAAAAGTTGCATTGAAAAATACTTATCATCTATTTAGAAAAAAACAGTTTAGTTCTTTCTAAAATGGATTCAGTGTTTTTTGAATTTGGTGTATGAATAGAGATACATTTTTTGTCATTAGATTCTGATACTTTAAATTTCAGGTTTGATAAATTGCAAAATTAGTGATATTGTCATTATTGATATTACACAAGATGTAATCACTGTGTAATTTGATAATACATATAATAAAGATCACAAATAGCTGTTTTGAATCATTCTTTTAACAGGGTCCGCTAGAACTCTATGGTAAAAATCACGGAAAATATTTCATGGTACCACGCACGGGTTAAACAGTACAAATAAAACATCACATTCACACTATTTAACGTACAAAACCATTCATCTCGTTCGTGCAGAGAACTGTGCAACTTTAACTAATTTCAAATTTATTAAATGGCCTTTTAACAATTTATTTTACTTTAATTAATTTAAATAAATTCCAATATTGTCCTTGAATAGAAACAGAATGTCTTTTTCTCTATAAAGTTTCATTTCGCGTTTTGAAGATTATTAAGCATGCTTGAACGATGAGTTTATATCATGAACACTTGTCTCTTACGTCACACCAATCAGGCTTCTTCCATTTTATCACACACAAAGTGCGAGAGTATTTAAAATTCTAAATTTTTTCCCAAGCGAATTTCTAACTGATATTCCGTATTTGCGTTCTCTTCGTCGTGATCACCTCAATTATTCTACCAGAATGACTGTTCTCAAAATGTATTTGTATTTTAGATTCATTAAATCTTTATTTTTTTTCATGATATTTGTTTCTATACTGTTATTCCGTTTCAAATTAATTTGTGGTGTATGAAAATTGTAATGATAAAATCAGTTATATACTAAATACGAATGTTACGAAATATCTACTATAACCTCGATTTTTACAGAAGTGACAGTGTTAGAATTAAATTAATAGTCAATAATTAAAATATATTTAAAAATTAGCACTTGGATAATAGTTTATCAATTTTTTATATTATATTCACAAGGTCTTAAATTAATTTATTATTATTTTTTTTACTTTTTTTAAATTCAAGTTGTAAGTAAAATGGATTTTTCAACAAATTACATTCATTCCGAACACAATTTTTTAAAATATGGCTTGAAAAATTACTGCTGCAACAATACTATATATCTTAAGCAAGTGTTGACCATGGGTTTTTAATTATTATTTAATTATGATTATTATTTTTTCATTATTACTATTAGCAATTAAAAATTGTCGTGCACTTATGTTGGAGCATTTCTCAGGACTTCCAATTTATACATCACACAATTCATAAAACATTTCTGAAAAATTAGGCAAATTAAATAGACTATAATACATTCTTCGTGGACTTTTCTTAATAATACAACATACGAGTAACATACGCAAAACAAGTAGTTGAAGTCACGATGAAGAATGAACTGATTACGATTTACTTATTGTAAATTGAAGGTGCACCGCGTATGTTGATTAGCGGACTGTGTTCAATTTAAGGCGGGAACCATTACACACAGCACTTATATCCTCTGATCGCTCAACTTTCCTTGGAGGACCACTGATGATGAATTAATAATTAAAAAGTTGCAAGTCACCAGCCTTGCGTTCCAGAAAAAGGAGTTTCAGTTGCTGTCATCATCACTAAGAATGAATTAAAAGGCATGTAAAGTTAATACATATAATTGAATCAAACAAAGGTTACATAAAAATTGTACTAATGGAATTATCATGTCTTGCAAAGATTAATAGTGAGATAGTAGATATTAAGTGACTACAGACATGATGTAATTACGTTGAAATATAGCATGTTATGAGTGAACGCCTGGAAGTTGTTAAGATTGATGATTTATAGCAAATGCAAATTTTAGAAATACGAGCAAGTTAGACTTAAATTGATAATCAGGTTGTAAAATTAAACAATTGTTACTCTGGTCGTTACAAATGACGTTGGGTTGGCGCAACGATGTGAGCTTGCAGCTGGTTCCCTGCGGATGCGAGGACGGGATCACTCAGGGGAGAGGGGGGAGGCTTGCGCGCCTAGCGCTCGCCTGGCTGTTACAGAGATGCATGATGACGCATAACGAGGGGAAAGGCTGCAGAGAAAAAGAAAGACTGCAGAGTTGAAAAAACACACCACGGCAATAATACGTTGTTCGGTTGCCATACTGGAATCAATAACTGGTATGCAGTGAATGCATACTCAATTGAATATATGAAGATCCACTGTTGCGGACACAAGATCACACACAATATATCGTGCAGCACGGGAAAAACGGAATTCTGTGTTGCGCGCACAATTATTCAGTTAAAGCATGAATGTATTGAATGTATGAAAAGCCATTGTGGTAGGCGGAAATATGAAACACAGTACATTGCACAACACGTGAAGAACGTAATTCTACATCTCGCGCACAAACGTTCACTTGATACATGAATATTTCTGAACAGGATAGTTAATGCCACTGATTAGTTCGTCGTACTAAACTATCAAAGAATGGTGAAATGATCTTGCACATGCGTATATGTAATGTGTTGCAATGTGAAGATGTTACAACGAATGAGCTCTGCGCGACACGGAGTGTACGCAGACAAGGATGCAGCTCAACTGAATTTTAGGTGACGCTTCGCAAGGGACGCCTCTGATCGCTTGGCGCCGTTTTTGACAGTAGGCAATGAGCGGGCGCGTAATATATGATAAAACGATTATAACTGAATTTGTTGATTAAACAAAATCATGTAAACATGTAAGATATTATGTGTTGGAAATTACAGTATGCTTTTTACAGTTAACAGTTAAATTATGTGCACAGAGCTCAGATTTGTTGTAGGTGGTTCTGAGAATGGGCAAGGGGGGCAGCCCAGGCGGATGTGGTCTTTCTAAGAATTGCGAGCCGTTGTGGCAAACGTATTTTTCACAGTTGAATAAAATATATAATGAAAAGTTCGTACCAATAGCTTAAGCATATGTGATGGGCATATAAATTTAGTAACAAATAGCTTGCTTGTTCGAACATAAATAATAGTATAAAACGATAACTGAATACAATAACTGAAACAAAATTAAGTAAGATTAAATATATAATTACAATAATTTTTATTGTGATGCGATTTTTTGACAATATTCGTGAAAATACAGTAGCCCTCTCTAGCACGAACTCGCTTAACCCGAATTTCGTCTTAACACGAACAAAACGACGGTCCCAGCAAGGGATTATGGTAATACGAACATTTATAGTACTCGTATAACATGAATTTTTATAACACGAACTACGATTATTTCGGTCCCTTGGAATTCGTATTAATGAGGGTTTTCTGTATTCGAAGTTATGTTTTGTTGAATCTGTATAGTGAATGTTAAATGCTCCAAAACTATTAATGTTTTTTGTTATGGTGGTGCGCGGCGAGTTGAATCACGCGCCGCACCACCAGCACTCGGCGTCAGCACAGCGAGCAACGGACCGTGGCGAGACCGGGAGAAAGAGGAAGAAGCGGCCAGCTAGCGAAGCCCAGGAGTGGTTGCGAGGCTATGCCGCCGGCGAGAATAAAAGCGGGCCCCGCCGCCGGGCGGGCAGACAGTGTTATAGCAGAGTTCCGAGTGTAAAGTGACGTAGTGCGGCCAAAGTGATATATATTTAGACCAGGCAATTGTATTATTGGACGTTCTTCTTGGCAACTGGTGAAACTGCATTGTACTTTGGACATCTGTTGGTAAAACGGTAACCCGGCTTGTTATTTGGTATTATTCTTTGGTTACCGGTTTGTTATAATTGATTTGCTGCATTTGTGGAATAAAAACGTTGTTTACGAAACTTCTGTGTTTTCCTGGATATAACAATTGGCGACGAGGAAAACGTGAACATGGCAAGTGCACCGGCCCAGTCAGAGCTAGCGCAGATTCTGCAGTTTATGCAGCAGCAACAGCAGCAACAGCATCAGCACCAGATGCAACTGATACAACAGTTAGCAACAGGACAAGAGAAGCAGCTTCAAGCGCAGTTAGCGGTGAGTGCAACAAGAGGCGAGCATGCGCCTGCGCCATTTACCCCATTCCTGCCGCAAGTAGAAAGTTGGGCAGATTATGTTGAGAGATTAGAGCAACATTGGATATATTATGGGGTTGAAAGTGAAGAAAGAAAACGGGCAGCATTTTTAAGTACTGTGGGCAGTGAGACGAATTCATTGTTAAAGAAATTGTGCAGTGATAAAGAAATTTGTAAATTGCCGTGGTCAGAGATAAAAGAAACATTAGATAAATATTATGAAAAAAGGCCGCATGTGGTAGCAGCGCGGTATGCATTTTTTCATTGTAGAAAGAAAGATACGCAAACACACACAGAGTGGATTACTGAGTTGAACGGGTTAGCGAGGAACTGCGAATTTAAGTGCCAATCTAAGAAGTGTGGAAAATCTTATGCAGAAACACTGATAAGAGACGCGGTAATCTTGAACACTCCGGAAGACAGAATCAGGTTTGAAGCACTTAAGAGCAGCGATCCGTCACTAGAGGAAATTCAAAAATTGGCTACGACGTTCGAAGTAACATCGCGCACCGCATGAGAAATCGCCAGTAACAACAAAGTATTTCAGACCGGTTACGAACGAGGGCAACGCCAGGAGAGCCAAGGTGGCTCTGATAAGGAGCCGAGTTACAAGATAAGAAGGCGGCCGCGCAACAGCCCGGTTAGGACGAGGTCGGCGGGCAGCCCCGATAACGAGGTGGTCCGGCCGGCGCGTTATCGCGGAAGAAAGATTACGCGATACGAAGGCGGCATGGGCGACGGCAGCAATGACACCAGCAATAGTAGCCTAAACAAAAATAACAGAAAATCATGCAGGTTTTGTACGAGAAACCACGAAAGGTGGCAGTGCAAATTCAGGCAGGCGAGTTGTTACAAGTGCGGGAAGACTGGACATATCAGGGAAGTGTGTTGGCAGGAGCGGCAAGAGAAGTGGGAAAGAAGAAAAGCAAGAGAAGAAGAAGAAATGGATGTGAATGTGGTACACCAGTTGTTAAGTGGCAAAGGGCAGAATAAGTTAATAATAAAACTGGACATGGGCGAAAAGGAAGTGAAGTTTTTGGTAGACACTGGTGCAACTGTGACATTGATAAACTTAGATACGTACAGGAAATTAGGGAACCCCCAAGTGAAAAAAATAGAAAAACCAGTGTATGGTTTTGGCAAAGACCCCATAAAAGTGCTAGGGAAAATCAAGGTACCAGTTAAGTATAAATCAAGGAAAGCAGAATTAGAGGTGTTAGTGGTGGATAGGTATGATGTAGTGAACATACTAGGATTAGACAGCTTTGATAAGATCGGTTTAGGTGTCGTGGATGAAGTGTGTGCGGTAGAGCAACAGAAAGTGTCAACATTGGTCTGTGAATTAAGAAATCAGTTCCCGGAAGTGTTTAAACCTGGACTAGGCAAATGTAATAACTTTGAAGCCGGGCTAATATTAAAAGAAAGCAGTAAGCCCAGGTTTTTTAAAGCTCGTCCAGTGCCATGGGCACTGAGAGACAAAGTGGAAGAAGAGATCAAAAGGTTGGAGCGAGAAGGGATTATAACAAAGGTGGCTACCAGCAAGTGGGCCACTCCCTTGGTGGTGGTGTCAAAAAGTGATGGCGGCATTCGTTTATGCGGAGATTTTAAGAGCACGGTAAACGAGCAGCTAGAAATTGAACAACACCCCATTTCGAAGCCGGAAGATTTATTTTACAAACTAGCAGGGGGGCAGCAGTTCACCAAAATTGATCTTAAAGATGCATATTTACAAATACCTCTAAATGAAGAAGAAAAAAAAGTGTTAGTGGTAAACACGCAGTTGGGATTGTATCAATACAACCGATTGCCGTTTGGGGTCACCTCAGCAGCGGCAATATTTCAAAAAGTGTTGGAAGAAATCA
Source organism: Acheta domesticus (assembly GCA_031308135.1). Classification (NCBI taxonomy): domain Eukaryota; kingdom Metazoa; phylum Arthropoda; class Insecta; order Orthoptera; family Gryllidae; genus Acheta; species Acheta domesticus. Next base: position 100,984,079 of record JAHLJT010009355.1, on the reverse strand, counting down.
CGTCTCAAGTGAGTGGGTGCATTAACTATCTGGACGATATCATAGTAACAGGGAAAAACACAGAAGATCACGTGACTAATTTAAAGAGTTTACTAGAGTTGTTAAAAGAGTGGGGATTTAAAGTGAACTTCAATAAGTGTGAGTTTTTCAAGCAACAGGTCACTTTCTTAGGTCACGAACTAACGGAGTCAGGAATTAAGCCGACGCAGCAACATGTGCAAGCAATTAGAAACCTACCAGCACCTAAGAACATCAAAGAATTGCAGGCATTAGTAGGTAAGATCAACTATTATAGCAAATTTATTAGGAACTTCTCGTCAATTGCAGCACCGTTAAATGCATTAAAGAAGAAAGGTGTCAAGTTTGTGTGGTCACCGGAATGCGAAAGAGCCCTTAAGGAGCTGAAGAGTGCGATAATAGAAACTACGCAACTCAACCATTATGTGCCAGGAAGAGTGACATCAATAGCTACTGATGCATCCGACTATGGTGTTGGAGCCGTGCTGTCACAAAAGGATGAAAATGGTGTGGAGCGCCCCATAGCCTTCGCGTCGAAATCTCTAAATAAATATCAGAGGAACTGGTCACAAGTGGAAAAAGAAGCATTAGCGATTTTATTTGGTGTAAAAAAATTTAACGAGTATGTCTATGGATCAAAATTTCACATAATTATAGACCACAAGCCTTTGGTGCAATTGTTCCATATGGGGAAGAGGTTACCGGAAGGCACAGCGAAGAAACTACAGAGATGGGCCTTATTTTTATCTGACTATCACTATCAGATCCATTACAGGCCGACTACGCAGCACGCCAACGCGGACGCGCTTTCCAGGCTGCCAGCGGGACCGGATGTGGATTTTGATGGGTCCGAGGAGGTGTGCCAGCAACTGGACCAAGAAGACTGGCAGGTATTACAAGAGTTCCCCATCACAGCAGCCACAATAGCAGCGGCAGTAGACGAGGATCCAGAGTTGCGAGTAGTTAGGGAGTATATGAGGAAAGGGTGGCCGAGGAAGTTGCTAAGAAGCAATGCATCCTGGTTCGAGAAGAAAGATAGGCTTTCAGTAAAAGCAGGGGTATTATTATTGGCAGGGGACCAGGGAACTAGGGTAGTAGTGCCGAAGGTCCTGAGAAAACAAATTTTAGAGTTGCTACATGAGGGACATTGGGGTATAGTGAATACTAAGCAGTTGGCTAGGCGGCATTGCTATTGGCGAGAGATGGCGAAAGATATTCAGGACATGGTCAGGCGGTGCAACGCCTGTCAGATCAACCAGTCGGCACCGCGGCAAGAGTGGCACTCGTGGCCCAAGCCGGAAGCTCCGTGGGAGCGAGTGCATGTAGATTTTGCGGGCCCGTTCTGGGGAAAGATGTGGTTAGTGGCGGTAGACGCACTGTCTAATTTCCCTTACATAGTGGAGATGGGGGTTACAACGGCCGGAGCTACGATAGATGCGTTGGAGAAAATATTCGTGACGGAAGGGCTCCCGCAGACGTTAGTCTCAGATAACGGTCCACAATTTACATCTGAAGATTTTTTTCGGTTTTGTAAGGCAAACGGCATCAGACATGTTTGCGCGCCTCCTTTCCATCCCCAGTCCAATGGGGAAGTGGAAAGGTGCGTGCGCACTTTCAAGACGGCCATGAAGAAGGCGAGAGACGCAGGGACACCGAGGAGCCGCGCTTTGTTGCGCGTCTTGGCAACTTACAGGACGCTGCCAGGACCAGAGGGGAGGAGCCCAGCGGAGGTGCTACACGGCCGGCAGCACAGAACCCTGCTGTCATTGTTAAAGCCAGGTAACCACCGCAACGAAGAGGCGGTGGAACCGAAATATAAGGTAGGAGATAAAATATATTGTACCAGCTTTAAGAGAGATCCTGCTTGGTGGCCGGGCATTGTTATAAGCACAATGGGAAATAAGATGTATCAAATACAAGTTTTGGAAAAAGTAGTAGTTAGGCATCAGGGCCAGGTGCGCCCGAGATACACACTAGAACCAGTGGATGCAATGGGGAAGAGAGCAGAGAGAGAAAAAAGAGAAAAGTCATTGAGGGAATTAATTGATATGGACCGGTTGCAGGAGTGGCCAACACAGCAAGCAACGGAGAAGTCAGCCGAGCACCCAGTGGAGCAGCAACCGGCGCCGAACCTGCAGTCGGAGGCGCCGATGAGGTCGACAAGACGTCGCGTGCGGTTCGCACCGTACACGACGTTTTCGAGAGGGGAGGGTGTTATGGTAGTGCGCGGCGAGTTGAATCACGCGCCGCACCACCAGCACTCGGCGTCAGCACAGCGAGCAACGGACCGTGGCGAGACCGGGAGAAAGAGGAAGAGGCGGCCAGCTAGCGAAGCCCAGGAGTGGTTGCGAGGCTATGTATTATTGTATTATTGGACGTTCTTCTTGACAACTGGTGAAACTGCATTGTACTTTGGACATCTGTTGGTAAAACGGTAACCCGGCTTGTTATTTGGTATTATTCTTTGGTTACCAGTTTGTTATAATTGATTTGCTGCATTTGTGGAATAAAAACGTTGTTTACGAAACTTCTGTGTTTTCCTGGATATAACATTTTTAATCCAAAGTTCGTTCGGAAGTCATCGTATAATATATTGTACATTCACATTAAACATGATAAGTTTTTTCTTCAGCTTCTTCACAAACACATATTGGAAATGATTAAGATTGAAAGAATGAAGTTTGAAATTAAAGTTGTCATGCCCTGTCATGTAAAGAATTGTATTCCTTGACGGAGGAAACCGTCTTCTATTTTTATTTGCAAAGTCCACAGGAGGAAGAAAATAATATGTACCGTGGGTGAGAGCAAAGCCTCTCGTGGCGCAAACCCACTCATGGGTTTTTTAATAGACCGCCATTGTTTATGGAGCTCACCGCCGGTCATCTTGATACCAACCGGTTTGTTATAGAAACGCGTGAAGCTTGCTACGTCAGTCGTTGAAATAATGAGGTAAGTTCTTTTTTTTCAGTTTTGATGCAATAAATGTGAAATTTCAATGTGATATTTTATGCTGATAGTTGCAAGGAAATGAATTAAAGTTTTGTCATTTTACACTACTCAAACTCAGTTTTAAATACTACGGGCGAACTTTTGCTTCATTTTGAATAAAAACATGGCATAATGGCGTCTCCTTAAACATACCAAAACAGGGCAAAAACCTTCGGTCTTTCTGGAGCAAATCCCCGCACTCGGAAATGTAATTCGAGCTCACAAATATGCATATCATGCCAACATACTCAGAAATTTGTAAGGATTTGCCCAACTTGAGGGGATTTTCTCCCTCGTTTAGTCAAAATGTATGCTGAACATGGTACCTTCATTCATAATTTTTACTATATGCAATTATGAGAGACAATTAATAAAAACTTAAGGATATATAGAACATGGGTCCTTAACATGCAATACCAAACGAACAGTTCTCTGAAACGTCGTACGAACTTCAACTGAATTTTATGAATTAAATGAAATAGGATTTTCACATGGTTGTCTATAATAAATGGAACTTTTTCTTTATACCTTCATTCTTATATCTATAACGTTGAACGATTCGGTAGGCGCGATATTTATGATTTTCTTACCATATAGCTAGGTGGATATCTCTTTATTTATGTCTATCTATTTCCTTTAGGTACCTATTCAGATAGCAAAGAGAAGTAATAATTTTCATTTCATTACTTTTTTCTAGGAACTACAAACGAAAAACAACTTTCAAACCCATGACAGAAGATTTGATCGCAGAGACACCATTATTTCATGGGATCACTAAGTATGCTATTTCGTGTGTCACGAAACGAAACCCGAACACAGTAAGGAAAAGTGTCAAAAATTGGCTGAAGCTTCTTCAGATACAGATGCCGTGCTCTCTATACATGACAGCAGCTCAGAATTTGAATTTCGATTCAGTGAAGAGGAAAACGACAGCAAAGATGAGACTTGCTTTTTGCCCTTGATTACAGAATAAAGTGTTACTTCAGGTCTTTCCATTAATACCTTTTACCACTTTAATCACTATCGGAGCAAAGTCCCGCAGTGCGGTGATTTCACCCAAATATATTTTCGAAAAACCGAAATTTCTTAGCAACCATTGGTCAGACACGAATGAAATTGTTGTGAGATATAGACAAGATTCCATTCTAAAACATCAATGTGAAATTGGAAGAAAATGTACTTGTGATTTATTTTAAATTTAAAAATCCTAAAATGAGGGGTTTTGCTCACACTTACCCTATTGTAACGTCACAGCATGTTGCTGGGCCGGACCGCACCTGGAGAGCAGCCAGGAGGGAGGTGGGGTGTGTTCGCAGCTGGCGGCAAGCAGGCCACCCTCGCTTCCTTGGAAGGGACGCGCCTAGGGAGGGACAGGGTGTAGGGGGGATGATGTGTGAGGGCCCGGGCCCCGAAACTCAGTAATGAGGCGGGTCGCGAGTCGCCTGCGTGGCAGGTCGATCATGTGATCTTTCGCAAAAGAGGCCAGCGAAGAAAACGGCCAGGCATTCGAGTCTGAGTCGAATGGAGGTGCGGATGCACCACACTTGTACCCAGGTGCGGAGACGATCGAAACTCGTGAGGGCAATCCATGTGTTGGAACGCCGTCGTGGAAGAGTTATTCCACGTGTGACTGCGGTCACGGGGTGTTACGCTGTGTGCGGGCACTCGTTGAGGCGTGGCGACAGCCACGACTCACACTGATCTTCAATCGGTTAAGGATCGCTTCTGCGATCAGGAGAAAGGGGTCTTCCAGAGAAGTGAGAACTATGTATATGTAAATAACTGTACAATAAACTTGTATATAACAAAAGTTCAGGTCTGTGATTACCGTACTATTATCATGACATCACTCTATACCACCCTTTTAAGCTTGAATTCCATCTTTCTTGACAAATTTGAAGTAATAATTTAGTGAAATGACGCCGCTTTTGTAGAAATATATTTCCGTATTATTGATGTAGACGCGTAGATGTTTACAAAGTTCTGTTCTAAAAGAAAATTTTTGAAGTTCCCAACAAGAGGCATCAATCCTGTGAGAACTTGCAAAATGTCCGTAAAGTCGTTCTGTATGTTCCTATCAGAGCTAAAATAACTTTTCGCTGTGTTGAGAACAGAAGTCTTTTGTTGTGTGCAATAATTGCACGATGTTGCAAACTGAAATTCCACATGAAAGGATTATTGGGAATACCAAACATTGTGGAAGGAATCAGCACAATAAATGGGATTGTTTGGTCCAAATGCCGCTGTAGTTCAAATATTCAAAAATTAAGTTATATTATTTCGAGTGCCCCCTTCCGCGCTCTATTTGGTGAAGTTTTTTTAAAAATAAGTATCTGGTGTCTATTTGCAATATTACAATACTCTACAGCCGTTGCAAATAATTCGAGAAAATATGTAGTGTTGTAACACCATAGTTTATGAATTATCTGGAAAATAAGTAATTTCATTTTTCCTTCAAAATTAATAATGTTAATACAATGCTCAAAGTTTATTGAAGATTGTACAATACATTTCGACCGATTGAATACAACAGGTTTAATCAATAAAATGATAAATATGGTAAAATAAAAAGGCTATACTCTTATGGGAAAGTACCTACATTACTAATGTATTTCCTGGTGTAACTACATTCGAGAGAATGTTTTGGACACAAAGGTGATCAAAAAATATACGCCCATCATAAAATGCATGATCTGAAGTTTGAAGGTTGGGTGTTATGGAGAGGCTTTGTTTGCCAAAATACAAGTGTGTGATAAGATATGCTCTCTGACTGTAGATATTCTATTTATGTATCAGCACATAAGATAACCAACAGAAAATGTTAACAAACTTCTTGTGACTATCTAAATTCTTAACGCAAATTGAAATGTGCAGAAGTAAATAATTTATTTTAGTTTTTTATAATCCGTTCCGTTAAGAGGTAAAAACTGGCAATGTCTTTTTAAAATACAACTTTTTGTAACTAACCGCTCCTTAATTGAAGAATTTTCATGAATATCTTTTTTTGACATATTTGTATGCGTATTTCAGACCTAAAGTCAGAAACTTCCTAGCTCTGATTAAGAAACACGGTATGTATTGTTCATGGTTGCCTGTTTTTGTAGGTTTTTCTGACCACACATTCGTCATAGATAACTGTATCCGGTAAACGTTACCTCTGAGACGCACGACACCGTTCACACTGCAGTAAATTTACACGCCGCAACAACTCATTAGTGCTTTTATACCATTTACGAGCATTTATTAATATTATTGCGCAATTCGACGAGTTTTCAAATGATGCATGCTGCTATAGTAATGCTCATTATGGTCACAGAATACGCAGAGTATTTTGCAGAAGCTCATCCAACCAAAGAAGAAAAGTTTTCAGGTACGTGTCTACCTAAGAGTAATGTTAATAAAATTTTCAATCAAGGTAGTAGTGAAAGTCAGTTAATCACTTTTAAGATAGTTTTATTGGTTTTGTTTTATTTAAAAGAAATAAAATTATATACACTCTTTACATTTGAGATTTCATCAACCTATTCTGGACTTGGGATCTTTGTCAAGTTAACCAAAAAAGTATATTTATATACAATTTAAAAACATTAAAACCAATACAAACTATACGAAAATCATAGAAGTCAACTTATGTCATATGTGTTTCAGGGAGTGTTGAGGTGAATTGATTCAAACGCGTAGGTTCAAGTTAAACTACTTAAGTTAAAAATCCAAATAATTGTGAGAAGACATTTTAGGCACTGAGAAGAGAGATGTTCCTTCGTTAATCAATGAACGAGGAGATGACTCATCGACCCACATCGCTTCAACAGTTTATACACTAGTGATTAGAGCTGGGAGTTGTAGATGCAAAATTTAGTCAAAAAAGTGCCTAATTTTAAGTGCATTAATTTAGCTGAAAAGCGTACATTTTTTTAAAAAAAAGGTGCAAATTTTGAATGTATATATTTGTACAGTCCCCAAAGGAATGACATCACGTATAAGGACACAGAATCAAACACGTGTTGAAAAGTATTGTTCTTAGAAGTCACAAGTCCGGAAACTGTTGAAACAAATAACTTAACATTTCAATGTTTTTTATTTGGTTTTTGGTTTTCACTAAGATTGCATCTCCGGTCACTAAGTAAATACTTATATAGAGAAAAGGAATCTCCAAAAACAACAGACACAAGTGTTGCATATACAGTTCGCAGTCGGTAACTTCAATCATTGTTTGTTGCAGCATCCTCAACATCAGAATTTTTGACTAAGTTATGTTGTAGCCATTACTTTCCAATATCCTCCTGTGCTTCTTTCACGCCCATCAAAATAACCTATTGTGCATTTTTTTCTTCAATTTTTTTACCAGGAAAGAGTACACAAGCACTATGAAAGGTTTATCTTCCCTCTCCTGACTAACCTACTCTATCTTCTTACAGCTGAAGAATCATTTGTTATAATTTTTAAGAAACTGAGTGAAACATAAAAATTCTTGGGAGTGATCATAAAATTCTTGGCACTTAAGATAAGCACTTAAGCGTTGAACCTTAAAAAATTAAGATGCAGCATTTAAAATTCCTAACTCTATCACGACTATATCAACCACTTTAACATTAGTAATTTATTGTCGTTTATTTGTTGAACTTGAACTGTGGATAATTCTGGGAGTTCTCGCTTATCTCTTCATTCAGGTTTTTGTCCAGATTTTCTTCATTCAAAAGCAAAGGCTGAAATTTTCCATTGTTTTATTAATCGACAGTAAATTAAGCTTTACTTCTATTCCTTACATCTATACACTTCTTTTTATACATTTTGACGTTTTAATTATTAAAATCGCGAGACTGATAGAGCACGTAACTCTCACAGAAACAGTTTTTTTAAGTAGAAGTGTTATCTGAAATTTATAACAAACCAAAACCTTTATTCATTATATCAAACTTGGTTCTGAAATCCCAACAGAATTATGAATTTATCACCTGCCTGGTGACAATCCGGGAGTTACCATTCACGGAATTCTTGACTTTTTTATAACACATTTATTTATCTAGATGGAATACATCGTTCAGTGTAATCACTTTACAGATGTTTTGTTTTGACTTATACTAGTTAAAATATCTGAGCTAACTTATTCTAAACATTGAAGAGGATACTCTAGGGGAGAACCTCGAGGTTAAGTGTCATGGTTGGCTAAGATTTTGAGAAAGGCATCAAATGGGAATCTATTTTTTATTCCGGTGTCGGTGGGATTTTTTGCCAATTTGAAGAGGAATGCTTCTAGTATGTCTGCTAGGGTTTGGTAGAAATTGTGCGATATATGGACTATTTGGTTTATTATTGTATTCATGTTAATTCGGAATGAAGAAATTCTTGACTGACCATATTAATTTTCAACGTATGAGACTTTTCTGTAGGGGCCATGTATTTGTTTTTGTACTTTGTATCATAATGCTTGTTCTAGATAACATTCATTTCTTTTGCTCCACAATAATATACATTAGATACATGTTTTTCATTATTTCAAGTTTTATTTGTGATATCTGGGTGTTGATTTTCAGATGCTGAACCGAAAATATCTGGACCAGTCAACTGCCTTCACCAGCAACACCCATGTGTGCCTAAAGGCCTATTGCCTCACACAGACGGCAAGTGTTACGCGCCTTTAGAACGAGGCCCTTGTTCTCAGGGTCACGTGATCGTGTTGGATACAAACATCACTGCTGAAGGGTTAAAAGGGCATTGCAAAGAGACCCAATGTTCCTCTGGGCTTTTACCCTTGGAAGGACGATGCTTGCCTAATGCTCAAGTTCGCAGGTTGTTGTGTGGAAGTGAAAATCTACATCTGGATCTAACAGGAAACCCGCTTTGTGGAGAGTTTCCAGGCTGGAAAAATTTACTACGCGCTTACGTCCAATGTCCCTTGAAGACAAAGCGTCAAGTCAAATGGGCTGAACGGTTTGTACCCAATAAGAGGGTAACGTGGGTTCAAAATGCTCTTTGTGCAGTTCATAACAATGGCAAATGCGGTAAAGGTGTTTCGGGTGTTCAACCAAAACTTGTTTTGACCCCTGAAAAGTAGTTTCTCATTCTAGAGAGTATCCACGTACAAACGTTTGTTTGTTAAAGGGCCTGAATGGCCACAGATTTTGAAGGAAAACTTCCAACACATTTCGTACAAACACGTGCTTTGATTCAGTACGTGATTTGACTGAGATAGGTAAGATACGTTACCTGGTGTTACAGTCAGTAGCAACCTTATTCATGCCCAGATTGAGCATTGTCATATTACATCTGTATTTAATGAATTTCCAACGCACACCTTGAATGTTGTTCAGAATTTGATTTCGATTTGTTCTCTGTATAAAAATAATTTGTGCCATGTAGAAAACATAGAAATATTAAATGAAAGAAAAAAATGTGTACAAAATAGACAAGTATATCTCCACTTTTTTAAGAATTCTGAAGGATTTTACTCTTGCTTAAACATTCCTTACTAAATACCCTCTAACTAAATAAATTATAATACTATTTATATTAATAATATTCTCTGCCATATGTAAAAGAATAGAAAATAAAATAATACAAAACATTGGTGTAAAACAATTTTCATTCTAAGACAATATCTGCAGTGGAAACCTTCATTGGAAATAACAAGCACTTTCCAAATATGAATACCATTACACTCTTATCAACAAGAGAAATTAAGTTATGACTGCCGCGATTATTTTTATCATATTTATAACTTCATATTAATATACAGATATCCTAGAATCAATTAATGCACAATTGGAATATGTGTATGTTTTCCGCTGAATATCTTTGTGTGGTGATAAGTACTACGTGAGCTAAAACATGCTGGTTTAAGTTACTGACGTCTCCACGGCTTTGAAGATACCGCAACAACCACAATACAACGTGGTTAATTTTTCATTAATCTTCCACGATTTAATACGTGCGTCCCGTCATTTTTTCTTTGTTCTAGACATAATTCTACATTTATTTTTCAAAATAGTAGAATACTGTAGCCTTTAAGCCATTAAAATACCTACGTCCTACCACATTCTAACCTTTCTGGTATTCACCCGAAATGGTCTCTTCATCGCATCAAAGCCGCAGAAAGGAGACCAGAAGGTACGGCTGAGGAAATACCCCTGAAGGGGAAAAACCTGCCGTCAAAAGACGGGTACATGCTAATCTACTAGATTTTTTCTAAACTATTTATTTCCTGGAGAGGGCATCTTCTCCATTCAGTCTTTGGCCTCAGCCCCTGAAATCAAACAGCGCCACAGAAGATCGCCCGCAAGTAGTTAACTATGTATTGTGCCTTACCTAACGCGTACGTAAATGGCGGACGGCTTGAAGGACTACTTTTACGCGCCGTTTTGTTTCATTTCCGGTTTCCCAACACTGGACGCTTCCTTGTTTGTAAATTGCATTTAACAAGAAAACTTGTTACATTCAACAAATAAATGATGTGTTAAAAGTTAAAAGGAGGGTAATGTGCAGTATGCTCTACATATATAAGTAATTTTGCCTTGAACTATGCTGCCCCATATTCCCGTATTCAGAATGTAAATAGAGATACTCTTCTTTTTTGTTACAAATGATCTATATTTGTTGTACAGTTTCATTTTCTTTCAATTTTGTTCTGCTTTCTTACAGTTACTTCTTTACGGAGAAATGAAATTGATTTCTGAATGTGTTGTTTGATTTTACTCTTCTCACTATTCTTTCCCGTTAATATTGTTCCAAAATGCATTTGCATTTTCATTCTTTAAATAGATATTTCTTTTCGCACCTTTTAAAAAATATTTTTATTCTATTCTTGTCAAATCAGCTTGTATTACATGAATAACTGTCTCGTAAATTATCATCGGTAATGGCCTAAATATTTGCAATAGAGGCTTCTGATTTGTTGATGGAAATGCCGGGACTAGGATAAAATAAAATAAATGAACGATGTATTGGAACTAATTAAATTATTAACAAAATTATAATTGATAAAATATATTAAAACAATAATCACTTAATTATTACTAGCTCAAGAAGTCTATTTGGACTATGATGCAAAGGCATTTTATATTCTTTGTATTTTAGAATATAAGTAACAAATACTTTACATTTTGCGATGCATATTAATACGTATTAATTCAGAATTATTTCAGAGTATTGTTTGAAATATTAGATAAAACAGATTCATTTGTGTTAAATTTTGTATATTCTATTGTAAAACTTTCTAAAATGTTCAAATGAAATAATGGCTGAGGCAATTTGACGTTAGAAGAACTAATTTACTCAAAAACGTAAATTATAACGTAAAGGCCCTTAATCTATGTAACGATTTTAGATTAAAAAGGGCAATGTAAAATGGAGATAAATAAATTAAATTGCAGATAATGAATTGGAAATAGATAAATTAAAAATTTAAGAACCTCATCGAACTTATTTGAAAAAAATTTAAAAAGTGAGCAAGCAATTCAATTCATAACTTTAAAACTATCTTAAAAATCTGAATGTGTTGAAAGATGAAGATAATTCTAGAATCCATTTAAACAAAAAGCAAATGTAATCTGATTTGAAACGAAATAGATACAATAAAAATGATTAAAAAATGCATTGTCTTGGTGATCGCATTTGACGTATCATACGTCAAAGAAGAAAATCAGCTGTATGCCATCAAATTATAGCATAAAGCATTTGTATTGTTGAAAATATTCAAGTATGTTTTCAAATAGCTGTAGCAGAGCCAGGAAAACTTAAGGAAAGAATTACGAAGACAGACGAAGAGTTCTTCTGACCACACATTCGTCGTAGATAAGTATATCCGGCGATACCAAGCAGCTCTGTGGATGCTTGGCATTACTGGCATTTCGGTGAAATCATTCGCTGCACCAACTACTACGAACACTTGTATACCACTCACCAGGGCTGGTTGATGTTTTTGTGCTCTTCTAGAGTTTTCAAATGCTTCCTGACACAGTGACGGGCATTATTATCGCAGTATGCACTCAATATCTCGTAGCAGCCCATCCCACACGATACGCAAGTTTAACAGGTAAAGTTATTGTAGTCCAGCAGTCACTATTTTTATTTTATTTTTGTACGATATAACTTAAGAAATCATGTAAAGAATCAATCTCGAACTTTTCATACAAATACACAAATTTACACAAACGTTGGGTTGTCTATCTCCGAACAACTCGTCTGTGAACAACACTCTCTCCAAAACAGTACAGAGAATGTATTGATTATGGACTTTCTAGAATTGATTTTCGATCGGCCTTGCGAATTTAAAACAACGTGAGACCTTGCAAAATTTAAAACAACTCTTATTTGAGATTACGTTATATTAACTACATTTTGATGCCAACAATCTCTAAAACATTTCCAAGTCTGAACAAATATTTCAACGTACATAATACAATACATTTGATAATTTGGCATAAGTATTATTTTCATCGAACTTGTTCAATTTCTATTATCTGAAAATGATGTTATTTTAGAAAACTTTGTTATTTTGTTCATAATAATTATATTACGGTTATATTTTATAAGCAAGTGAAGTTGAATTGAAACGCATATTTTAATCACTTCGTTTGTAAATACATATGGCAAAACTTTAAAAGTTCAGTTGAAGTGGTTCTATTTTTTTTTAATTAGTTGAGTGAACGTTAATTGATTCAGGGTTTTCTGTTAAAGCGTTGGTTTCTACTTTTGATATTGGAATACCAACTTTTGCACATTCTAAAGTAATTGTTTATGCACAAATGACAGTTGTGTGGGCATGTCCTGAAGGTAAAGTACTGTTTGCAGATCACGCCCTCAACAAGGCTAAGCAAGTGAACTGCACTCAAGAAGAACACGCGTGTTTGGCCCAGGGATTGATTCCTCACGAAAATGGAAAATGTTATACACCCTTGGAACGCGGCCCTTGCTCCGAGGGCCAAAGGATCGTCTTGGACCCAGAGGGCGTCCAAGGACGTCGAGGGCGCTGCGCGACCCAGCCATGCCCTTCCTGGGCTGTGCCCAATGGAGGGCGCTGCTTGAGTATGGCAAACGCTCGGACGTTGCTCTGTAGGGGAGAACGCTTGCACCTCGATGCTACAGGATCTCCGCGGTGCGGAAGCTTCCCTGGCTGGAGTCAAGCTTTGCAACAGCACGTTCGGTGCGCTCCTCGGAAAAAGAACCGTTCACGTATCATGGAAATCAGCCCTCATTCTTTTTTCTCCTTCCGAACTAACAGCCTTCTCTGTGCTACAAAGGACAACGGAAACTGTATGAATCTTATTACAAGAAATATACCGGTTCCTATCATACAAGCAGAAACATGAAATATTCAAAATCTGAACAATACAATTATTGAACTTTTTTATATCTTGTGCCGCGAAAATGTTTAATTATTGATTTTCGTCTTTTTATTTACAGCGAAAGAATATAAGTAGGAGTGTACGTATATATTGAGCTATTCATTAGTTTCAAAAAGTTGGCTATTAAATTTCCTTACACAGGTTTTCGAAGTAGTAACGTCCGGCGTTGGCCTTCCTTCCTTAATTATGTTTTTCTTAGCTTAAAAGTTCCGCGAAACAAAACTCTTCATCAAAAAATCACAAATCGCGCACGTGTGTCAGTCTTCCTGCCGAAACACTAGCGGACGCAATCTTACTGATTGCAACCCTAGTATCTAATTCACATGGTAGTTTCACTTATAATGATGAACAAAAAAAATGAGCACGTATAAGCATAAGCATATACTACACTTAGAATTATGCACTTCAGTGAATACGCATTTATCCTTGAAAATCAAGATTTTCGTTTGAAACAGTTTTCATTCAAGCGAAGTTCCGCAACTTAGCCGATTGCAGGCCCCACGAAACGCACCGAGCACACCCGATCGCACCTGCCTCCTAACGCCCCGCGCGCCTCGCACACGCCGACGCTCGGCAAGCGCGGGCATTTCACAACTGCAAAGAGAGGCGTATTTATATACATCGCCGCCCTGGGCTCTATTAATTTTGCCGCCCGTGAGAATTTGTGTTATTTATAAATAGTATTTTATATATAAGAAGAGGTTTTTTTTCGAACAGGCCACTTCGGACCACGCAGACATGATGAGCATGCAATTCATTAGGGGATCAGCAGCACGCTGGATTCTATTTTTACTCCCAAGGATTGTTAGCCCTGGGGAGTTGATAGATGAATGATGGTGATGATAATGAGGTACACGCACATATAGACATACACAAATACATCCGTGCCCGAGGCGGGACGCGAATTCGTGACCCTGCAGTTCGAGATCGCCATGACACTATTGTCTTAGAGATTTCAGCCACGGGGCCGGCTTATTACCCCTATACTGATTGGGATACATATTTTCTACGTATTTTTTACATATGAAAAATGTACATCGTAGTTAACGAGGTTTCTTTAGAACCAAAAACTAATACCGAAACTGATTTCTCACTCTTTCTTAAATGAGATATGTTTCAGAAAGAAAAAGATGGAATATGGGTTAACTTCACTTTTAGTTTCAAGTGAACATGACATTAAAATTCAAAACATTATAACTTTTGGAAATTTTGCCGCCCCTTAAAACGTGCCGCCCTGGACTATAGCCCGTTCAGCCCATATGTAAATCCGCCCCCTGACTAAATGACACCACTCTTTCGATACATTAGAAGATTTATGTTATAAATAAAGTAAGATTTATTTTCTGTAACAAACAAAGTATTTTTTAGCTACAGGGTGCGCAGTGTGTACCTTGCATACAAGAAGGACATGCCACTGCTAATAACTAATCTAAAAAAATGCTTCTATTATTGTTAAATGTAACTCTAGTTAATCCTAAATTTCCCTTGTCCCCCAGTTTTTGTGAAGATATTTTAATCCAGCCTATGAGTCTAAATTATGAAACACGATTTCAGTTCTATGGAATAAATTCTTTGAATGCAATGCACTTAATTACTCGCGTAATCTAATAATCGAACCATGGAGCTATGAGAATCAAACATTGCGCCCAAAATCCCGTCCTTTGTTTAAACCTTCATTAAAGTGGCATAACGGCATTTTAAAATGTTGGTCTCTTAACTCGTAAACGTATTTTTCAAATACATAATTCAGCGTTAAGCTGCCTATTTTTTTTATCTTAAACCTAGCCAAAACTTTCTTTAATTATCTTCCAAATTCCCAGGCGATATTTCATCCCCATAAATAAAAATAACTAAAACCAAAATTAAAATTTAATAGTTAAAATTAATTTGTTGCTAAAATCTTGTTAAGTATATATTTAGCACAAACTAATTTAATACCTTATTGACCATCACTTTTGTTCTTATTCAAATAATATATCACGTTGTTGGATATAGTGTTTAGGCTAGACAGTAATTTTAAGGTAAATGGGAAATACGCAAAGATTGAGAACTTACAAACTATATGTTTAAGGATACAAATCTTAAGATTGTGATTGAGAATCAACTCTTTTAAGAAGGGTGGTAACTTCCGTAACCTTTTCAATGTCGATTAATGTAAAAATAATTCTTGAAATAAATTATGATTCGTTAAAAATAGTACGTATTAATCATTACGAGCCGACTACCCTACGTTACGTGAGTATTTATTAGAATCGTCTATCAAGCAGTCCCTGCTGCCTGTCCCCTCCGCCCGCTCCTCCCCTCTAGAATAGCGCCGCTAGTACAGTCCCCACTCTTTCTTGCACCGCTCATTCCGCTCAGCCCAGCCGCGCGCTCTATTATTTACTTTTTCTTATTGCACCTGTTTATTTTTTATTTATTTACTGTTTACGATTTTTTATGCATTTGTGTATGTAAACAATTTGTGCCTATAAATAATAATTCAGTATGCATTCAATGGTTGCATTTGAATTAGCATTCCGTCCTCCTCGTCCTTCTGAACTTGCAATGTGAACAACCGTCCTGGTCACTCAACATGCCCTCCGAGTCAAGACCCTGCCGGCAGATAAGCTGATAGTAGCGGCGCGGGGTGTGAGTAACGGCCGTAGGACCCGAGGCAGGCAGCGATTTCTGCACTTCCACAGGAGGTAAGGTCATCAACGGTATGAATACTAATTGTCGCAAAAACACTACTTGCAGTGCTTCATAGCACTTAAAAATTTGTACATATGGGATTTGAAAGGTGCTGAACAAGCTGGTAAAATTTCATGTCGATCTGAGTATTCAGCACGGTGAGTGTTGCGTGTAAGAGTTCCCTTTCAAGACGCTAGTTGCGCACAGATGCTCGTGGCATGCTACGATGCCACAAAGCGTGCCACTGCCAGTAGAAGACCTTGACATCACTGCTCTAGTTTCTTCACCAAATCCAGAAAGGGGTGTAAACTCTGAAGAGGGGAAAGAAGGCGCAGAACTTACCCGAAGTAGTATAACGAAGAATGATGGCTTGATGCTAAAAAATATTTGCCTTACATATTCAAACAAACAACTGAGATTTGAATGTTTCATAATTTATTGATCGGCGCATCAACAAGGTCATTAGCGACTTAAAAATTGGTTACAATTTTTTTACAATACGATATAATAGTACAAAATTCGTTGAAAAAATTAGTCTTTTTTTCATAAAAAACTTTGCAGATTTTATTCCATTATTATATTCTTCTTGTGTATATTTGAATTCCCTGAGATTGACTGTTCTCTGTGTTTGACTTTTCCTTGTAATGTAGCAGTATATTATAACATATTGTAATACCCCCGTCAACTGCGATAATTTCTAAGTAATATCTTATTAATTTATGTAACCTTAATTGGAAACGTGAACGTGGTACATGCGGGTGGCTAGCTCAACACCACGTCCACTGGGTGCTCCTGAAAAATAAGAATATTTACTCTCTGCATTTGTCGTGGGCTGAAAATACCGCTCTACGAGGACTCGGTCGATGGATCTTATACTTACGCTTTGGTTACCAATATTACAAAGGGAATCATTTTGAGAATACCTAATTTCTATTTAATGAAACGAAAATTTATATATGCACGTAACGACATGAAGTGTCGTACGTCTCTTTTTATTCTTAAAATTTTTTAATCAATCTCTTACATGCATTATCACATTATTTACTTGAAAATGAATTTTCCCTAATAATGGCCATCAACTAATTGTTACAATTTTATTTTTTAATTATTGCTTTAACCAAAGTTTTAATTATTCTTGGGGTTTGTACATCAAAATTTAGCGGTTTATGTCTTTCTCGAATTCGGGATTTCGCGGAAATACTTCCTTTCCATTCGGCGTCAGCACACTTGGCAGTTGAATACCAGTCCAGCTTCACAGCACCATATTTTCTTCTGGATTCCGATGTCCACTTCAATCCACACTTTGTTAATTAGCTAGTCTCAGAAAACTTCCCGCGATCCCGATACTACTAAAAATCCCAATATTACTAAAATTTAACTATATAAATCTTACCCCGAGTTCCAATCTCAAATTAATCCTCAAAGACGACGATTACAGTTCGTACATCTCGATTCTATCACGCACCAGTCTCAAGAAACTATAAATTCCGAGTCCACAATCCTACATCCGATCGCTACCACACGAAGTGTTGTAAAAATTCCAAAATGTTCTACCTCGTTCTTTTTTCAAATGCCTCTTATTTCTATTGTTGTCCCGTAGTCCTTCTCGTGTTTTTAATCCCTATGTTATTGCTAATCCATCAATAAATGACTAATCTCTTCTGGTTAACAATGTTCCTATTTCTTTATGTCATTTTTCGTGATAATTTATTAATAAAACTATTTTCCCCATTCTTCAATTAAATATATAATATATATAATATATACACTACTGTTTGTGGAAATTGCAACACCGCGAAGGAGCGGCATTGAACGCATCGCATTTCGTGGATAAGTTTGTGACATTGAGATCGCCAGGTGATTACATTTACAACGCCGCCACTCACGTGGTTGCGACGTAGGGACGGCTTATCGCACCATGTTCGGGTATAAATAGAGGCGCCTTGGAGAGGCTACAAACAGTGACAGGTCGACCCTTGGCTCGCACAAGTTGTCTGTAAGTCACACCATGCCTCGTCGCCGACAGCGAGTGCAGTACGAACACTTGACAGACTTCGACCGGGGCAGGGTCGTTGGGATGCGAGAAGCTGGGTTGTCCTACCGCCAGATTGCCACACCTCTGGGACGAGCCGCCAGTACCATCATGCGAACATGGCGTCAGTGGTCTGCGGAAGGTCGTACCCACCGCCAGCGTGGGACAGGGCCTCGCTATCACACTACGGCGAGGGAAGATCGACACCTCTACCGTATGGCCATCACCGATCGCACAGCGACATCCACCACGTTAGCGCAGCAGTGGAATACAGTGACAAGTCACAGCATGTCCGCCAGCAGTGTTCGGCGCCGTCTTGTGCAAAGGGGCTTGATTGCTCGCCGCCCCTTGTTGCGCCTTCCACTGACTCTCGACAACAGACGCCTCCGACATCTGTGGGGCGTCGAACATCGTCATTGGCGGGCTGAGTGGCAGCAAGTCATCTTTTCCGACGAGTCCCGCTTCAATTTGTCCAATAACAACGGTCGTATACGTGTTCGACGACATCGCGGTGAACGCAATCTGGAGGGATGCATTCGCCAGCGTCATACCGGCCCAACACGCGGTGTAATGGTATGGGGTGCCATTGGCTACCACTCACAGACCCGCCTACTCCGCATTGAGGGAAATCTCAACGCCCACCGGTACATCGAGGAAGTCGTGAGGGCGGAGGTCGTGCCCTTCGTACAACGCTCGCCTGGAGCGATATTCCAGCAAGACAATGCGCGATCCCATATCGCTCGCATCGTGCAACGTGTGTTCAATGAACACCAGATACAGCTCCTTCCGTGGCCGGCTCGTTCACCTGACATGTCGCCAATTGAACATGTGTGGAGCATGCTTTCCCAGAGGCTGGTCCGCCAGGCACCTCCGCCAGCTTCCACCGCCGAACTCTGGACGCGGCTTGAAGGAGCATGGCAGGACCTGCCACAAGAAGCGATACAGACTCTTATTAGCTCAATGCCGCGCCGTGTACAGGCTCTTGTGGATGCGCGTGGTGGCTTCACAACCTACTGACTTGGCATGTATCCATGTATTTGATGGAACTGCAAATGAAATAAAGTAGTGCCTGTGGCATGGGTGCACAGTACATTGAATATCATTTCCCTAGATCCATTCGTTCTTGGTGTTGCAATTTCCACAAACAGTAGTGTATATTTCATATTTATACGTATTATTTTTCACGCCAAATAACGTACTGAAGTGCTCGAAAATTGAGGGCTTTTCCGATGCACTTCAATATGTACAATTTCCATTTATATTTCATCAGAGTTTAGTTTTGTATAAAATTCTACATTTCTTTAAATGTGGGGGAGTCAAGGATTAATTTCCAATTTCTCCATTAGGATAGTTTTGCCTTTATTCTAAGATTTCATGGCATTCTTATATTAAGTGGTGTGAATTTTGTGCAACATTAGAACATTACATTTGGGGCATTGGAGATGTATTGTTAGTCAACAGGTGTAGGTGACTCATTTTACAGTAATCTATTCGTATTCTTGATATAACCACTTGTTCTTCTCTGCTCAATTTATTTTTAAATATAAGATTATGGATATACTCAATTTTCTTTTGAAGAATACTGGCATTTTGATATCTCCATGTGTTGTTCCATTTTACAAGAAATAACTTAATGATGAATGTCCGTAAGTCATCAACTGGATTAGATAGTCAATAACAAATTCAAATCTGGAGCTGTCCTTTCATTATTAGAGCGAGTAATAATATAATATCATTTATCCAATTATGTTTCCCGTTTGGATTAGATTGTGTTTGTGGCGGATTCCTCTTATTGGGTAATGTTCTCTACTTCTTGAATGTTAATGGCTATTTCACATTTGTGATTTTTTTTCATATATTTTGTATTGCTCCGGGGAATTTTAAGAAAATTATTAATAGATTGCCATTTATTGCGTTGACCAATTTGCATGCTAACTTAAGGAAACATATCGGCAGGTTTCATGTTGCAACGTGAAGACAGTTGATGTTTCATTGTGACTTCCTCTGTAGTAACAACAGTATAGGCTACGTTCTTCATTTTTACTCCGAAGGCATACATTTGAAAAATTCTGCCACTTCCATTGGCGAGTATTTGGATTTTGCTTATATACTTTACTACTTATTACTTTAATTCATGTTTTTTTTCCGTTTTAAATTCTTTCTGCAAAATGATCTATCAACATAACTTCTACACGTTTCCTTATTTCGAAATTCATTTTTCGCTCGACAGTGTGGAATCATGGGTCAAGTAATATGCCGTACAGATATAGTCTGTAATATTTTAGTTTTTGAGAAATGTAATCATCTGTGATTTTTTAAATGGAACTGTATTTTTCTTCCTTGCAATGGATAGATAATAAAAAGAGATATACAATGTTGTATAATTTGATAATGTTGGAATATAATGGATATATTCCAATATATAATGGATATATTCCAAATATTTATATATATATATATATATATATATATATATAATACAAATATTGAATATAATGTTGTTTGATAGTAATTTGATTATAAAATGGATCTTACTCATACGTAATTGAAACCAAAAGTACAATATTTCCTGTGGTAGCTCTTACAACTGTGGCCTTTGGGGAAAACGGCCTTCGCTGCGCCAACATTGATGCGCGGAGAGAGGAGACAGAGAGGGGTGGCAATGAGGGATTGAGGCGTATTTACTGTAATCCATGGTCTTGACAAGAAGGACGCTGGAACAAATATTAATATTAACGATCAAAAGCAGAGTTTTTTTTCCATCGATCCATCCGAATGAACATTTCTTTTACTGATTGAAGTGTCAAGGTGGTAATATGTTCAATTCTCAGAAAATAGAATCATCTGCCTGGTAAAAACAATTTTCCTAAGATTCATGGAGATATGGTAAGTTAATTGGAGAATATAAATAGCAAACAATAAATATAATACTGGGAATATTAGAGAATTCGTACATCCATAAATTTGGAGCGTAGAGGGTCGAATTGAAGTGACATGCCCATGATGGGGTTACGTGACATTGAAGAAATTGTATGCAGAATTAAATAAGTATAAATAAAAAATGAAAAGCTATAGCAAATTGCAATATCCAGGTGAGTCATTTCATACAAAAATTATCACCGTATTCTCCCCACTTAGATAAACAAATAGAATTTCGTCATTTTGCTAAGAAATGCTTCGTTACTGCACAGCAATATCTTGACGACTTCTCTTCTTGTATGTACAGAAGGTTGTACTTGAAGTGAACTGAAACGCTGAAAATATTTCTAAGCATTGCCTAAAAAATCATCCAAGTTTTTAAAGTAGGCGAAATATCAAAATCTACTTTCACAAACGACGAAAAATAAATGTTTGAGAATTGGTGTTAAAGGGAAGCCTGTTGCATCCATCGTGTTTCGTTCGCGGCCCTACGATCGTGCTCAATTTTGACATTTCAGAACCTTAGCCCTCCAGCCGGCCGTCAAAATTGCAATGCAACCCCTGTTTGCAAGACGCTAATGACCTCCGGAGCCTACCAAAGCGCTTCGAGTCTAGGAAAGTTGTGATGATATACTGGCTGCGATAGACGTGGTTAATAAAAAAACTAAGGGAACCTTTGCTTCTAAGGCCAAAACAATTAGGAAATTATTTATAGTAATATTATGAGGAACTTTTTTGTGAATTTTTTTCGGTATGAAATGACTTATCCTGTTTAGGCTCGTTTGATGAAATTATGTTTTTGGTGGTGATAACATTCACTACATCACTACCATCAACTAGGCAAAGTGACATATTTAGTAACAGTATTAGAAATATATTTTCTTTCTATTTTTTCAATCACGTAATCCTAATTATATTTGTGTGACTAAAGTTGAAACACGATTTTTTAAAGTCCCTTTGAAAATATATTCCATTTCAGGTGGAAGCTCTCATTTTCTGTTGTATTTTTCTGAAGTATAGTAGTTTTCAAATGAGGCATAGAATAGGAACTTGAAGAAAATAATCTGAATTAAGGAACAATAAGGAATTAAATGATGACTATTAAAGTGGCCAGCAGGGAGAGGCGGTAAGAAAACTCGGATAGAAAAAGCGATAAACATTTTGATATATACCGCTCTTATTGGTGCATTTGGTAGGAAAGTTAAACACTATTGGTTTTAATTTCACGAGTGGAATAGTCAGAGTAAACCTGAAGCCCGATGGTAGGACTTAAAACTCGAGGTTTTAGCTAATAATCGTTGACACCAACTTCTTCCATTAGTTAAATATTTAAATTCCCTTAACGTCAAAACCAAACTAATTTATTCAACAATGTCTCATTGTCTCTTATGCCTCTCCAATCTGAGGTTTCACTTCAAAAATATCGATTAGCAAAATTCAATTACTTCAAAATTTTTGCCTCAGAACTGGTTTAAAACCTCCATGGTTTATTCCGAATGAACAAATTCATAACAAATTAGGCATTCTTCCTATCAAAAATTATTTTATACGACTCTCCACTAAATATTTTTTAATACAAACCATATACCATCTGCACTCCATTTTCAGCTAGGAAAACATAAGGCTCACCAAAACAGAATCAAACGAAAACGTCCGAAACATTTCATCCTCCTTAGCCTTTCTCATCAATAATAAAACTCATCTACAGCAAATCACTTCAATTTATTTTTTGAATGATGCATTAACTACATTTTGTTTCTCCTTCAACTCTTCGACTCTCAAATAAATTGTATTTCTCAACGTTCAGTCAAATGTCTCACAAGCTAACACATAACAGCGAATATTCAATTAAAAAGCGAAGTCTTGGGTCAAATACGAAACGGTAATAACTCCATTACCATTCTGCCTCCGCACGAAGCCCCAAATCTGCTCGTGGTAACATACATTCTCATTCGCATTTTTTCACTGTTGAAGGAATCCATTAATTCAGATGATTGGCATTGATTATTGGAATCATGGTTGTGTTATTTTGAATAAAATAAATTCTTATGCATAATAGCAAAATTGATCAAGTGTATTCGACAGTCTTGTTTTCCTAGTACACAATCTTGTGAAGAGAGGATTCATGGAGGAAATTAAATGTGTTTACATTTATGCGCACGACGGTACTAATGCATATAAAAGTACACATCTTAATCACATTTGTAATTAGCAGCACATTATTAATATTTCTCCATATTTGTCTCTTTTGTTTGTTAAATTGATTTTATTTTAAATCTTAAAAATGTTAAGTACAGTACATCTGTTTGGCGGGCAACACCTAAAACATCTTCCTGTTCTTTAAACATTAATCAGAAACATTATGTCAATTGTTGATGAGCCTCTAAAAGGTTATCGTTAGTGTTGACTCTAATTCTCCTGTAGATTGCAGTGTGTATGTGAGACGGAATTTAAAATTAAAATCTCTAATCTTGCTTTTTATCTGTGCCTCAAATATCAGTGAATATTACTACTACGCTCTTTATACTTTATTCGCCACCAACAGACAAATTGCTATATTAGAAGTATATTTTTCCAACCATTTTCGCAACACACGAAGAGCTGGAATAATGTGAAAATGTTTTTTAGTAATAAGTTTGTTTGCGCTGATTTTAGGGCAACAGTGCAACAGCCAATGATTGGAATAATGAGAAAAAGGTAAAACAGTAATTACTTAATTGATAGGTTTATTCTTCTGGGGTTAGGAAAATTTCAGGTTGAATGCCTGTGCTTTTAGGGGCACACTTGCCACTGTCATCTTTGGCACATAGAGGGCTGGCAATTCGCACTATTTCCTCTGTCTTATCATCTGACCCAAGTGACTGGATGTTTGCCTTTCTCATAAAGCAGCGAATGTGCCGTTGCAGTACCCGACCCCAGCCAGGAAATCCTCCGCACGAAGGAGATCCCGTGGCATCTAAATGCAGCTCTCCATTCGCACACAACACGGCTCGAGCATTCGCTGTGCTCAAGCAACGCCCTTCGTGGGGCACGAGCTGAGTTGCTCCGGAAGGGCATGGCTGGGTCGCACAGCGCCCTCGCCGCCCTTGAACGCCCTCTGGGTCGAAGACGATCCTTTGCCCCTTAGGACAAGGACCGCGTTCTAACGGCGTGTAGCAACCCCCATCAGCGTAAGGAATTTGTCCCTTCGCCAAACACTTGACTTCCTGCTGAGTACAGTTCATTTGTACACTTGTATGGCGGGCAACACCTAAAATAGAAAATAAAAAGGATGTTAAATATCTCGCATCAGAAGACAGAATAAGATGACACCATTATCAAATATTTTGACATACAATGGAGAATCCGGGATACACTAATAGGTATACATGCGACAGTGGGTACAAATTCGACCCCTGAATACAAGTTCAATTATAATTACTTTCAAATGTTACACTCAAATAACTATTTGTTAAGAACTGCACTCCGAGTCTACATTGTTTGGAAATAAAAACAACGAACATTTCACTCTTTTTATAACTGATCAATCTACACTGATATTACAATTTAACTAATATGTTGGACATAATTATTGTTACTAAAACAAAGTAAAATAATGCTCCAAAAATAATAATGTAAGACGTCAAACCAAGGGACTTTAAAAAGATACAATACTCGAGTGCACATAATATCAAATTACACCCAACGTTAACTCGTAAAAAGTTAAGTTCATACTAAGTGCGTGAACTTATTATTTTTATAAGATGGAAATTGAGGTTTTCATGCCAGGGCTGTTAAATAAGTGAGAAAACAAATGAAAGTGCAAGAAACTTACACTTCGCTCACAAAATATAAACATTTTTTCACCGGACGAATAAAAATTCTTCTACTGCGAACATTTTTTTCATATCTTCTCTCCAGAATTATCGAAAAAACTTCATTTTTCATTGTTTTGCGAAAAGTCACTGCGACGTGACATCACCGTGGAAAAATAGTATAATATGAAACGATGTTGAGTTAAATCGTGAAAAGTTTCTAAAAGTAAGAAAGTAAGGTTTTCTTAAAAACGGTTCCAGTTTTTTAAAACAATCTCTCAAAGAGAGCGGAGTTTGCTTCATAATGCAACATAGGTCCGAATTTCATTAAAACCCTAGGAATGTCGAACATTTGAAACATTTTCTTTTACTTTCTCGTATTTAGAAACTTTCCACTTTTCAGTATTAATTAAAGAATTTCTTTCTTAATGCAATTTATTTCAAAATTCTAGAATTTTAAATAATTTCATGTGTACGTTAGAAATATTGGTTGTTTTCGAGTTGTTTTTATTTAAATAGTGACAATTTTGATTCCGTTGTAACGAGTATTTTGAAAATGAGTCGTGATCCTGTACGCAGGCGCAAGAACAATATTCTCATGGTCAAGGCGTGCGATTCAAAAGCCCAAGAGTTGAGAAGCCTTGTCGGAACAAACGCATTGTGGATCTATAAAATCATTTTGTAAGAAAATAGCCGAATTTATTGAATTCAATGGCGGTTCATTACAACTTTAGAAATTTTGAAATAGTGATGCTACTGAATAGCATAGGCTTTCTCTTACTAATTTTCCTAATATGTTTAGTCTGGGCTACTTTGTTCTCTCTTCCCATGTGCTGCCTAACGGCGTTTGAAATACATTTTCCCCCCAGATTTTCTCAATTTAAAATAAGGATACCATATTTTGAAGCAAACTCCGCGTCTTTGAGCATTTTTTTTTTTAAAAATGGAGCAGTTTTTAAGAAAACCTTCTATTTGAACTTATAGAAACTTTTCACGATTTTACTCAAAATTCTGCAAAACGACTCATGTTTTGTAAAACAACCTTAAAATAAACGTCTTGGTTGGTATACTTATTTATTTGTCAAAAAAACAGTAAAAACTGTATATGACGTGTGGGGAAAGAAATTTATCTGCGCACATTTTCTTGAGGGCCAGAATAAAAAAAACGAAAAAATGAATTTAGAAAATAATTATTTTAGAAAAATAAAAATATTTGAAAAATGTTTTTTCCCGAGTTATAGAAAATCAATTTTAACGGTAAATGAACTACAAGCAAAAGGAGTGCTCAACAAAACGTGCGCACAGTGAAGCTACATTTACGTCCAGAAGCAAAACAAGGGGCCATCTCAGCATTTGCTCAATGGATCAGGGAAACTGGACAAAAACCTGATCGAGATGGGGGTCATTGACCCGGAAGCTAAAGTACATTACTTGTTACAGGCGTATTAAGTATTTTTTTAAATGTATACAATGCAAACGTAAACTAATTCATTATATATCTTTGTTTTGTTACATTAAACATTATTTTTCTTTTCCACGATCAGTATAGTCTCTAATTGTATAGAAACAGTTTTGCAGCAGAAAAGATTTTACTTTAAACTTAAATTTGTGTACCGACTTTAATTGTTTTATGTCATCTGGCAATGCATTATAAAGTAACGTACATGTATTGTATGTTGATTTCTTGTACTGAGCTGTTGATACTGACACTTGATGCATGTGATTTCTACGGCGTGTGTTGTAATTATAAATATTAATTATATTTATATATTGTAATTATATTTGATGTTTATCGAGCGACGTTAATATACAACAAACGTTATATGTAGTCATTTTCAAACTCTGTTAACTATAACAAAAATGGCGTTACTTGACTTCATTGAATTGGCGTCAGATTTTCCTGCCACTATTAATTTCACTAACCATTTTGGAAAAAATGAATTGTTTCTGAAGGTAGAAGTACAAATAATAATCAATTTGCTAGGAAAGAGTAAAGATGCTAACAACCGTCTTTGCAGATTGTTATTTCAAGTATTTTACATTTTTGAAGTTAAAGCAATTGGATGCAATTACTTTACCTGGTGAAGGGGCCTTCGTTGCTGGATATCCTTGTACGAGGCCATTACTCACAGCGGCAACAAAGATGACCAAGCACGCAGAGACAAGCATTACTTCGAATTCTACCAAAGAAAATCAACTTTCAACCTGTCCTCGCTTCTGCGGTGATTGCGTTCGTGAACGGATCTGCGTTGAGCTGCAGTGCTCAAGTGGTTTTTGAATGTGGATGTGTGAAGATTTTCCGCAGATTTTCTTATCTACGTCGGAAATGTGGTAATATTAAGCGTCAGGAAATGGAGATCATACTTCTTAGTCCCTCGTACTTCCTTTTTATTACCACTCAGCCTTTTCTGTTCTTTACCTCTGCTTAGAGAAGTAATTGTGATCGATGAGAATAGGATGATGATATGGATAGGAGAAAGCGGACTGATCATCGCCGGAAGGAGTCAGGCAAATTACCGGGAAATTGTGTGGAAATGATTTATGGTTATGTTCGGAAAATAATTGAACGTCCTCAAAAGGTTGCAATGAGATGTACGAGTTTTTGTTGATGTATGCTACAACTTTATTAACATTATTAAGTATCTATTGTTCAACGCGGTTGTCAGAGAACCTTTTACTTTACACTTTTTTCTCACAATATCCCACAGCTTAGTACGCTTAATGACTGCTTTTTTGCGCTTTGAACTGACGCTTTGAATTACTCAACTGCTTTTCAGTTGCTCTTTTATGTTCTTATAGTTGACTTGTTGGAGTGGGCATTCTTCATATTGGCTTCCGATTACTTGTGTCTTTTTACTTTCCCGTATACGTCCGTATACACGGAGTGATAAACGTGGTATAGGGAAAGTTATGTAATGATGCGCGAAAACATGGCCAATTTTCGACGGAACAAAATTCATTGCCGGGCCGTGATAACGACAACGTGGATAAAACCAGTTGCTAAATTAAGAAAAAAATCCCCTAACACGTGGTATAGCCAGAAATCCTCTTTTGTGGGTCCATGACATCGAAAACCTAATTGAAAGGAAAACGTCCGTCTGTCCGTCTGTATGTCCGTCTGTCTGTCCGTCTGTCTGTCCGTCTGTGAACACTGCTAGCGCCTAAACCATACGTACGATTTCTTCCAAAATGGATATTTCCCGATCGATCTGATTCTAGTCGAAGCTTTGAGATTTTGAAAAAGATTTTTCAAAATTTGAGGGTACTTTACAGGAAGCCCCCCGGACATTTTCAACATTTTCTCAAAAGCGGCTCAAATTTTTTTCTTTAAATTTCTTGTATGAATAGAGTAAAATACACACACATGGCATAGGTCCGATTTTTACGGATAACTCTAAATTTTCGAAAATTATGAAAGTTGGCATTTTTTTCGGCGTCATTCTCCAACTACAAAATTGAAGATTTTTCCTTCAAATGAAATGTGCTCTTCAAAGTGAGTTCTTTGTTTAAGGTCATGTACATTGTTCTGAAAATTTTAGTAGTTTTCGCGCAATATTGCGTGCACTATGTGCAATTTTAAAAAATTACAAAAACAATATTTTCTCAAAAACGGCTCCAACTTTTTTCTTTAAACTTTGGGTAGCGATAGTGCTAAATGTACCTTATGAGATGACATAAACGCCATATTGCTGTATTCTTTTTTTTTTCAAAAATTGCAAAAATGTAATTGTTTTGAGTTGTCTTTCACGTCGTTAATATTTACACTAGCGGCGAATTGTTCACATTATTATATTTATGAGTACACGTGCTTTAAATAATGTCAAGTAAAGTTTCGATCGAAAACACAACCCTTTTCTGTGAAAACTAGCTCAAATTTCCGCATTTTCAGAAACGCTCAAACGCCATTTTTTCGTAAATGGCTACAATTTTTTCTTCGAACTTTTCGAACGGATAATGCTAATTGCACTCTTTAATATGACGTAAAGTTTATTTTGAGGACTTTTTTTTGTTTTCTCAAAAATTACACATATGTAATTTTTTTAAAGGATCTCTCACATCTAATATTCACATTACTAGCAATTTGTAAACATCATTATATTTGTGAGGGTAAGTGCTTCAAATAACTTCAAATAAAGTATTTTGAAAACTCAAAAATTTTCTGTGAAAATGAGCTTCAAATTTCGCATTTTTAGTAGCGCTAAAACGATTTTCTTTAAAACGGCACATTATTTTTAAAAGAAAATTGCCATTTAGGTCTAGATTTTTGTGTTCTTTAATATTTTAAAATTAATAGTTTCGTTCTACCAATAGAAAACTGAAAAAAGTAAGAAAATGACAAAGAAATGTACTTTTGGCGGTGATAGATGGTAGCTGGCAAGAAAGAGTATGTGGTAATTCGGAATAGCTAGCGAAGACCCAAGGAAATAGAAAACTAATACGGGAAAGTCTGTGCCATTCTGTAGGACCACTAGTTCGCAACTGTTTTCACGCATAGACCTGTTGTATGTAAATACGCACCATTGAGGATCCACAATGTCTTGCAGCATCAAGTTTCCAAATGGGGGTAATTTCGTCACTTATGTCGAGGGTGGCAGGATTTTCGACTCTGGCTAGTAGATAGTTGAGTTGATTTAAGCCGCTTTCTGGAGAAGAATTGTAGCTCTTACGGCTGCTTTTATCAGAAATTTTCCGTGCTTTCTCCGATCAACAACCAGGCGAATGCTTGAGCAGTACCCTAACAAACGGGCCACGAAATGCCCGAAGCCGCGCAATGCGCGCGATCTTTCCTTCCTTTTCTTTTTCCTATTGTCGCCCTTCATGCATACATTTACTTACATGCACTACACTACTACACATGTAGGGAGCTGAGAGCTTGTCCAGTCTAGTGCGGTGCCCCGCTTGTGGGAGATATATGATTGCGGTAAACCCTGCCTGCCGACGCGTCTTGATCGTCGCCAGATCTTGCTATCCAGCGGAGAAAGCCACCTACCGAGCGAAAACATGCACTACTCTCACGGTACTAATGACCTTACTGGTTGACACTCCCGGAATCACCATTCAATCGTTCCAAGAGTCTGTGTTATATGAACGTGTATTCATTCTGTATTATACTGGGTAAAACATGTTAGTAACGGCAACAGATTAAACATCTGGGATCAACTACCTCTCATTTAAATCAAGAATCACGAAATTTGGTTGAGCAGAAAGCGAAAACTTCGTTCTAAACAATTAACCCTAGTGTTTTTAATACAAATATTTCTAAATGCCAGAGGATTTAATGAAATTCGGAACTGTACCTCGTTATAAGTACATTATTTTCCATTTGAGTAAAAAAGTTCAGAAAAATGTTCGGCCATTTTCCAGAAAATTTTGAAAATATCACAAATACTTCATATAAAGAATATCCAAAATTTAAAATATATTAATGATCTCCGGGGCGATAGAAGTAGGTCTCTCCCGTGATTTTTTTAGCAAATTTCAACTCAAAATCTTCTGACAGAGCGCGTCATGGATGTGTGTGACACATCCATCCATATAGACCAGGTATTCCCAAACTCTTTTGTTCATCGACACCTTTTAAAAGAATTGTCGGCTCCATCAATCCCCTGATATTATTCTCTATAACATGTGATACATAATCATAATTCAAAGAATTGCACATAAATGTCTTAAAGATAACAATTTCGTACTCGAATATTTTGATAAATATCTATTTTGACAATCATCAAAGATGTTTCCGCTTCTGCGTAATGAGTTACAAAATGTTGTACATTTTTTATCTTGCCATAATTTTCCAGTGCGTATTATAGGAAGGATTTTTTTAATGAAGGAATATCCTTGTCAATACATAATTACATTTTGTTGAGTTTTCTAAGCATCCTAAGTGGCTATGTTCTCGGATGCCCCGGTACACAAATTAGAATGGGACCCCTATCTGCAATAAACGTGAAATGAGTTTTAAATCTCTTTTATATAAATACAAGGAGAGCATGAAGACAATCAGCATGGAGTGAAGTTTGTTTCATTTTTTGCCGACAGCCGTGCACAGGGACAGCTTAGTTAGATCTGTTGCATAATAAGGCAGATTTTCAAATATGTTTGGAGTAGAACGCAGAAGGGTGTGTTGAATTCGGGCGTGGTGGAGCGAGGCGTCGCAGGACGGGGCAGGGATGGAGGGGGGAGGGGAGGGGCGGAACCGGGGGGGGCGCGGCGGGGCGGAACAGATGGGAAACAGAACAGAAAGAGGCGTTGCGGGGCGGAGAAGGGCGGAATCGGGCAAGACAGAGAAGGACGGTACACAGCCAAGATGTTATAAAAGTACTTCCATTGTACACTAACAATAGAATTTTCCTTCTCCTGTTCAGTAAAGGATTGCGGTTAATAAATACCCTTGCAAGACAGGGCCACTTCTGCTATTTTTTGCTTTCTCGTAGGATGCATAGTGTTTCGTGTATACGTATGATACAGAAAGTGTTGCAAGAAAAAGTATCGATTTTTGTCAGAAAAACTTATTTTATACTAGATAGCTGCTTCCGATTAAATGCACTTTCCTTGCTCTTGTAACAGTAAATTATTGTCTCGTATACTTAGTCTAGTCAAAATCCACTCTTTGGGGATCTTTAATACGAAACAGTGTATTTTCTCAAATCGTATGTCTCTGAACAACACCACCACTTCTACTTGTACAATATTTCCATTAAAACGGGCATTCCCCAAACAATCTGACGGATACGATGGTTTGTTCTCTTGTAATAGTCTTGTGTAAGTCGGAAAAATACATCACGTTTAGAGAGGATGTAGATGAAGGTTCGGATCTGGAAAGTTTCTGGCCACAAGCTCATATAGATAAGCGCTTCCTTTGTGCACAACGCGTTTACAACTTCATTTTGCCCATAGTTCTCCCTGAAACACCAGAACGTGACATATTCCAGTTCCACTTTCACTGAAAGGTGTTAAAAGACGTGCACTAGGAGATTGTTATCGTTTTTGGTTTGAAAAGAATGCGCGCCTTCCTTTTTACTGATATCATTCTCTACGGCTTAATGACTCTGACTGAGTTTGTAGCTACAGGACTGCGTTCATCAGGTAATGTGATTTTTCTAAAACAAAGCTTGTATTTGCAATTTGATTGTAGTGTACATTAGACCAAAAGTAGAATGTAGTACGTGTTCGTGTGAATTATTATTATTATTATTATTATTATTATTATTATTATTATTATTATTATTATTATTATTATTATTATTATTATAGCCTTCTCGTTAACGGGAAAGGCCTCCTGTTGGAGCAAGGAAAGTACAGAAGATAAATTGTTCCTTCAGTATTTTCTAGTGAAATATGATACACGGATGACATTCAATGATGTGTAATGCATTGCTCTCATGTATCAGAGAAGCCATTAAGCTCACGTATTTCAGAACAGAGTGATATGTATGTGGTCAGACAAGGATAAGCTACTACATAATTGATATCACGAGTGCATGGGAAATCTAGTATGACTATTTCGAAACAAATACGTCAATAAACTCAAAAATATTTAATTAAGAAATTAAAAAAGTATAATTTATAATTTTAACATACTAGTACATCACGAATCATCATAGTATCACAGACTAAAGGAATGATTTTGGGCAAGCCATGGAAGATTTACTAAGAATACGAATTCAGTAAAAATATTTTATATTCTAAAATATCTAGTTAGAAATAAGTAACATGAAAATTACACGCATAATTACAAGAATCATGAAGGAAAAATAACTAATTAAATTCAAAATACTCCGCAACACGATTTTTGTACCCGAAAAACTGTTTGCTATTATTGCTTTTGGTTTGTTAGAGTGTATTGACTGTAGATGTCTTTTGGTACCATCAGGTATTGTTTTCGAGGTGCACATCGATATGTTTCGTCCGTAGTAGTAAATGCCATTTGCAGTAACGACACTGTGATGCGAACCTATTAATCACAACAACGACTGCTACTTTTGCATGACTGATGTAAGAGGATTTTCGATTAAACTCACGCATAATATCGAGTATCCTACTGTGAATTCTGTATTGAAACACACCGAATACCTCATACCGAAGATATGCCTCCTTTGCCTCTAAATAAAAGTCAAACTGATGGTATGGTACCTCCCCTACATACAAAACTTGACTTAATGAATTTTTTGAAGACGATGAATAAAAATGGCGAAGTATTTTTATTTTTAAAGTCTATTTTTTCAGTTCGGTGAAGCAAAGTTAAAAGAAAGATTTTTTTCATTTTACAAATACGCCTTTTAATGAAAAATCAAAAAATCGATTAAAAACCAAAAGATAGAGTACTATCCATGAACATCGTTTAACGCCATGGTAATCACAGAGCAGAAACATGGAATTTGTAGTGAACAATTTGTTAAATGCATATAAAAAGATGGGTTGTCGGATGTCATTAAAAATTTATTTTGTTAATTCTCATTTCTCTTTCTTCCCCTCAAATCTTGAAGATGTGAGTGATGAATAAGGAAAGCAGTTCAACCAGTATGTGAAAAGGCTACAAGAACGGTTTCACGATCATTGGGACGCAGCCACGTTAGGAGATTACTTCTGTCGTTTAAAGTTGGATGATACTTCCCAATATACCAGAAAAAGTTAAATATTTTTCATTTTTTGTGTACTATATACTTTGTACTACATATTCTATATTTTAATGGGTGCAAATATATTACTATAAGTTTTGTCGCACTTGTTACTCGAACTATTGGTAATTAAATAAAGCAATCTGTATAGTTCATTTTTTAAAGTTTTTACTAATATTGGTTAGCTACCGTACCTAAAAAACAGGACATATGTTCTTATTAAGCGGAATAGGTATAAGGCGGATGGGAAAAAAGTACATGTGTTCTTATTAAGCGATGTGTATGAATAAATAAACAGCAAAAAGTGAAGTGAGTCCTAAATTTTTTGCGCAGTGAAACTATTAATAATACGATTACATCATTAGCCCACTCGTTCAAAGTATATGTCATTACTAGAGACCGGATTTTTATGTAATTACATATTTTTGGTTTTTCTACTTACCGTTCTCAAAATTATAATCCTGGCGAATCATATCTCTCCTAACATAATATCGATATTTTTCGTTACATATTTTTACATATTTAGTACTATATTTATTTTACATATTTTGTTGTTTTCACTATATATTTTCTTATTTTATCAATTTTCTTCAATTTAATTCCTTATTTTTTATGAAAAGATGTTTTTTAAATCAGCAATTTTTCTACATTATTGGGGAAATCTAGGTGTCCAAATTATCATTGACATCACGTTTTGTGATCTATAACCTTAATTTCCGAAAAAAAATTGCGATAGCCGACGTGAAACACTTCGATGAAGATGCTGCAGTGTATGTTTGGTAGTCGTAGATCTCTCCAGTTCGCTCCAATCTCTCCAATGGTTTCTATTGCGATTAATCGGGCTGCTAAACTACGGTCCTGGATTACAATAGATTAATCTTTAACTACTGACGAGAAAGTCGTATGATGTAAAGTGAGCAGTTTTTCTAAATGTAATTTCTTGCTATGTAAATGGTTTTTAATTAGAGAATTTTAATATTACATGTTATATCCGATTTTACATATTTATTACATATTCTTAGTTTTCATTACATATTTATGTACATATTATGACGTTCAATACTACGTATTTTTCTGGTCTCTAGTCATTACTTAATTTGAGGTTTCAGATGAAAGTTTCTAATTTCTTCTACAGCAGAACCACTATCATTATTTCAA
Source organism: Acheta domesticus (assembly GCA_031308135.1). Taxonomy (NCBI): domain Eukaryota; kingdom Metazoa; phylum Arthropoda; class Insecta; order Orthoptera; family Gryllidae; genus Acheta; species Acheta domesticus. The sequence continues at coordinate 100,949,536 of JAHLJT010009355.1, read as the reverse complement.
TTTTGTCTTCTTTTTTCTTACTATTTTGGCTAATTTTCTCTACTATTTCGGTACGTGAAGTTTCACCAGAAGGCACATAAAATTTCACCATTTCGTCATATGAATTTTTGATAGCTTTAATATTTATAGTTTTCCTTTCTTTTTACAGAAGAATATAATGTACACATTAGCAAAGTAAATCTATTTGTCTGGTAATGAAAGAAATTAGTGATACTACAACAGTACATACTTTCTCGCATGTCTAAATTTGCAATTTTTTTAAAATTCCGACCAAAAGGGGAACTGCACAATAAAAAGGGGACATGCAGGATTGTTCCTCAAATCGGGTTGTTTGGTTGAATGGATGGAAATGTGTGTCATGCGTAAATTTTTAAAATTCAAACTTGGCAAACATGTCAGCAGCAAGATTTGATTGTGCCATTCTGCGAATCAATAAATTCTGCGAATCTGCGAATCAATGTTTATTTTAGGAGGTACTACATATACGAGTAACTTTTTCTAAATTTTCGGAAAAATTATCTACAATTTTTTAAAATTGTGTTTGCTCGAATAGAGTAAAGTGTATTTATTAACTTGGTGTAATTATGAATTCCATTAAAACCTTCGAAATTTTGAAATTTACAAGCATTCAAATATTTTTCGAACCTGTTCGAACCTGCAACTTCAATATTAAAGCCAGATATTTATTTCTCTATGCATTCCCTCAATTTTATATATTTAAATGATCTAAAGTATATTTTGTTGAGCAGTTGTTGAGTGAATTTGATGAAAATCGTAATATTTCTCCAAAAAAGTTTTAATTATTTGAGATACACCGAGATAATTGAAACCTACCGTAATAGTGGGAAGAGGCACATGTTAGTGCCCATGGAATGTAAACTAAACGTACATAATACTGTTGGTTGTACCCTAAACAATAATTCTAGAAACCTTAATTCAGGATTAGGTTATTCCTTAATTGATACAGTATATGATATTATTATGATATTATTCATTAATTGATGTAGTATATGGTAACAATTGGGAAAATTCAAAGTCTATAATTATAGGGACTTACCAACTTATTCCCAGAGACCACATGTACGCACATGTATTTAAATTATTAATGGTGCTATAATATAACAACTTCGTGACGCATTATTAATAAATTAATTAATTAAAGAATTAGATAATTCTAATTCTTTCTTCGCTCTCATTAGACAATTTGTTTTACGTTTTTAAAAGACTAATACTTTCCATCGACCAATACAATGTCAGCCAGCGCTTTAGCTTTCTTCTTGTGGGTGCAGTTTTAACGTCATTTAAAATACTAATTAATTCGTGGTGGGGGAAAAGGGTTCACTGTGAGTTTTCTCGGAATTCTCACGTTTCCCATGAGTCTTATTCCACAACCTACCTTGCGATCGTTACTCGAAACGTAACCTCTCGTGCCATTACCATCAATGGTATTTTCATTACGTACAATTTTGTTTCCAGGTTTTGCAACTAATCAGTGGAAGTCAGTACGGAAGAATTGTTCACTCTACGAACACCCGTGCGTTTTCGATGGTCAACTTCCTCATGAAAACGGCAAATGCTACACACCTTTGGAGAGGGGCCCTTGTCCTAAGGGTCAGGTGATCGTTTTGGATTCTGGAACCAGTACCAAAGAACTCCAAGGGCGATGTCAAAGGGAGCAGTGCCCCTTCGGATTAGTGCCCTTAAGAGGGCACTGCTTGACAACAACGTACGCCCGCAAGTGGCTGTGTGCGAATGGACCTCTGCATTTGGATCCCACGGGCACGCCACGCTGTGGCAAATTCTCGGGATGGAAGATCGCACTCCTTCCTTACGTCCACTGCACGCCCAAGAAGCAAGACGTCCCAGCACCATTCCCCAAACGAGTCTCTCGTACAATTATTGAAGTCATACGTCCTAAAAATGTTCTTTGTGCTGTGGAAGATGTGAACCAAACTTGTACCAAATCAGTGTTAGGAATTTCTCCAACTGCACTCATAGTACCTGAGAAATGACTGATCAATTTTGAAAATTAGTCATTTAATAACCACTTTTTTTCACTGATACGGTAGAAACTATGAGAACAATATAATTTGCATAATTCGTGCAACATTATATTTTTCTCAACTTTTTCACGCTACTTGCCGCAAGTGACACAATTGTTTTGAGATGATTTGCACTTATTTTTGTCAAAATATTGATTGCTAGAAGCTTTGAAATTATGGAGAAAATAAAATATGTTGCTGTAATCGTATGTAAATTTACAATCTTCACAATATTCGTACCTACGTCGAATATTACGAGTCAATATAATAGAGAAAACGGATTGTTAATCACTCTATAATAAGTACAATCTCATATCGTTATTAATAGATATTTTCCATTTTTTTCATTTTATTAAATTTTTTTTAAATTACCTCAAATTTGTTTCAGTATCTTACTCTTGCACGAACCCTCGCTTACAGAGTCCTGACTCCCCTTTCTTTCCGTACTTGCCGCCGAACGTATCTACTCATCTTTTTGTCAAAGCACTCGGTTCATGCAGTCAAGTGCGTTTTTTTTCATTCATCAAAGCTCGTGTTGAAGTAAGTAATGTTTACTATATTTGGTTGCAAACTTATGGTAAACGTAGATGGTGCTTTGTTTGCTTAACCACGAAGACTAGGGATGAAACAAATGATGACTCGCCATAGAAGCATTTTTATAAGATCGTAGAACAAATTATTACACTTAGTAAGCGAAACAATCTGGATTGTGTTTTCCTTTTAATCTATCAGTCCCAATAAGAAGCGCAATGTCTTTTCGGCAAAAACAATAATTTTATTCTTTTAATATAAATACTATTCTGTTAACACTTTGTCTATTAAGATTGGTTGAGTGTGTTAACAGCAACGTAACGGTACTACAGAAATAATTTACTAGGTGACTAGAACCTAAAAATTTGAATAATTCATTGTCCTGTAATCAACTACCATAAACATCAGTCTTCCACCTTTCATAAGATTAATGAGAAATTCACCTCACTTGAAGCACAATCTAACTCCAAGTAAAGACGTTTTGGAATAAATCAAGCTGTAGTGGAATCAGTTAACACTGTTGACTCAATATCGTTTGCTAGATCCTTGCAGATTTTCTTGCTAGAACCTCTTTTTAAACGCTCTTATTATATTGATTTTAATAAGCCAAACTATCAGATCCTATAATGGATTTTTCCCATACGTTTTCTCTGTTGTGTAAATAATTTTAAAAAAGAAAATAATAATTTATCATGCCAAACCCCAGGATTTCACTAATCAAAATATTTCAAAAATGTGCATTAGCGATGCAAATAACTCAAACTGATCAAAAATGGGCTTAGTGTGTTACACTCACAATTTAGTTATGATTTCTGAAGAACTATCCCTCGTTTTAATATCAAGCTACAAAAATTTCGAGAAATTTAAAGATTTAAAGCTGATGCTTTCCAATGACAAGTTCGTATTTACGAACTTCTGCAAAGCGCTTGAGGCCCAAGCGAAATTTTTTGTCCGCATTTGCTTGCGCACATTGTCTGCTATTGGTAAGCCGAAACTTTTCATATCCTCTCTACAATACCCTGCCGCTGGCCTCTCATTTCAACGGAGTGCCGTCAACGATAAATCGCCCAATTTGGAAAAAAAAGAACTTCCATGGGCGCAAACATAAAGGAAAGCTGATGGTTCAGCCGGAGCACCCAAACATTCTACGACCGCGGAACCATTCCTCCATTCCATGTTTTCGTTTCTGCATTCAGTGAGAGTATAAAGTAGATGTATATAAACGTAGAGGACGGTTTGCATTTCGTCTGACAGAGCATGAAACACAGCTTTCATGAAAAATACGTGTTATAAAAAAGTTCCGATCACTACATGTAAAAATATCTTAAAAAGCCATTGGTGCTAAAGAATGACACAGACTCTTTCAAATTAGTTGCCTATTCTCTTGAATTGAAGCTATCTTTTCAGCTTCGTGACATCCTGTGCCAAGCTGATATCTATTGGCGCCTGAAAAGCCTACCAGGATCTCTCGCTAAGGCATTTTAAAGACGATTAGAATGAAGCCTTATTCACGGCATCTACAGCTCCTCTGGAAAAGTTAACAATCAAGAGTATTTTTGTGCTCCCCAAATATCGGATAGGCATATGCGCCTACAGACCTATTAGATTTAGGTCCTGTACCTTTACAAATTTACTTGTGGTATCCCTTGGATCCATTTCGGTGTTTTCACTATTGTTATGGGTGTAGTTCTATTTGCTTAAATACATGCACAGACTGAATGCCTGTCAGGCCAAGAGATTACGAAAAGATTAGGATAGACCTAGAAAATCGATGTGCCCCCACGCTTCAAACACAACTTAAAACATTCAAGTTTTACGCACGTTTTACTTTCGACCCTCAGCCTTGATGTCTCCGTACTTGAACTCAAGTCTTGGACTGTCCCAAGCCTTTGTCTCAATCGACAGTACTTCTGGAAGTGTATTACGTTATGAAACATAAAATAATTTGATAAAATTAATAATGCAACTAAATACTGAGCACTTTCTGCATGCATTGCCTTTAATTTACGTTGCAGCATTGAATCTAGGTATTTCAATGATTTTGTCTTCATTCCTTTTCATGGCAACAACTCAAACAAAGTTATTGTTCAGCATTAAAATCTATCAGCACCGCACTCAATATTTAAAAGTTTTGTCAAAATTAAATAACTCCACAAAAATGTTTTAGAACATAATATTTACAGAACTTCACAATTAACACAATCGTTTGGTTTCCTTACTTGCAATATTCAAATGGAGAAAAAGGTTTTTTCTAAAAGAAACATCTACACCTTTTTTCACATTTTTTTCAATTCCTCAGTCCCCTAACAGTACAATTCAAATATGACTTTACAAGATAAGACCATGTTTTAAATGCGCATTTTCATTGACAAAAGCATTTTATGAGAAAATGAAGTTAGAGCGTGCGTGAAAATGCGCAATTTTCAGCTCATTTTCACAGAAAACATATAAGCTTTCGACAAACTTCACAAGAAATCATGCGAAGTATCTGTAATCACAAAACCAATAATGTATAAAAACGCTTGTAATGTAAATCTCGACGTAAGAGATATTTATAAAAATACATTTGTGTAATTTTTGAACAAATAAAATATTACACCAAAATTACGTTGATGTCGTGTTATTTGGTGTATTATTTCCATCGGCACAAAAAGTTTAAAGAAAAAAATTGTAGTCATTATTGAAAATATTTTTAAAAATTGTCCTCATCTCTCTCAAAATTACGCGAAAACTAATAATAGTTTCAAAAATTGTGAAGAACAAATTTTATTTGAAAAAAAGTGTGTTATTATAACGTTTTAAGAAGGGGTCCTAACAAGTTTTGAAACTTTTTCAATTTTCAAAAATTCGATCGTGGCAGTAAAAATCGGACGTATGCCATAATTATAAGTGCAATGCACTACTTTCTAGCAAAAAAATATTATGAAAAAATTTGTAGCCAATTTTGAGAAATATTTGCAAGTGGTCCCAGGGCTTAAAAGTAACAAATTAAATTTTTCCACTACAAAAATTAAAACTTAGATTTTTTATTTTTGAAGCACTGAAGATGGCCGTAATGCGGCCCAAAAATCTTTATGCTGTATTAAATTTGTTTGACCAATCAATGCTTTTTAATTACTTTTGTAATAATACGAATATCATACACTCCACATAATTTTCTACTACTATTACGCGATGGTGAAAAGTACTATTATTATTATCATCCCCTGAATGCACGACTGAATGTTAGATTAAATATAAAATCTATACCAAATTTCCACCAGCTTTCTAAGGAGCAAGCAGATCATGTGACTGTAAGTGCCTTTGCGGATAATATCTCCTGTTCTCAGTAAGACTATGTCTTGTATTGTTTTTTGTATGAGTATTAATTTTGTATGAGTTTGGACAAGTTCTTACATAGATACGTCGAAACAAATTCAGTAGCTCCAAAAATCGCAACGACATGAATTTTTTCTCCCCAAATCCTTCTGATCTCGATTTCCGAAGTATTGTATTTAAGACGTTTCACTGTCTCCTAGATTACGACGTTCTGACCGCAGGCACAGTAACCCTTTTTTTTTCTCCAGTTCCCGGATGACAATATCCACCATAGTTTGTTGCTATTGTAATATCTATATCGATTTGCTGGTTGTACAATATTGCATACAGTTCAACAGATGTCATAGATTTTGATGAGTGTTCGTATCACTTGGAGCATGTCTTTGGGATTTTGAGAGCGTTACAGATCGAATAGTGGAGGTAACTATGGATCCTTTCGTGTCTTCCTACTTTGCTAGAATTGGACAACCTGAAAATGGTTTCTAACTATTCCTGACAAATACCGCATTTATCATCATAGGACATTTTGATAATCTCTTTATCGAGTAATGTCAATAGTGCCTCCTCGAGTAATGTCTCATCTTGGGCAGCTATTACAAAAACTTTCAATTATGGCTCTGTACTTCCCATTTTAAACCGGTTGAGTTTAACTCAGAGCCAGCATTTCCGTTGATTCTGCGACGATTCGGACAGGAAGGTCCAAGGGTTTGAGTCCCAATGATAGTGTACAAGTATTTTTTTGTATTTTTGACACTAGCCACATAAGTTAGACCAAATTCAGTCGCTGTCTGGAGGAGGCTTCTAGTGGTCGGTTGCTCTGATCGGTAGTTTTCCTTGGATTCTCCGATCCATCCATGGTGAGTGCCAGAGCAATGCCCTAACGAATATGCTTTGAACCGCGCGCAATCTTTCCTTCCTCTTATTTGTCATATCCTTTCTACACGGAAGAGGATTCCTCTCCCAATCTTACATGTAGGTCAGCGACGGATCTCACCATCCGGGAGGGAGAGAGAACACCGCTATAACTCTTTCCAACTCCAATTGACGCTATCTCGATGGCCGTAAGAGTCTAGCGAATTCTCTTGACTTCCACTGATATTTATTTTCCTGACAGTTCTACCTATCCCTGCTTGGTTCCTTTCACCTAAAGATACCGCTGCAATTCACTCTTTCAATTCCTGAGAATTCTATCAATTAATAACCAACAATAAATTATTTCAATTTAAAGAATGGTTTATTTTAGAACCAACAAAAACACATCAGTTTGGCTATCGGCAATGTCCTTCTCCATTTTTGGTGGCTTTTAAGTTGTAACAACTTTATTTAATGGTAATCAACATAATAAAACATTCCTCGTTATATTGTTTAACCTACTAAACAATAAATGTTGCTTTAACTGGAGTTTTGTGAATAGTTTCTCATTATTTGCCAACAGACATAGAACTTGTACACTTCTTCCACGTTTTTCACCATGTCTTCTGTAACAAACTTTCCGTGACCATAATAACATATTCTATGGCTATCATGTTTCATTATGGGCATTTCAATGTATTTGTATTACTTCGTAGGTACTAATTGTAACAACCGCCCACCTCCTAGGATAAAGCATTCACTACTCACTACACTAACAGAGTGCCTGGTAACATCAATTAATCAATTCCTCATTTAAGCAGCAAAAATGATAGGTCTTTATTGATCTCTAACTTGTCAGTTTTTTATTACACCGAACACTGTAATTCAATATTTTGATGTTAAACAAATTATTATTATTATTATTATTATTATTATTATTATAAACTTCGCGCACATAACGTCACAAATAGTAGACTGAGTTTTGACCGTGGACTAGGCAGGCATCGCGTAGCACCCGAGTGCGTATATTAATCCGCGCCGGGAGGGGCGTTCCGTTTGAAATACGACTTCCCGCTGAATGGTGCGTCGAGGGCGCGTAGCCCGTCGGGGGTGGGGGTGGGGGTGGGGGTGGAGGGCGAGCTCGCGGGCGGAATGCCCGGCTTCCTTCTCCGCGCAGTCAGCGAGCGGCGGCGGGAGATGCGGGGGAGGTCCAGGGTGCTCACTCGCGGACAATGCGACCGCGCGCGCGCGTTCTCGTAAATTAGCGAGTCTCGGTGTGATGAAGTGAACCCAGGGGCGAGGCTAGGGGCTGACCTCCCGAGTCGACAACAGCGCTTCGAGTCTGCGAAATGCACACAAAGTTGCGATGATATGCAGGCTTCGGCGAAATTGAAAAATTACGTACTTTGTATATGTGCTTTTGCGGACAAAACGGTACAGGAATTATTAATATTGTGTGTAAGGGTCGGAAGTTAGTGAAAATCCTTTTTATTATTGTTACAATTTTATGGCTTTTAACAATAGGAATCACGTAATTGTACTTCTGGAATTATTTTACATTTTCGTTTTGCCTTTTTTGCCTATTTTGGTTTCTGATGATTATTTTTGGTATTTTGCCTCATTTTGCCACTTTCTATCTTTTTCGTTATTATATTGCTTCGTTTTCTTCTCTCGACACCAATCTCGACTCAATCAAGCTGGAAACATACTTGCAAGCCTGAATAACATGAAGGCACAGCAGTGTTTTGTCTTTTTGAGAAAGCGGATGTCCCAGGGCAAGGTAGTGTTAAACATCTAAGTGAAAAGAAAGATGATACTAGGTAAGATTTTTCATTTTTTCGTTGACGCCGGCTAGCATTGTTTGCTCACCAGGAACCGTACTTTAGAGTGTCCTCCGATCCATTTTTCAGGACCGAGCTTTGATTTCGAAATACCCTTCTCAACGCTGACGACTACATAAATGTGAGGAACGAAAATATGATTCCATTTTCTAGTTCTAGATGATGTTGATGCTAGTTCAAGATTTACATGAAACCACAATTGCATTTCGAAGAGACTGCATGGCGTGTAAAACAGATTCGCAGTCGTCATACCGGGTGGCCATGTGGAACCATCATGACAAAGTCACGGTGCCACGTAAGTGCTTCCATTTAAGTGCTAATGTATATCTTAACTACAATTAAAATTTTAATTATTTTAATTAATGTTTATAATAATTCCTTTTAAATTTGTGTGTATATTCTTTACATGCTTTATTCAGAATAAATGCATTATCGCTTGCTTATACTAGAAAAAATAATTGTCATTTTTCCTGCCTATTTTAGGTAAAATAAATGCCTGAACTCCGGGATCTAAGTAAGAGAAACACGCTAGTGTGTTTTTTCTACCACTTTCAGTGGCTTATTCTTTGTACATGAGTATAAATAGCAAACTTTGAATCCATATTTTTTCATTTAAAGACACAGGAATATGACTAATACTTATAGTTTTCATTTATCCTTTTTTCCAGGCAAGTCGGTTGAAACCTCCTGGCTTATATTTGCACCTAGTGCGAGTAGCACTGCACTGAATATGCCGTATTGTGTAAGAAGTAATTGAAATGCACACATCCAGTTGTACAGATTAATGTATGTACTCGGATATTATTACTACAACGCCGCATAATACACGCTGGTGCGGTGTTAGGGTCAAAGATGCCCACAATTACAAGATGTTCCAGGTCTAAAATTAATTTACCATTTTGAATATTGTAAATCAGATTTTGAAATGATATAAACTTAATAATGTTCTGTATCCATCGTTTTTATCCACTTGTCAAAAACGTCGAGCACTATTTATTTGTCAAAGTCCATTTACAAATAACACCAACATATCATTCGTTTTGTATTTTCTAAATATTTTGTCATCAAGGCGCGCTCTCAAGAATTTACAAAATACTTTTGTTTTACTTACTTGATACATTTAAACGATTTTCTGAAGAAATTGTTTTTATTTCTTTAAATTAGCAAAGCAATTCATATACAAAATAGCTTACATTCATTGCAAGTGTTCTAGAAAACTAGTAAATTTTCATTAGTATATCATTTCCCAATTCAAGAGGTTCAAACCCTTGTTCAGTTCACAAAAAATAAATTGTTTTAGTTGAGAATTGTTACCGTCCTAATTATTTCATATTCAATATGCAAAATATTGATTCACTATTAATGGATCGTTTATGATCCCGGGTTCGATTTCCGGTCGAGGCAAAAATAGAGTAGTAGCTTTTCTTTCAAATCGCCCCAGTGTCTGTAGTTGTGTTACAAAAAAACCTCAGGCAGGCGTAGTTAGCTACGGAGAAGGGAATTAGTCATGTTCGCCACATCCCACTTACTTAAACTAGACCGAGGCGTGGAACACCATTAAACTTGCCGGCAAAGTCTAACAGTCGATTCAAAAATGTCAAATACATACATACATAAATGGATCTTTCTAATAATGAAAAATGTGAAACCTTAACTGTAATAACACTTCGCAACAAAAAATGAAAAGGAAATTTGCCACAAGGGGTTTCAGCTGATCCACATTTGAGAGATATTTACCCGTTTCAAAAACGTTCAAACGTTTGAAACAATTCCGTTTCAAAAACGGAATTTCCTCACGATACTTAGGATATAGAGATTCATCCCACAGGATAAAATCCAGTTCCATAAAAATAAATTTTAACTATGGATAAAACAGTCATGAACTCCTACGTACTCCAGGAATAACTTTTTACTAAATTTCCTTTTTGATTTCAGAGGCACAATTTTTGTTACTATTTCTCAAAATGAAAAAAGTAAGTTAACAGACAACAAAAAACTAATCTAACGTGTCGACACTTACAATTAGTTGTTGTCGTGGTTGTTTCCGGCCATCACAATTTGTTTTAAATTGGTGCGGACTTATCTGGATTTCTTAAAAATTGTAAGTCTCAAAAACGAATGCTCATATTCCCATGTAAAAGCGTGATAAATTGGTAATCGAACAAATACGAAGAGCGTACGCCTTTGGGCTTAATGTTCTTTACCATCGGCATTCTACTACAATTCAGCTCTCCCCAACTCCGGCCGACCAATTACCCGTTATTTACTCTGTCCGATGGGCATTGCCGTCATTCTCGAGACAACAGCATGCATCCTGCGTCATGAGATTCCGCCAAATAAAACACGGTGCGGGTTCGCAGATAAGCGAGTTTGAGTAGAAGCTTTACACTTCAACTGGAAAAACTTTGAGACTTCTAATGTAAAACTTCTTCTTCTTCAGAAATTAAAAAAAAATTGTAACTTCTAATCTAGCGCGTCGATATGTACAATATATGGTGTCGTCGTTGTTTGCGGTCATCACAACTCGTTATAATTTGGGTTGGTCTGGTCATTTTGTATTTTTCTGTCTCAAAAAAATATGATGATATGACCATATGACGCATGGTAAATTGATTAATGAACAATTCGGGGAGAGAACACAGTACAGAGAGAGTACAGAAAATATTCACCAACGATACCATTCTACAATTCAGCTCCATAAACGTACCTCCTCTCCGGTCGATCAGCTCCCTGGGATTCCCCCTGTCCGACAACCATCTCTCGACCGTCACTCTCGAAACAGCCTGCACCCGCGTCGGGAATTTCCATCAAACAAAACACGGCGCGGGTTCGCCGATGAGCGACGCGATGCGGAGACGAAGCTTATTGGATCGGCGTTGACATCGACCGCTCGGCAGACGCGTCCCGCGACAGTGACAGCGGCCGCGACGGTGGCGCATGCAGCGACAGTGACAGCGGCAGAGGCAGAAGCAGAGGCGGATGCTGCTGGGAAAAACGCCCGGGGAGAAGGGCGGGGTGACGATGGAGCGCGGGGAGCTCTCGGGTTGATGGAAGTCCGTCTCGGGCTGTTGCAGTAGCCTCATTGCTGTAGTGCGATTTTTGTAACTCTGCCCCTCAAGCCCCTACGACCACCATGGAATATCACACGGCATTTCTTGTCTTTCTCCCTCGTGCCGCTAGAAGTCACATGATCGTAAGCACTGCTTGATACGGTCGCGATCATGCGATATCTAGTGGCACGACTGAGAACGTCGATAGATACCGTGACATATTTCATCGTGAAGACGGTCCTTGAGAGGCAAAGTTTAGTCGTGCCGTTCTCCACACTTCCATAGACTCGACGGTCATGCTTTCTGTGACACGTATAATATCTATGAATATTCTGTACCAAGATCCACCGGCAAAAAGCATCGTGACTCGGGACATCAACTGATATCTATTAGTGCCTCTTACCGAGTGGTCCTAGGGTTTTAATCCCGCCGGAGGCAGGATTTTCGTCACTACCTACATAGCTAGGTCGAATTCAGTTGCGCCTGGAGGAAAATTCTAGTGACCGGCTTCTCTGACCGGTACTTTCTCGTGGTTTCTCCAATTGACGCCAGGTGAATGCCCGAGCAATGCCTAAAGAAACTCGTCAAGGAGCACGCGCGATCTTTCGTTCCTCCCCTTTCTTACTGACACACTTACACGAACTACAGTGCCACATCTGTCGGGAGTTTAGAGTTTGTCTCGGCTGGGTCGGTGCCTCGCTGGCTGGGAAAACCCCGCAAACTGATGGGTGCTGTATCTCACCATCCAACGGGGAAAGATCACTGTCACCTTCCTAGATAAAAAATATGATCTACGCTTACGGGACTAATGACCTTAGTAGTTGGCGCGCCCGGAATCTTTAATCATTCAATCAATCAATCAATCGTTCCAAGATTCTGTATTATATCAACATTCTGTTTCTGAAACCATAACGAAAATTTCCTGGTCCGATAGCTCATGAACTGTCATCGTTAGCTGTGCACAATCGTTGGTCAAGAGGTCCAAGGGTTCGTGTCTCGGCAGTGGCAGATTTTCGACACTAGCTACACCAACTAATGTGCCGGAGCAGTACACTATCAAACGCGCTTTCTTTCTTTCTCATCATTGTTCCCTCCTCTCTCTTATACACACACATACTTGCACATGCACATTTCTACCACTCATGTCTGGAGACATGTTGCAGTAGCGCTGTTGCCAGCCGCACTGATCGCCACGCTCTCAGTAATTCGATGGGCAGGCCGTTTCCGACGACTCGTTTCGTTCCTAACGCCTTTAACAAATATTATCAGTAGCAATAGTTAGTCTGCGTAATAGTTACCTCTGATACGCAGTTTGTCAGGAGATTCCAGGATTTGACGATTGGTGGATTTTCCACACTAGCTACAAAGCTGGATATAATACAGCCGCAGCCTAGAGGAGAATTCTTGTGGCTGGATACTCTAATCGAGAGGTTTCGCGATTTCTGCGGTCATCACCGTGCGAATGCAGGAGTACAAACTGGTAACGGTACTCGCGCAATCTTTCCTTCCTCATTCTTTTTTTGCTCTCTCCTTAGACATGTAGTTACACTGACATGCACTTCACTACCACATATGCCGGGAGTCCGCTCGGAAGCTTAGAACTTGTCCTGATTTGGGCAGTGCTCCGCCAGGGGAAATACCTGGAGGGGAAAATACCCCGCAATCCGATGTGTAGGTTGCCCGCAAGATCTCCGCCGGTGAGGAACTCCGCCCTCTCTCGAGATAAAACGCCCCTTAATTAACGAGGCTAATGACCATAGCAGTTGACATGCCGGGAAACATCCATCAATCCATCAATCGGCAAACCTGATGGGGACTTAGACGTCGTCTATTAGCGTTGTTGTAACTGATCTCCGAGCATTTCGTATTGCCGACAAATGCGCCAAATGATTGTGATGCAAAATTAGCAAGTGTTAAGACGCGTGTCCGTGGATTCGGCATTATCCGTGTACCAAGCAACCGCCCCTCCCCCGAATCCGGAGGAGTTTGGATGGGTTGCTTGCTATTAGCTTTCCAACAGCATGCCGATCTTTTGAACTCATCAATGAAAGCGAACGTTCGCCGAGCACCTCATTTAAATGGATTGGGCGATCAACCGCTCGCTACGCGCCGTATGCCGAACATGTTGAGCTGCCTTTTCACAAATCCACCCCGACGACGCTAGCGGCCCTCTCAGTTCCCCGCAGTTCAGTTCTGCCTACAGTTCTAAAGGGTTGATAAGCCCTGGCCTCGCCTCGTCAACCCGCAGCGGCTACTATAACCTCAATGCTGACTCGCCACTCGTGGCCTCGACCGTCATCCTCGCTGGGGACCCAGAAGGTAAAATCAGCAGTATTAGCCATATTTAAGAAAGGACTTGTAGTTTTGTTCATATACTTGGGCTACAGTAATGAATTTATTATGTGAAACTGAATTGGGCGATAAACATACATCTTTCTGAGTAGATCCCTTGCGTAAAAACAGCATATTTCTGTTATTTTTTAATCAATTTATTTTCAAGTACTGATGCTGATTCAGTGGGGGCAAAATGTTTGGATGTTGCAAAATTTAAATGATCTTTAGATACTTGTCTCAGTAATAATTTACTTGACTCATTCGTTATTCTTTCCTCCTCAAAGCGTTTGAGACGAAAAAATTCGAACAATATCCGTTTCTATCACATTATTGCCATAATTCATATAATATGTCAGTACTAATAACATGGTTTCAACTTACTCTCTAAGTATAAAAGAAGGAAAACGAAATCAATTATCTTCATTCTACACCTCGCTACTAGAATGCATAAACTCCACGTTCTGCAAGTTTGAGGCAAGTGAGAAGTCTTTCATAATCTTTTCAAATTGTATGTTCCAAGTGGCTACTTCTGACGCAGTAGTTATTTCTGGTTTCTTTATAGCTTCCGGCTTCGGTCAGCGTGTTTCGCCCTTATAAGCTGGCCTCGCCCAGTCGACAGCTGCTAAGAGCACCGTGTTTGAGAAAATTTTGAAAATGTTAGTTAATGCCTTATTTTACGTGGCGAGAATCAGGCCATCAGGCCCGCTCTTCCGTCTGACCACGCAAATTTCACTACGTTTCTTTCACCAACTAGCGGAGAAAGAAGGTATTATCTCGGGCGACGAAACAGGCGATTTGAATTTAGCTCAGAGGCGTCATTTAGGCTTGAGGATCTTTTACATGCAAGTAAATCTACTAACATGGGACAGCCGGCTTTACTTCTCCTCCGAAGGAAGGCGTACGAGGGAATGTCTGGAAGTTTCCATGTAAAGTACCCCCAAATTTTAAAGAATGTTTTTCAAAACCTCAAAGCTTGGACTCAAGGCAGATGGAAAAAAACGTATGATTTATTCCTTTTAGCCTTTAATCCTCAATTTCCTTTATTCCTTTAAACCTCAGTTTGGAAAAAAACCTACGTATTGTTTATTCCTTTACACTTTAAACCTCAGTTTGGAAAAAAACTGCGTACGATTTAGGCGCTAGTGGTGTTCACGGACGGACACACAGACAGATGTTTCGCCGTCAATTTGTTTTTCGGTATCAAGTATCCACAAAACAGGGATTCTGGCTGCACCACGTATTAGGGAATTTTTATTTTTAATTTAGCCACTGTATTCACTTATCCCCTTTTTCGTTATTAGGGCCCGGCAATGATTTTTTTCTGCCGAAAATCCGCCGTTTTTTCGCGCAGCATTACATAACTTTCCCTATATATCGTATATTACTCCGTATATACGTATGTATACGGGAAAGTAAAACGTGTTTGCTGTGGGGGATGCTTGGCTCCTATGGCCTCGTGCCCCCTGGCTGCATGGACGAAACCCGAAGTGTGAGCGGTGCCTTCCGGAGAACCGCTTTGAATAAAATTAGACTAACGCGCCACATTGTGCAGGCGACGACGCAGTCGCGCTCTCTCGGCGAACCGTCGACTTAACGCGAGACAGATGTCCCGCGGCTGCTGTCGCCGCCGCCGTCCATTTGACTCGCAAATGGCGACCGGGGCTTGGTTGATCATCAGTCATGCGCGGTTGGGACCTGCCCGCGTCTCGCTGCCGACAGGCGATCCGCGGTGCGGCTCGAGTCGACGACCTATCAGCCACCTCGTTGCTTAAGGGTGATCGTTATGCTAGCCTGCCGTCCGCCGACAAGGCGGAGACCGTTGTTGAATCGAATTTGGTAATTGCTCTGCACAGCATTTTAGGAGGAATCTTAAATTCTTTTTTGTAATAATTCTTTTTTGTAATACTGTATCGTCATATCCACTTAGAGCAGTGGTGTCAAGGTCTGCTACTAGTGGCAGTGGCACGCCTCACGGTACCGTGTCATGCCACGACCCTCTCTGCGCAATCAGAGGAACGAAAAGTGACTCTTAACGACCGGCATCCCTTAGGGGCTTCACAGTCCACCGACTGTTATGAACAGTCGAAACAAATGAGGTATAGTTAAAGATGGCGGTTGAGTACTTCGATTACAAAAGCAGATGTATTTCTTGTTTGTACGACATTTTCTTTCAAAATGCTTTTCGTACGAAAAGTATAGAACACCTGGCCGATATCACAAATAACACTTTTGGTTGATTATAAACGTTGATTTACAAACTTAAACCACATCTGTTATTTGCTGTACAATGTGTTGTACAAATGTCGTTAATAAGTAATGAGTCGGAAGTTTGTATTGTAGTGCGTGGCCTCGGAGAAGCAGGGGCTTGCAGCGGCGACCAAGTACACCAGGCATGTCACTGTCACGGGCAAGGTAACTTACGTATTACAGCAGTGGTTTCAAGGTCTTCTACTGGTGGCAGTGGCAATCGTCATGGTATCGTAGCATGCCACGAGCTTCTCTGCGCAACTAGCGTCGGGAAGAGAAACTTTTTTTTTTTTTAGTAACCCTGCCGTTTTACAATAGGGGCGGGATAATGAAGGTGGAGGAGCGATTTCGTCGTGGCACTCGTGCCATGGACTCCCGCTAGTGGCATCGACCATGACAACACTGTATTACAATTTGCGAGCAGTCATCAAAGCAATTGGAATGATATTTATAGGTAAGGGTTACACAAAGGCCCCGGAGTGGCGGTACATCATGGATACCTGCCACATGATAGTCTTTTGGAGAAATCAGCGATATTCATTTGCACTTAATCTGCAAAAGCTAATAAATAATCTTTTAAAATGTAATAATACATTAGTCAGATTTCAAATTGTTAATTGATAGTAAATTGATAGTTAATTGATAGTAAAATCAATTTAAAAATTATTTATTTCACATTAACTGTACGTACTGCAAATAACTGATTTAATAAAACACAACAGGAAGGGAAATCAAGAAAAGAATTCGCCAGTCGCCCTTGACAAAAAGTTTTAAACCAGGCATATCTTAAAAAATAAAAATGACAATGTAATAAGGGATTAAATAAAAAATAATTCAAATCTAGATTATATGCTAGAAAAATCCGACAGTCATGTTTTCGAATGAAGAAAATATTCATCGTGATATTTCGAGCGCGCTTTGTTAAGAACAAATGACCTAAATGTTGATGAGATCTTAAATTAAAAAAAATAAAAGATACCTACGGCAAGGGGGACATGCTTCGAGGCTGCTCGAGAGTCCAGAACACCCACGCCTGAGTTCCGAAGAGACACCTGGAGGTACCTGGGTTGCGCCACCGGGATATTCACTGTATTTCACGCCCACACGCGTGCAGGTAGGAATGTCCTTCACCACTCTTCTTTCCATCCTCCTTCTCTATTCCCTCCCCTCCATCATCTCGTACACCTTTTTCACCTCTCTTCACCATCCCCGCCTCGACTCCCTGTCATCTACACCAGAGGTCTCTCCTTTTCTCGAGTTTTCGTTGTCTCTTACAGGGACTCTTCCACGCCTCACCTAACAACTTCCTTTAGTCTTCCCCATCCCCTCTTTTGCTTCACCCTTATCATCTCTCCTTCCACTCATCGATTTTGCCCCTCACGCCTTCCTTCAAACATCGCCATGTTCACCGCGCCCTTCTCACTATTACATCCCCTCTGATTGCTCCCTCCACCTCCTCCATTATTCCCTCCTGTACCCTTGCTTGTGTCCCATCACCTCACACACTTTCCTCCTTACTCTTTACCATATACATGGGGGGGGTGCTTGGTTCATGGACTTCTGTGGTGGGTTGGGTCCACCAAGAGAAGCCCTGGCAAGAAATTGGAATATCCCGCCGCAGTGCTCATATTCCCCCGATATCTTAGCAACTGCAGTGACGAGAAGGGATAGGGACTCAGTGCCTCGGGTAACCCCCCACTTCTTCCTATTCTTTGTGGAAGTGCCCGACACTCATGGGTATTGAGGAGGGACTTGTCTCGAACGCAGTGAGCGGCGGTTACAGCTCTGGAATCTATCCGGAAAATCGATCATCTCAAGGAAGACGGACTCATCAAGGCTGTGGGTAGATGTACGTATTGCAACATCCGCGTTTTGGCATCTAGTTCCAGGGTACTCGGTTGCAAGCCTAATGATGTACTTAACACCCGCGGGGACGAGGATAAGCTCAGGTGACCACTCTGGGGAGAGTGAAATCCCACTTGTTAAAGTACATGAACTAGTAGGCTATATATGGTTTCTACTCTCTACTTCGTTTTCCTGTGGCCCTCTTCTCCTTCACGACCACCATCCTTTCCTGGCCTATACTCCATCTTTTCCATTTCCTCCCTCAGGCCGTCTTCATCTCCTTCGCTGTCCTAATCTCCCCCTTGGTTTTCGCTTCCTTCACCCCCGTCATCCTCTCGTCATCTCACTAACCATTCCACCTCCTCCCGGTCACCCCGCCTCCTTCGCCTCCCCACCCTCTACCCACCTCCTCCTCCGTCCGCCCTGCTCCGGGCCGTCCCACCGGCGCACTCAGAGCCCTTAGCGGCGCAGGTAGTACAACACTTGTCACGGCGGGTGCCGCCGCGGCGCCGATGCATTATTTAGCGGCGGCTGCATTAGCTATTTACATTGGGGGCGGCGGCGGCGGCGGCGGCTGCGCGTCAGCTAGCGGCGTTGCCCCGCCCCCGCCTCCGGAGGTGGTCTCCGCCCCCGCGCTGCCTCGGGGGACGCCCTCTAGCGCACGCGGGAGTGCCGCCGCAGCCGCCGCCGGCACACTGGGATTCGCACGTGGAGCGTCTCGTCTCGAAACGGGCGGGGGGGGGGAGAACTCTGTACGGGCGATTTGGGGCGGAGTGCTGGTTAACAGGCAGGTGTGACGAAAGATCAGCGTCTATACTTCGATTTTTTAAAAGGGGTTTGTCAAGGTCACGCACGAAAAAGGGAGAGGCTTTGCGTCTCCCTATTGGAGTCTGCCTTCCCTCTCCTTTTTCGAAGGATAATAGTGTGGTTCAGCCTATGGACATTATTGTCCCGTCGGTATGTCTAAAGCTGGGCTGCCTTATGGTAACACTTATTTTAATAAAGGCGCCAAGGGAGATATCGCTAAAATTGTTGTATTATTCAAAACTCATGTTGGGTCATTCCATATTAAATCAATAGTTTTAATTAAAATTTGACCTCACAATTTTGGATTGAGATGAAATTTGACACATAGGTAGTATGAATGAAGAATAAGGAAACTTCAAATTTTGAGAAAAATATTTCCACCCGTTTGTGAAATAAAGCCATGTAAAAGTTTACAAAATTGGGTTCTCGAAACTTTTTAAATTGATGTAGAACCTCTCCAAATTAAGATAGAGAGCTGGAACAGTTGTCATTTTTCAGCATTCTTTATGGCCTTTTATATGATATACAACTCAACAGGGGTTAGATTCGAAAAGTTTTTGGAATTTGAATTTAAAATTTTGATTTTCAGATTTTTCAAAATGCTCATCTTCAAAAATTTTGAAAAATTCTAAAACAATTCTTATGTTTTTGAACTGACCGTGGAAGTATAAATGTGGGACCATTATGGGTTTATATGGTAATCTTTACTTAAAATGCTCAATTTTTTATTTACGCTAGATTTTATTAATTTAAAATCCATTTCATTTCAAATTATAAGCCTTAATATAAAAAAAATTATTAATTTAATGTTTTTTGTTGGTGAGTGTGTTGTGTTTTATCATTATTATTATTGTTAACATTATATTTTATTGTCAATCATCAACTTAAAATAACTTCACAATAGAAGGTCTCTGACAACATTGAAATAAAAGTTAAATTTATTTTGTGATCAGGCCAGCAGAAGGGATATTTTCCGGGTTTAATTTGAATCAAAGCTGCACATTCCAACTTGAAAGAATAAGTCATTTTTTAAAATTTAAAAAGTTTCGGGAACCCAATTTTGTAAACTTTTACATGGCTGTATTTCACAAACTTGTGGAAATATTTAACTCAAAATTTGTAGTTTTCCTATTCTTCATTCATACTACCTATATGTCAAATTTCATCTGAATTTGAGATGGTGATGTAAAATGACTGTGTTTATTTAATAAGAAATGACTCATGTTCAAATTGAACATCTTACTTACTGAACAATTTGAAAATCTGCACAGCCGATTTGGGACGGAGAATTACAGTAACTAGGTAGGACAAAGATGAGCTTCTGGTGATGTACGAACTTAATCAACTCTTTAGAGGTCAGGCTAAAGTTTCCCAGGCTAAAGGTAATTGATTTTGGGAATCAGATGTTTTCATTTTAAGAAGGCCAGTGGATTTTCGTTAACATTGTTGGATTGCTCCAAAATTCATATTTAAATTCAACATTTCACTTAGTGAAAATAATACATTTTAAACCCCACATGGTCAATTTGACGCTGAGCTTGGCTAACAGGCAGCTGTGAGTATGGATGTCTTTTTTTACATCTAAGGGTTTACTTGTATCTACTACATAATAGTAATTTTTTATTCTTAATTAGGCACAATTATAGCGCTGCAAAGTAATCAATAATGCTCATATACTGTATTTATAATTACACACAATCAAATTTGCCATACATTCCATTCCTCGCTATCGTTACCACAAAAGTTATGGAAGTTGTATGATCACTACCCATATGTCACGAGAGCAAAAAACGCCAAAGGCTCACTGATGATTCTTTTTCATCCGAGATTTCTGTGTATCTTCTCTGCCGATCCTTGCTCTTAACCCAGTAATTACATCTTCAGGGTCATTAGTTCAGTTATTCCTATGTTAATTTCGAAAATTTGAATGAATACTAAGTTTTCACAGGTTTGAATTTGAAGTTAAAAGAGAATGAGCTTATTTCCAAAATAGACATTAATTTGAGAGATCCAATGACAAGTAGACTCTATTGTATCAAACCCGCTACACCATCGACTCCGCGCTGCGTTGCGAGAGCAGCCTCATTTAGGGCGCATTAACGGTTAATGCGCGCCGCTCAGACGCCGCCGGCCTCTCCAGGGAGGAGCCAGGCGTACCCCAGGGGTCCCCTGGCAGGCACGCCCGCCACCCACGCTGTCTCGTGGCGCAGAGCGAAGTCGCTCGCCTTTCACCAAGGAGTAAATTCCCGTCGATTCTCGCGTGAAATTTGTTCTGACAAAACGAGTTCGGCTGCTTCACGAGGGCTTGTCCAGCCTTTGTGAAGTGTCCTAAGTCTTAACTCCTTCCTTAATCCTTCCCAATTCTGGCCGCTGGGTAGTGACGTAGGGGCGCGCGGTGTAAGGCGCGAACGCGGAGATACTACCTGGCGGTCCTCTTGACAACTGACAGACGAGACGAGACGTGACAAATATATAATACATCGCCCTGTGGAATACAGAGAGTGCTGATAATAAAAAAGTAATGGAGGATTACTCCGCGCTCAACGCCCGACCAAGGGCTTTAGAGACGCGTTGCGTTAAGACGCAACAAATAAAAAAAAATTGGCAGTCGCTGCAGCCGCTTGCTGCTAATGTTGCCGAACCCCGTTACTTTTCACACAGTTACTGTCTACGGGAGAATTCTAGCGGACGGCTGCTCTCATAGGTAATTTTCAGTGGTTTCTCCGGTGAATACTAGATGAATGACGGAGCAGTGCCCTAGCGAAAGGGCCACGGGCCGCATACGATATTTTCTTCCTCTTCCTCGCCCTATCCTTACATACACACGTACTTACACTTACATGTTCTACACTACCACACACGCCGGGAGACCAGTCGGGAGCTTCGAGCTTATGGAGAATAAAATCTCTCCGCAGCAAGCCGACGAGTAATTCGGTGCCGGATCTCGGACCATTCAACACCCCGACCTCCCGCAATAATTCATTCCTTATGCTAACTGGACTAATGGCAATAGTAGTTGACGTGGTTGGAAACATCAATCACTTAATCAATATAACACTTTTCTAATTTTGAAGAACACCGAGCAGAAGTTTTAAAGGAGCCCTTTTTTACTTCACGTAGAAAACAAACGCTGAATGTCTCAGTTAGCTTGTGTTTTAATAAAACTTAGCATTTCCTCATTTATTTCTCTCAATATTAACAATTTTATATTTTTCTGTTAGCATTAATTGAGTATTGCAGTTATATTTTCGTAACCATTTTCATTAAAATTTTTAAATGATCTTTGGCTGCCTGCCATGACAGATTGTTTCTGTGGTTTCCTCCGGCTAATTTACACGATTGTCGGAGAAGACCCAAAGGAGCACAAACTGCGCAAAATCTTTCCTTTCCCACTGTTGCGACCCCCGGCCCTCTTGGGGAGCGAGGGAGTGGCGGAGCTGGACGCGACGGGCGCAATGAGCCGAGTGACGTCACGGAAGGGGAGGCACGCGCGCATGGAGGGGTGAACTGTTTCTCTTCCGCGGAACCGTCTGAGGTGGCTCAGGGCATCAATGATGTTATTACAAGCACCCTGATCAGGAGGTCCTGGAGTTGGTCCGACGGTGGCAGGATTTTCGACCGACGTTAGATCACTAGTTAGAATTTAGTCGCTGTCCGGAGGAGAATTCTAGCGACCGGCTGCTCTGATCAGTAGTTTTCCGTGATTTCTCCTATCAATACCAGGCGAAAGCGAGAGAGGTTCCTCAACAAACGAGTCACGAATCTGGCACGATCTTTCGTTCCTCTTCCTTTTCCATTTGGCTCTCCTTTTCTACACACTCACATACTTGCATACACTACACTACAAAAAATGTCGGGAGACCAGTCGGGAGCTTAGAGTGTGTCCCGGCTGGGGAGGTGCAAAGCTTGAGAGATATCTTGTTGTGGGAAAACTCCGCAAACCGACGTGTAGGTCGTATTCGGATCTCATGTGGCGGAGAAAAATCACTGCCATCTCCCGCAAAAACCATGCAGGCACTTATCATAGTAATTGGCACTCTTTGAAACACGAAATATTAAATTAATCAATCAATCGAAGCCGAGAATGGTTGTGTTTCTTTGTACGTTTTCCTTCAGAAGGATTCGATAAATTATAGGGAATACATTACTTGAGTATTTTTGGGGGGTATTCTCTGTGAGGGCACCTCCTCGAACGCACTGTCTCAGGATTGTCTCTTTAGGATCGCTGCGAAGCAGTCGGGGTCGGATTGAGGTCTCAAGGGACCCCAAGCTTGACCAAACATAGAGGAGAGATTTCCTAATAAATCTGAGATATGGAACAGTAATAATCAAAGCTATACTTTATAATAGTAGTTTGTCGTTTTTGCGATTCAAAACTTGCATTTTAAAATGCTTTTTCTAAGTTCGTGTTTGGTTTATTGAGCCGATCCACCACTTGAAAAACGAAAATTATAACGATTTTTATTTTGAAGTTGATTTTATATTCTCATTAGCGACATGATTCACCCTCATTATAAGTATGTGATATAAGCCTGACCGAAGGTACCTTATATCTGACACCTGAACCCTGTTTGCATTCCTCGTTTTGGTTTAATTCTAATTTCCGTTCTAATAATGGCCACGACACCCATAATGGCTTTTATTTTGAACGATTAGTTACATTTCTAATTGTCAAACATGTTAGAACTATTCACCTTAATTAACTTTTAATATCCGTAGTTCAAATGAATATTCAACACAAATAAATTATAAAATTACTATTGCAACTCCTTTGGATAAAAACATAAGTATCTCCACTTTTAATTGCTTTTTGCATGTTTTAGTAATAAAACTAGTATTCTCCAAAACTTTTCGGGTATCTGATTTATAAATTATTAATTAATCAAACTATTTTTTTATTTCAACTTAGTTCAGTCAAAGCATTCCGCCTTGACATGAATCAATTTAGACCATAATTTAATAAAAATTCCTTAAAGACGTAACTTTTCTCGTATAACCTAAGAGTATAAATAGTCAAAATTTACCACAAATTTATAGAAATACGTACATTTATAAATATAAAAAAATAATTATTTTTGTGTTTTTGCCACACGGTGCTCAATAATAAGCCAATCTTTCACTCCAATGCATCTCTGTTATATGAATATCTCACTCCAATGCATCTCTGTTATATGGATATCTCAAGTACTACTCATTGTATAATGATACAATTTCCCTCCTTTAGATCGTGATAAAACGCCCGATCTCTGGTTAAATAGAGGCATTTTCTCTCCAGGATGAAGGCTTACGCTTCGGAGCGACTGTTTCTCACGATGAAGGAGGCAGGAGGGGGGAGGGCGCGCGGCGGGGAAGCTCGGAGGTTAATTTGAAATCGTGATCGACCGTTTCCGTAAGTCACGCGAGAAAGGAGCCTTGCTGTAGCTACCGCAAGATGTATGGCTTAATTAGGGCCATAATTACAAACCTCGGGCAGTTGAGCTTCAAGGCACAATAGGAAAACAAAGAAGAACCGGAAGCATTCGACAAAACAAGCTGATGCCTCTTACACCCAGCTGGGAACTTAGCGTTGAGCAAGTATTTACTTTTGAAAATGAATAAACAATAAATATAAACTTGTTAATAAACGAAAAAATCTGTACCAGTTATTAATTTTGATAGCGCCTAATGGATTATTTTTACTTTCTCGCCTACTACGTATTAACGTAGTAAATGAAAAGTAAAGTAATGCCCAAGAGGTAAGTGGCGATTCTGTGACATAAAATTCTTATTGGTTCCTGATATCGAAAAAGTGGATAAATTGCATTCCTACATGTAATAAATTACTTTCTCTAACACGTCATGTAATCATATTTCACGGTTTCTGGGTTCTTTGATAGCGAGCAATTTGTTGACAGCAAAATGTCTGTCGGATTATGGTAAACGCTAGTGCCTAAACCTTTCAGACTAACCTTTCTTTAGAATTGACGTTCCTTGGTCGACCTGGTCGAAATCAATACCCTGCGAATTCGATGCAGACTATATTTTCTCAAAAATGGTACCAAATTTGTAGATTTTTTCTCTGAAAGAGCAAAATATGCTAAAAGTTGCTCAAATCTAATATATTTTCAAAACTGAATTCTTCCAAAATCTAAAAGTTTAAAGTTTTTTAGGCATATTCATTCGATTACAATATTGAATACAGGGATTTGTCCTAAATGAAATCTGCTCTTCAAAGATAGATCTTTAAATGAAGCCATGTACAATTTTTACTTTCCCGTAAACATACGTATATACGTAATATAGGGAAAGTTTTGTAATGGGCAATAAAATTTTTCTGTCGAAAATTCGCCGTTTTTTCGCGCAGCATCACATAACTTTTCCTATACTAGGTATATTACACCGTATATACGTACGGGAAAGTAAAAATGGCACAATTACACTTATAAAATTCCATTTTTGATGAAGTTTCTGAATTTTCGAATATTGAAAAAGTTAAAATTTATTTGATGTCTTCCTGCAACTACAATATTCAAGACAGGTTTTTCTTCTGAATGAAATCTGTTTTTGAAAAATATATCATCTGTTTTTGAAAAATGATGTCATGTAAATTGTTTCAAAATATGGGATGTTTTGCGAAATTTTCCGTGAAATAAGAAAAATATTAAAAACATTTTTCTCAAAACAACTTCAAATGTTTCATTTATCGTTTTATCGGAGAGTGCGAAGTACACTTATAAAATTGACGCCGTCCGATTGGCATTGAACTCTGAACTTTCTACAATTGCAAATATTGCTAATAATGCGAGAAAGTGTGTGCTGATGAAGAACCACTGGTTATCCTTGGTAAAATCTGTTATAAAATACTAATCTTTAAAGTAGGTCATGTACATTTTTCTGAATATGTAGGTAGTTTTATCATAATTCTTGCTAGACGTGTAGGCAATAAAAATAATGTCTCAGAAACGGTCGAAATTTTTCTTAAATTAATATGTCGATTAAAACAATATAAGCTTACAAAAATACTGCAGGTTCCATTTTCGTCAATTTCTTCGAATTTTCTAAAATTGCAAAAATTGCAAATAATGCCATAAAATATGTGCTAGTAAGCACGATTGATTTAAACTTTTAAATTAGAGTAAATAAAAGTAAATTTATTTACGATGTAAGTTCTGACGAACTGACAATCAAATTTGTTTCATTCGGAAACCACGATTACTCTAAAATGGTTACAAATTCATAGCAAAGTTAATACCACTCATCAAAACTTCGGTACCTATGGTGTGTAAAACGATTTGTTCCGCAATTTTGTAACGATATAACGATCTGCATCGTTAAAGCATAGGTCATCAAAAAATGTTAATCTCAAACCTTTTCAATGAAAAAAGGCGACATTTTTATATTTAACAGTTTGCTTCACATGTGAACGCTAGATATATTGTCTTCATTACACCGAAGTACCATACATTGAAAAACTGGCTAATATTACACGTTTTATTTTCAGAAACTTTATATATTCAAGTAAATTAAAACAAATATAACTAGTTCCAAACAATCTTTATGCAAAGCATTAATTAGAAGCACTATTAAAACAAGTGCAACGAAGCATGCATATTAAAAATTGTAATGAATAGGAAACGGAGAGACCTCTGCATATAGACGGGTTCTCTAATGGCATTCGTGATTTTAGTGTCGTTTTTAGTATGGGCACGGGTGTTTGTTATTAAACCAAAGCCACGTAACGCTGTGAATATAGATCATCCCAGACAATCCAACCAACCTCCCAGCAGTTCTCCTGTTATTTGCGGTGAAAATGTATGGAAAAATAAATTTGCACTCGCCTCGAAAAGGTGCGATTACTCTTCGGTATTCGGCAATTTCGCTCGCTCAAACGACAATAAACTGCAATTTTAATTAAATCTGTCACTTCCATATTCATTTCATTTGTTATCTCGCTCAAGTTGACTATTGGTTCTCGATTAAAAATATCGCTCAGGTCGGAGAGGCCAAAGGAACAAAATATCCGAACAGGCATCCCCAATCCAATTATCAGCATTAATATTATATTTCTTGGCTGTTTACAACATGGTTTTACACTTTTTACGTAATATTATTTTGACAATTTCATTTCGTTGTAATCCCTTTGAAACCAATGACAATAATTGTTATATAATTACTCTTTCAAAATTGGTTAGTTGAGTTGTATTCGCGACTTTGGAAATACACGTGACGCTTTTTTAATTCTGTTAACAAAATGTAATGACTTCACAAACTCGTAGAAAGAAGTAACACAATCGCTAAAATATAGATATTATCAAACAAGGAATACAAAGCACTTTTCATGTTCTCCTTTTGCACAAATTTCACTTAAAATAATGCTGGCACGAAGCCAGTACCTTTTCTCTGTTCCTAAGTAAATGTGCATCTACTTGTTATTATGAGAGAGCTCCAAGGAGCACAGTATAAATAAAATTGCGTGAGAAAGGAGTGATCAGCTTCACACTGTAATGGGTGGCTTTCTTGCAACAATCTGAAAAGCAAACTAAGCTTTGAAGATCTTGTCCTAATAATGCTTTACATTTCATCTTTTGAAAATATTGTGATAGTGAATACACCACTAGTATTTGGTATTCATCAACAGCTCTCTTGTTTTGCCTTCATCACAATAAAAAAAACGATAATTGAAATTATGAATTCTGTTCAGCAGACCAGGAAATAAAATGTTCTGAAAAAATTTGGGACAAATCAGACATTTAATGCGTAGTCATGTATACGAATTAACTACAAAAGGTGTGAATTTGTTTTCATTAAATCCCTTAAATTCTTTCTCGCTATCGAAAATAAAAACTAAAAATTTTACATAAAACCATATCATCCAATTTTATTAAAGTGTAGAAATAAGTGTTCCTGGATAATTTGCAATATATCAACCACGCTATGTATTAATAAAGAGGTACCACGATCATATTTTCTTGTTAAAATGGGTTCTGTGATCTTTCTGTGGAGACACACAATATAGTACGAGAATAATACGCAGATGCATGCGCTCTGATTACTCTAAACGATCTTTCCGCCAACTTAATTCTTTAGGGTCGACACGTAACCGTAATATAAGACTGCATGTGGGGTGTGAAAAATATACATATATTTGTCGTTTATATCCAGGAAGAAATCCAAGCTTTCCAAAAGGAGGATGAAAGCAGGGGTGCTCAATTGTAATGCGAGGTCAGTTTTCAGAATTCTTTTAGCAGGTCTTGGACAACACTGCGCACGTTCTAGGCTTCGTATAAAACACGAATTAAAAAGTAATTTCACAAACTAGTGACCTGAAGCAGGAAAACTACTACTGAACAAACTATACCTATCGGCTTAAATGTCTCAGGACCTTAAATGATGTCACTATAGTGCCTCTGACCGGGAGCCCTTCGATTTTGAGACCCGCCATTGGCAGGATTTTCGACACTACTGCGATTTTTGTAACTTTGCCCCTGACAGAACTCAGCTGTTTGGCTGCCATTCAATCGGAAGGTTATATTTCTTGATCGGATGAAACCGTCAACAGCTGATTCCTGACAGAGGCAAAGTTACGAAAATCTATATAACTTCATAGATAGGTAGAATGCAGACGCTGTCTGGAGAAGAACTCTAGCGGCCGGCTGCTCTGATCGGTAGTTTCCCTTGTTCGTCTAATGAACGCCAGGCGAATGCCGGAGCAATACCCTAACAAACCGCCCGGAGCAGTACCCTAACAAGCCACGGACCGCACGTGATCTTTCCTTCCTCTACTTTGTCTTATCCTCACCCCTCACTTGCACACACAATGATATGCACTACTTGATCACACTTATCGGGAGCTTAGAGCTGATGCGGTGCTCCGCTGTTAGGTTCCTGGTTGAGGAGAACCCCACAATCTGACGGGTAGGTCGGCACCGAATCTCACCAATCAGCCGGGGAAGATAACCGCCGCCTCCCGCGATAAATCATGCTCTACACCTACGGGATGAATGACCTTAATAGTTGCCAGCGTCCAGAATCACTAAGCAATGAATCAAAAACATACAGACACATATCCTGAAAGATATTTTGATTATTAGCATGTTTCAGTGACATTTTTCGTTGTTTTTTGTATTTTTCCCTAGATCCTGGGTATCTCGAAACCGTTGACACCTCTCACCAGGCCGAAGGCTGCGTATGTTTCTCAACTGTACTCAGACCAAATACGGACGTGTGGGCTGCGGCAGCAAAAATGCTGCTGAACAAATCACAAAAAATTGTTTCCAAAAACGTACCTCGTGCACTGCTCAAGAACAAATGAAATATTCTCATACAACAATGCAATAAATTAAATATTTAAAAAATTCAGTGCAGTAATGTAGTATACATACAGTAGTATAACATACGTATATGTACATACCAAGTAGATAATAAAAGTTGCAGTTTCAAAACGTAACACATGAATAGCAAAGAGCGGACCCCTTCTTGCTTAGAGCCTTGTCCTCGCATGATGTTGTGCCGAAAGCAGTGACGTAATGGAGTACGTACGCACATATGAGAATAGGCAGAGTAACATCAAATATTTGAGTTTTTCAGTCTAATTCGAAACTGCTTCACTTTTTCCCAAAATTCTGAGTATCTGACGAAATTATACCTCTCATTAGCTCTGACGTGATCGGAGGCAGCACTGTTTTCTTTCCACATATGTGAGCATTGGAAATCAGTAATACAGATACTTCTTATAATGTAAAAGTGAAATAGATGTTTTGTGCCTTAGCAAAAATATTTGAAAAAAAAGTTTGTTGTAATATTTCAAAAACATTTTTTTATTACATTACCATTTCCTTACGTAATATGTTGGCTGAGATTGTACCAACTATCATTGTTGCTCAATTTTTGGCTTTTTTAAACAGTTGAAGCGCTTCATGTTTCAATGGGTCTAAAGTTGAGAAAAGTGAAACTGCCAGCAATTTTCTATTTTAAACATGTCACTGCAAGAACAAACACATTTATCTAACATAAATGTTAATAAACGACGAAGCACTTTTTCATTAATAATAATAATAATAATAATAATAATAATAGTTCAATTTTACGAATTAAATAAATTAGGGCTAAATTTCAAAGCACAGTATGTGTCCTAAAGCTCCCAGTCTCGCCACTAATATTAAAACAATTTTATTATCTTATCCACAAAATGGGACTGTAGAGGGTAACACCTATAATATTGTTACAACAAATCTGCATTCAATATGTATTTTATTGTGAGATGACGTTTTGTTATGGTCAACGCAATACTACTTCGGGTATTTCAATTAGACATAACCGAAGAACGAAAATATGTATAACTAATATAACAATAGAGATATCAATACTTAATATTATCATTAAGATTTAAAATAAGACCCCAAAAAAACATTATGACAGTATCTTGACATTAACTGTGCGTGTTACACTCGTTCCTGAGCGTAAGCGTTGGATAACATTTACCTCCATTTCATCCCTTTCCTGGGGCAGATGATCATGGCAGTGGTTTACCTTTACCTTCCTTTATATTAAAGGCCGTAGTGTATTCAGGCAAGGTGAGTTATGGTGATATATGAAAGACTTGATATATGAAAGAATATGGTGGCAAAGCCAGCCACCCCTTTGCGGGATGGTGAAAAACCCGTACCTTTCACTGAACTTGAATTCGCAACCTTCACCAGCGTGTACTTGGACGCTCCTCCAAGCCGCTCCTCAAAGGTCGGTTCTTTGAACCTATTTGTAAGAAATATGGCCCTAGTCGGAAAGTTTGGCACCCCTGCAATAGACTATCCACAATGACTCACTTGGCTACTTTCCTCCTTCCTGCATACGATGGTATCTCTGTCTTCCTCTTGCCCTCCACTTCCTCTCCACTTGTCTTCCACGCAAACCGCCGCAGAGCAGTGATAATTTGCCATTTGTATGTAAAGTCAGAAGCCCTCTCAGAGGTCGTACGTCAAATCTATGAAATGGAAATAATTAAAAAGTTTAAATTACCCTATATTCCTCGCATTGTTATCTCGTTTTTCGCCCTCATCTCCCTTCGCTTGTAACTGATTAATGCAGCTTACTTGGCCAGCATACCAATGGCTGCGCAAACTTCCTAAATTTTGCTAGTGTTTCAACCATGGCCCCCTGGTGGGACCTGAGCAGCAAGCGTTGCTCCACACGCGGTTGGCGATGTTAAAGAAGATCTTTCCTGACGATCTTTCGGAGAAGCAACCTGGCTCAAATCAATCCTTGCTGTAGATAAACTGCTGTAAGAGATCAGGATGAAATATAAAACCAGTGGTAATACAACAGCAGGTACTTGTTCGTATAACCAATAATATTCCAATTTCTAATCAAAGAACACAAAGTCTTTTTTTTCACCCTTAACAAACCAATGAATTGCAAAGAACAGAGTTCGTCAGTAAGTTTTATGTTTCGCTTACAGGATGTTCGTTTATAATCGATACTTATTCAACATGCATAAAAAATTGTAATTTCATATTCGGAAAATTTCATCCGTTAAATGCTAAGATATGATCTCAAATACATCTTTAATATTGTTATTGGAAGATCCTTAATTGAAACAATGCGTTAATAACTATTTCCTGATTTTTGTGAGATTTTCTTGATTCGTTGTGAAATACTCAAGAACAAGAAAGCCAAACTGGGAACCCCCGACATGTATTTCATTACCCGCACCGATGTTTTGATTTCATACAATCCGATAGATTCAATACGTTAAGATATGAAATCGTACGATACAATTCTATACGTACGAATTTTTAACAAGTAATTATCTTTTTCTACTCCCATTGTATAATTCCGTCATTTGATGGTTGCATCCCGTTGCATAATGCTACTCATTTTGAAACAGTTTTCATCATGATACAGATTCTTGACCAATCACAGAAAAGCTTACAAACCTAGTATTGGCACTTCATTAATCATTGAGAATATTTATAGTAAATGTTTCGTTCGGTTGCGTACATTAAAATTGTATTTAATATAATATTCTGCTTATCAGTTTCAATTTCTTTTATTATTAGTAATTTTTAACGTGATATAATATTCTTTAAAATATATTGAATCGTAATTTCATTTTGATCCTATTTGACTAGCGCAATGGTAGTTATTGGAGACATTTGACTAAGGTTAAGATCTGAACGCGAGTCATTTTGGTTTATATGATTGGTTATTTGGTTTATATATATTTACATTTTGTCTGCCGTGTGGATGATCTTAAAAACCTGCCAATTCTTCAGTTTAAAATGTCTAGTGAATCAAAGGTGGACTTGAGACCTCCAGAAATAAGAGAAAAAAGCAAAAATGGTGACGTCGGAATTATTGCCGCAACTTCTGTGCTCCCTCGAGGGGTCTGGTAAAACAAAGCCACCTGCGGTGTGTAGGGAGCTGTCCGCTAGGTGGCGTTGGCTGAATCCTGCATGCCAATTGCCATGAAACGATTCAATTTAAAAGTTTAACTTACAAAAGTTACCATAAGTCGTAGAAAAAGTATACTCGTCTGAAGTTTACGGCACTGCCTCGTTCCTCGCTCGTATAGTAATATTACACTCGTGTATTAATACCCATCATTACATCATCGTTTCATAATGTACTATTTTGTCATTCATTGAAACTTCTTATTTTGTTGTTGATATTCGGATTGAGAAAATTTAATCATAAAAGTAAGTTTGTAGAAACTGGATGACTTCATCGTAAATCAGATAATGGTCAAAACTTTTAAATTCACTAAATTTTAAAAGTAGTTGTGTCATGTGCCTACATTTTAAATTTTATTATATGTAACTCACTAAACTATTTATTTACATTTTCACAAAAAAACATTACTCCCTTTACTAGAGCACCATCCACATATACTACACTTGGTATAAACTTATCCTAATACTGAGAACATTTCAAGAAAAATATTTCTGAGACAAGGTGTATAATTGAGGATGTCTCTGTAAAAAGAGGGGATATACGTGCCATTCATGTTTTGAGATAAGGTTTGAAACATGTTCATGCCTTCAACTTTTATACGATAGTACAATATTATTAATTCAAGTTCCTACACGAAGTATATATGTATAAAGCCAAGGATTAAAAATATTGCAATGTATATTGCAATATCCACTTTCAATATAAATAAGCAAATTAAGTGAATTGAATAAGACATTAAGATAGAATACAAGATATGAGGAGAAATAAACACTATTGCAGGGTGAGTTTCTTACCAATCAGGTACGTGATATTAATTTTTTCACGTGTGTAACTTCGTTTTATCCCACCTTTTCCCTTCACGTTTTTATTGGCAAAAAGGGACCATCTTCGACTCCAACATGCTTGAAAAGGAATAAAAAACAAAGGAACGAACAAAATATAGAATAATAGGACAAACAAACTATTGATAAACAAACGAATGATCGAAATGGAAATACTTTTTTTGGTTTCTTTATGAGGATCGCATTAACAACTAGGTCATGAGCGACCACATGATTAGTACAAAAGATTAATAATATTGAAAGAGTTAAATGATACAAATTGGAATAAAAAACAAAAACAAAACATGATACAAGTACAAGTGTTACAAAATATTACAAAAATATTAACAATTCTTTTTACATTAATACATGGGAAATTTGCTGTACTTTGGAACTTTGCTTTGAATGCATGGAACATTGCTTTGAACACCCCCAAACGCATCACTTCACAGGAAATTTCAACTCACCTCGAGTGCGGTTAACTCTCCTAAACTACAAAGCGGAAATTCCCAAGTGACATAGAGAAAAGGGTGCGCAAAAATAGAGGCGCTCCGCACGCCCTCGTAAATACACTATTTCCCGACCGGCGCGGGGGCGACGTGGAAATATCTATCTAAATTCCAGTGGTTTAAAATGCCACGTTTCTTTGAGCAGAAGCGCCCTTCCGTAATCCATGATAAATGTTGCACTCGCTCGACGTAATTAATTTCAGTTACGAGGTGAAATATGGTAGACGCCCATTATCTTCCCCATTAATTCCACCGGGTGCTAGCTGAGAAATTTGTTTAGGCGAATTCACTTTCAGCAGGTTTAACATACGATGAGATTATCAGTACAACTGAGTATGCTCATGAGCGTTATTCTTATATTCATGCTGAACATAATAAAATGTCTGTAAATATGGAATGATTATTAAGCTTATATGAAATTATTCATTTAAAAACGTAGTGAAACCCTGAAACCCGTGTTGTTGTGGTCATACCGCTTCTATTGCAATGTTGACTAGGAAGTTTAATTCCCTCTCGATCCATAAAAGGAATTTATGTGGTCAAACTGGTTTCACGGCAGATTTTCCCGAGGTGCTGCAGTTTCTCCTGTCTTTCATTCTACCGTTGCTCCATTTCATTAATCATAACTTCATTAAGGCATCCAAATTCGCGAACCAGGAATCGAGGGCATTCAGGTTTAAGAGATACTATTGGCCTGAAGCAGAGAATCTTCTGCTGCAGGCCACTAGCTGTGGAAGAAACTGTTTATAGTGAAAAAACTTAACTATCACTCCTTCGTATAGTCGGCTAAAGAAAGATAAACGTTACACAGAATTGGAAATGTTGAAATGATGAATGATAAATTCACAGAGGTATAAAATAAATTGTAGAACTGTTTTTCGATATTCCAAAAGACTCTGCAAATGCATTTAATAGTATTTAATTTCCATAACTATTAAATTAGTTTCGTGTGTTGAATAATTTCAAACTTGTGAGATATGTAATAGTAATGTGTCTCTTTTACTTATGAGATATGTTACATTCATTGTTTCACTAATCATTGTACAGATGATTCGACATTTAACAGCTCCATAATTTTTCAACATTCTCATGCAAACATGACCGTAACATCTGCAATTCTAATCAATATTCACACACACACACACACACACACACTAATTTACCACGTTCACTGCCCTGATTATAACCAGCCGGATGCAAAGAAACAAGACAAATTGATCTGTCGATGCTCTATAATATTACTTGAGCAAAATGCATCTATATTCCAGCTTGTTAATTAGTATGCCCAGCTGCCGAACGTACACGTGTGCTTGCTCAAATATTTCGATGTACCACAGCGATAATAGTTGTTCTTTCTACGACTGGCAGTCATGAATGGGGACCCTCAGGGCGGAAATTAAGAACCGGAGGTGTTCTTAGGTTCGATTATCAATATTTTTCGACGACATTATTAACGAGATCTGAGACGCTGGGCCTTTAATTACTGTGTTCTCAATTCCCGGAGACTCCCCAATTAATAAATATGCTTTCGAGTCTCGTCGTTGGTTTCCTCTTCCAGCTAGCTGCTTTGTGTGTGGTCCAGACACGCCCAGGAAGCTGCCGCGACAACACTGTGTTTACTTGTCAAGGCGTGTCTTTGGATCTGATCAGAATCGAGATGGGACGATCAGAATCGCGTGAGATTTGTAAAATAATATGAGATGTGATACATGAGATAGGAAAGTCTGGACTTTCGAAGCTTTCGACAAATAATGATAGAGTGAGTAGTGTTTAGTGTAGTTCCTTAAAGTGAGAGATGTACATCGAAACACGTTTATCAAGTCCAACACAACGTACTCCGAAATTTCCATAATGCCGCCAAATTTCGAATAATACTACCAAGCACTCTATATAACAGTCATGTGCTTAAATTTTATAATACATAATATTCTGCTCCTCATAAAGTGGGTGAAGTGTGTAGAATGTTGCTGGTCCTTCCTATTCCCATCATGTAAAGAAGGCAAAATTAAAGTATGCAAAAATTAAGGACAAATGTTTAGAAGATATAACCAAATAATACTTTATATAATTTTACAGATATAATACTATATCACAATATACACAGATATTTTATCTATGCTTCTAAGAGACAGGTAAAAATTAATTAAAAGCACATATTAATGTAGTAAGAACGGTATTAGTTTTAAAAGCAAAGATATGTGTATATATGGATGTCAAGAATTGAAACGTCATATTTTCTGGCACAATCACATGTAACGAAGTCAAAGAACGAGCAAACATCATGATATAAAGGAAGATCTCAGTCACTGTTCCCGCCCTGTTAGACAGAGATGAGAAAAAATACATATCTGTATATTCAAATGAGACGCATTGATCTTCAAACTTTCGCATAATAAATGAAGCAATCTGTAGCGTCTGTTTCCGGAGAATATGGAAACATTCATAGGCGACATTACAGCCTGAATATTTTTACATCTTTTATGCAAGTCCTGTGACATTTACATGGAGACGGTACTCTGGAAGATATCTCCCCTGTATACCCTATCACGGTTACAGCGACGTAAAAAGTAATGATGAACATAGCAAGTTTCTCTCGGAGTTACCTTATGTAAAATTCATCGACGCTCTTTGCATCTGCCATGATAAAGACACCACGTACAGCCCCACACGTTGCTCCAGCAAACACAACAAGAAACGTCTTTCCTCTGGTGGTTTCTAAGAATCTTTGATGCACATTCTCATGAAATTACACAATTAGATCGTAATGTAATTGTGTTGTACTATCAATTTTTAATTTCAATTAATGTGTTTGTTTTTATTTACAACATACCTCAGAAGTTTAAATATAGGTAAAAATTGAAATATGATCCGTGTGTTTCTGAAGAAATACAAAATAAATTTAATGAAACACTAGGGAGGAGGACTACAATTGAAGTTTTCACTCAGAATGCTGTAACGTAATCTTTCGTTAATTTAAAGTGCATTTTGTGCCTGCTGCATACTTCAGTATTTCATCTTTACTTTTCTTTACAAATAGTTTTAATATTTTTCCTTTTAAATACACTTTTTTAAATTTAAAACACCTATTTATTTGTTTCATTTGCATTTTAATACACAATATACACTCTAACACAATATATAGTCTGCCTTATTAGAAAGAGCATATCTACTCAATGCAAAGCATACTTCACTATTTCCTCACTGATTTGCATCTTTGGACTTTCCTAACATAAGTTCTGGTTATCTGAAATGAGAAAGAAGAAAGGTAACTACTTATTAAAGGTAGTATGTACTTATTTAGCAATTATTGCCTATAAAAAGTACTGATTACATTTTTATCGTTCAATAATTGTGAGAACAATTACGTTTAAGCTCAGGGCTGCATTGAAATAACATGATACTGTGTCTGTAACATGAATGAACCATATATCAAGCTCTCCTAAACAGTACAAAGATGGTCAT
Organism: Acheta domesticus; assembly: GCA_031308135.1. NCBI lineage: Eukaryota > Metazoa > Arthropoda > Insecta > Orthoptera > Gryllidae > Acheta > Acheta domesticus. The sequence goes on along the minus strand of JAHLJT010009355.1, from coordinate 100,912,449 downwards.
TTAATTAAAAATCTTTGCACATGTGTGATTATATTTAGACACAATCTGAACAAAGACTAAAATTGTGCTGTTCAATAGTATGGGGTTAGAGTGAACAGTCATAAGACAATGTCCACATTAACCACCACCCCCTCCCATTTTGAAAGTTTTGTCAGTATCACTTTATACTAAAATGAAAAATATTTTTACTGTATGCAGAAGATAACTAAAAAGTTATGTTTTCATATGAAGTTCATTTAATATCACTATTTTAAGATCAAAACTCTGTATTTACTTATTGAATGGAGTCGCACCTTTTTCGAATTCAACCACAAAATACACTTTCCACCAATACACAACCACCGTTGAAGATCAACTGACCAAACTTTCCTGCCTTAAAAAGGACTGACTCCATCATCTAAGAAATAATTTTGACAGATTACATGTATTACGTATTGTGACTATACATTAAGACGCGTCCCAGAATAAATTAACTGAAATGTTAGGGAACCAAATAATATAGAAACCAAACAAACAGTAGAAGAGGCATGGGTAAAATGGAAGTATTATTTATGAAATCTAAAGAACTGTGTCGTTAGCAGACCAGTGGGGAGTAAATAAACAAATAGCGAACAGTTAGTCGATGAAAAAAAATTTAAAAATGTATACCATGGGAATATATGGAAATAGAGAATTTTTTAAATTAGAAAAATCATTCCCATATTTGGAAAAGAACAATTCAATGTGTTGACATGTGATGTGTGATCACGTCAACATTAATTGATAAGAAGATTCGAGTTTGAAATGCAAGAAGTTATAATTACTATTGTTCGGACTTTTATTTTGTTATTGAGACAAAGAAAGTGACGAAAACATAATTATATTTTGCAAATTGTAAATGACATTACGATTGTAACAAAAGAGAACGATTTTTTTTTAAATAATTTATTAATCCTTGTTCGGCCTGTTAGGCCTTTCAAGGTTTTGAATCATACATACAATTTTTGTACAAAGTTAATAACATTCGGCTTATTTTTACATATTTTGAATTTACAATTAAATATTAACTAATTACCGAGGAGTGTCCAGGAAGGGTCCTCTAACTACTCGAATTTATTTCTAATTTGTTGTTAATAACTGCTTTCTTTTCTGCTATTTTATGGAGGTCGAAGTAAATCTTTAGAATGCCGACTTTTGATTCTTGGATATGGTTTTGAAGTTGAACCTAACTTAAATTTTTGGGTTGCAGGGCAGGATGGTAGGTTTGCATAAAATCGGGTGGAGAGTCTGTCTATCCATTGTTTTATTGGGCATATAGCGAGTTCTTTTTGAATTTGCTCGTTGCGGATATACCAAGGTGCATTTACTGTCCAGCGTAGATACTTGTTTTGAATCACTTGTAATTTGTTTAAATTGCTATTTGCCGCACCTCCCCAAATTTGACAGGCGTAGGTTAGTGAAGGCCTTATTATATATTTGAAAATGGATATTGACGTGTCGATGTTGATCTTTGAGTTTTTATTAATTAGTGGGTACAGTTTTAACATTTTTATGAATGTTTTGTTAGCTGTTATTTTTATGTGTTCTTTCCAAGTTAGCCTTTTGTCAATGTCAAGTCCTAAATATTTTACTGAAGTTGTAGGGGAGAGCCATTGAATATATGTGTTATTTAGAATTAATGGATTTATAGTATAGATTTTTTTTAATGAGAAAATTTTTGCTTTACATTTAGTTGGGTTGATTTTAATTTTCCATTGCTGAAACCATTCTGTGTGTTTAAATCATCTTGAAGTTTGTTTCGTCCTAATGTTAAGTTTTGATGTGTTGTAAATATTACGGTGTCATCTGCAAATAACGCTATTTTTGAATGCTTTAGTTGTGGAAGGTCTGAAATAAATATATTGAATAGGGTTGGTGACAGAGGCGATCCCTGAGGGACACTGGCCGTGATATCATAAACAGAGAACTGTACTAAATTGACTTGTACTTTGAAACTACGATTTATTAGAAAACTTTTTATTATTTGTTGTAAATACTGCGGGAATCCATATTGCCGTATTTTATATAGTAAACCTTGGTGCCATACTTTATCGAACGCTTTTTCTACGTCCAAAAATAGTGCTAATGTATGTTTAGATTTTTGGAAATTAGTAGCGATGAAATCTGTTAGTCTTAAAAGTTGATGTATTGTTGAATGGTTATTGCGGAAACCAAATTGTGACGCGGGCATAATATTGTTACTGTTTATGAATGTGTTGATTCTCTTTAGTATTAATTTTTCGAAGATTTTCGAAAGCGTTGGAAGTAGACTAATTGGTCGATAATTCTCTGTTCTCGAATGGTCTTTACTTGGTTTTGCAATGGGGATTATCAGTGCCATTTTCCAAGATTGCGGGAAATAATTTAATCTGAGGCAAGAATTGTATATTGCTGTTAAAGAACTGATTGCTTGTTTCGGAAGTTTTTTAATGATTATATTTGGAATTTTGTCAACACCTGGGGATTTTTTGTTTTTTAGGTTTTTGATTAAGTATTGTGTTTCTGATGGGGAAATGAATTTAATTCTTTCTGGGACTGTGCAATAGAGTTGCGAAAGCTCTGAATCAATTTTGTTTGTAAATGTAACATTACCGGTTATATTATTTGTAAAAGTGTCTTTAAAATGTTTAGCTAGGAGTTCAGCTTTTTCATTATCAGTAGTGGCTGTTATGTTGTTTGATGTAAGTATTAAGTTTTGTGTTTTTTCTTTGGTTATTATTTTTATTGCTGTCCAAAGCGATGCAGAGTTTGGTTGAAGTTGCGAAGTGTACTTATCGAATTGAGTGAATCTGTAACGTTCTAATTTATCTTTAACTTTTTTGTGAGAGAATTCAATATAGTTTTAATCGAGGAACTTCGGCTTATTTGCCACTGTCTGCGTATTTTATGTTTATAGGCAATTAGGTTTATTATATCGTTTGGTAATGGAATTATTTTTATTTTGTTCGGATGGCTTTGTCTGATGGTTGACAATTTTATAGCATTTTTTATGTTGTTTTCGAAAGTTTCTACAGATTGATCAATGTCATTTGTTGTATTTAAGTTTTTAGGATACTTATCTAGTTGCATTATTTGTTTCTGAAATAAGCTCCAATTTATTTTACCATTTATTAGCGGATTGTAAGAAGTAATTGTTGGTGTTGTTTGGTTAAATAGTATTAATATTGGGTTATGATCCGAATTTAATGCTGGTATTGCGTACTGATATATAGACCAGTTTACATTTTGCGTTAATACTATGTCAAGTATATCTGGTTTAATGTTTTTATTATACGGATAATGAGTGGGTTGTGTGGGTGCACGTATTGTCCAATTATTTTTAATGGCAGTTTCTAATAATATTTTTCCTTGAGGAGTTGTGGTGTGACAGCCCCATGCTTGATTTTTGGCATTCAGATCTCCTAATAGTATTGTTTTAATATTATTTCTGAATATAGTTTCCATAATATCTATTGGCAGTTTTTTATTTGGCGGTTTGTATGCTGTTATTAATGTGATGTTACCTACTGAAAGAGAGATGGATATTGCTACCATTTCTAGATTATTATTTTGTGGGATTATTACAGGGTTATGTTTTATTTTGCGTTTAATTATGATAGCTACACCACCACCTGTGTGGATCGCATTTCTGTCATTTCTATATATTATGTAACCAGGAATGTTCATTTTATTACTATTATTGAGGTGAGTTTCAGTTAGGCAATATCTATTTTTTGGTCGTGGAGAAAATGTTTAAATTCGTAGAATTGCCTTTGAAGGCCGTTGGCATTCCAATTCAGGATTTTTAGATCGGCGTTATGGTCCATGGTTAATTATTGTTGGCAGAATTTGTTGTAGTAATTGTTGTATTTGAGGGAATAGAGCATTCATTATTTGAGCTGTTAATAATGAGATTAATGAATTTAAGTTTGCTGGCAGTTGTGTGACTGGAGCATAGTTATTCGTAAGGTTGTTACGTAATTCTGGGGATACTGTTGGAAGGTTTGGGAATTCACTCATATTATTAAAATTGGGAGGCAACCTCTTGTTTTGATTGGAATTTATAATCCGAGAATGTCGGTTAGTAGGTAGATTTGGCCTTTGGTACCCCCTAAGATTGGGTTGAGAATTTGGAGGAAAATTATTGTTGGCCATTTTTGTTTTGAATATTTTACAACCTCTGTAATTAGCAGTATGATTTTGAAAGCAGTTACAACATTTAGGTGGAAAACCTTTAGGCTTTGGACATTTTGAATAATGATGTTTATCTAAACATCGCACACACCGTGATTCTAATTTACAATTTGCTTGCGTGTGGTTTATGTTTTGACAGTTTTTACATTGAACAGGTACGTTTGATTTGTTTTTAAATTTCACTTTGATAACACTATTGAATAGTCGATTTAGGTGCACTATTTCACGTCCCTGATCATTATCTAACAATTCTATTGCACATATTTCTAATTGTTCCCTTTTTTTGTTGAATAATCTGTAAACTGAGATAACTTGATACATTTTTTCTAATTCTAATCTTATGTCTTCGTTTGAATATGCTGTAGGGATGTCGTATATTGTAGCAGAAATAGTTTTCTTTGTTGGTTCGCGGTAAGTGAAATATTGAATTTCTTTCTCGTCACAGTATTTACGGAATTTTCTGAAATCATCTATTGATGTAAACAGTATGGCAATATGACTTTGTTTTACTTTTGAAGTAAAGTCATTTGTAACTAGTTTTTGAATTTCTGCGATTAAAGAGGTAAAATTTGGCACATTTTCTGCATTTTTAATTACGTTTATTGGGGGAATTTTGGGTAAGTCTAAGTTTGGATCTGGAACATTTCCTAGAGGATCGTACCTGTTTTGCGTCGTAACGTTGTAGATTGTTCTGGTTGATCTTCTGCTGCATCCAACCCACGTTTTCTTTTATTTGCTGTGGCACTTTCTTGCTGTTCTTTTGTAGCCTCTTGCGTATTCGGCGCACTCGGTAGTTGAAGGTTAACACACACTGCTTGATTCACTGGTTGCACTGGATTAAGATGTTCGCGTTGCTGGAGCTGATAAAGTAACATTTGGTTTTGCTGTAATTGTTCCTGTAGTTGATTTTGCGTTACTTCATGTTGTTGTAGCAGTTGCTGGTATTGTTGGTGAATTTTTGCGAATTCTTCATTCATTGTAGCGGGAGCACTGTTTGGGTCTATGTACATTTCTTCTGCATCTTCGTTGTTTAGTATTTGCACTGACCTGGTGATATGTCCCCCTAGGGGGACATCGCCGTTTAACATGTGGTTCACTTCAGTAGTAATTTTAATTGTACAGTAAGTAGAAATCTGAACAAAGACGTTTTGAGGTACACTTTCGCGACCTTCGACCTGGGACCGGCTGCCCCGGCCCTTATCTTGGCACTCTGCGATAAGCACTAGCTACCCTCGGAGCAGCAGGCACGTCTACTCGCGGTCGCTGCCAAGACTGAACTGTTTTTTGTTTTTTTTAATATATTTATTTATACTTGTTCGACAAAAATTTGTCTTTCAAGTGTGTGAATTTTTACATTAACATAGTACAATTTGAGGAGAAACTTCAAAAGTAACCTCTAACATGTTACAGATATGTATAAGTATTATTGTTTTTGAACACACAATGATCTTAGAAATAAACTGTGGTTATAAATAGTACAAAATACATATAATTTTTTTTGCAATAAATAATAGTTACATGAAATAAGTTAACTATGGAGGATGTAAACGGTCTTTTGAATAGCGTGATTTGATTCGCGGGAAAGGATTAGCTGTTTTTCCAAGTTGAAAAGATGTATAAGTAGGAGAAGAAATAAGGGAAGTATAAAATTTATCTGAGAGATGAAGGATCCAGGATTTTAGTGACAGAATACCGAGTTCGTGTAATATTTGATTGTTTCTTATAAACCAAGGTGCTTTCAATGCTTTTCTAAGATATTTATTTTGTATAGCCTCTAGTTTTTGAATATGCGATTTCGCTGCACCACCCCAAATGGGACACGCATATGTCAATGATGGGCGAATTATATATTTAAATATATATAAAGCTGAATCTAAAGAAAGATGAGAATTTGTCTTCAAAAATGGGTATAATTTTAAAAGCTTGACATTCGTTTTGTTTGTTATTGATGTAATGTGTGGTTCCCACGTTAGTTTAGTATCGAGTTTTAATCCAAGATACGTAATTGGGGTCTGGTTAGAAATCCAAGAAATTGCTTTATAGTTAATAATAAGTGGATAAGTTGGAGAGATTCGTTTTAAAGAAAATATTTTTGCTTGAGATTTTTGACTATTAATTTTTGTTAATTATTGTACCAAGTAACAAGAGTATTTAAATCATCTTGTAAATTATCAATATTTTGTTTTAAACTGCGCGGCGAAAGAAAGTTGGAACAGTGCAAGAGTCAGATGGCCGGAGGTGCTTGGGCGAGATGTATCGTGTAGAATGTAACAGCGGATCTCGTGTAGGAACTTAGAGATAAAGTTTTGAGTTTTGTTTGAAAGTGACATTTAGCATTAATAAGAGTCCGGGAGTGTGGAAGCGGAATCCATATAGAATTGGAATGGAAATGGAACTGAACGCGGACGCAGATGCAAGCATTTCAGCAACAACGTGGAGAACGTCACCAGGGAAGTGATAAACTCTATGAAAATTAACAAAATTTTATAATAAGGCCAAGATTGTTTTATAAGGGTAAATTCGAATGGCCATAAAATAAAATAATCCAATTAAAATGAAGTTCACTTGTATGAATGAGCAATAAGAAATATGTGTTAATGGGTGAATAATTTTCATTTCTAAGGATATTGTTGTTATTTTTTTGTGATGAAAGAGTATATTTTGTGTGTATTACTATATGTATATGTTGCGATCGGAATGTTTTTCATTGAATGTCATTCGGTTGGAAAAAGATGCCGCATAAATTAAATAGTTGCTGACGTCATGTTCGGCAGCCACTGTTGAAATTTTTGTGTTTTACTTTGTAGAGAGCAAAATGCTGTGATAAGGAATAATATTAAAATCAATTAACTAATATTATTAATCGCTTTCCTGTATAGGAGTGACTTCGTGAACCCACAGAGAAAATAAAAATTTTAACTAAGGAAAACATAAATCGAATCATGTAGAAGTCATGGCCGTGTAGTGGCGTGTTATTCAAATTCGAGGATAGGCTTGTTTTAACGTAGGGTTGGATAGAAATATAATTTAGTCGCAATTATCAGTATTTATTCATGGCAGGGGGTTTAATGTTTCACTACAATATGGAATAACTACATATGTCCACAGTATCACCCAGCCCACACTAGCCCCCCCTCTCCCTTATAGGAAAGTTTGTTAACACTTAAAATATGATTTTAACAAGATTCGTTATATATTGGAAAGAGCAGAGGGATTAATATTTTTAAAAAAAGTATTTTCATTATTTCCTGAATTGAGTGATTGCCTAAAGATGACATTTGCAAATAGAAAATTTAATTCACAAATTTTGTAAACACAATAAAGACTTGGACTCCTAAAAAATTGGGTACGTATACCAAGATATAACGCAAATTTTTAACGCTATTATTGCAACCCCCTCGACAGAAAATAAACGATTGTTACAATTAATTTTGCCAACAATATCTTTCTGTACCTAGGCAATGCAATGGCACCACAGAACGCATTAGAGTGTTCTGAGTTTTTATCATCTTCCAAAATTTTAGAAACATTCTCAAAAACCAAAAATGTGTGTATTCACACATTAGGGTAAACAATTATTGCCCGTCTCTTCATAAAAAGGGACGACACTTTACGCTGAAGTCTTATTGAATATATTATTATCACAATCTTTCCACAGGCGAGTCTTGCATTTACAGCTAGCCAATTCACAGATGGATTGTTTGAATCGAAACAAAAACAATGAATCCTGAAAAGTAAGTGCAAATAAAATATTATATTATAGTTTAAAAAAAACTTTACCAAAAATATCACTTTACTGCATCACAATTTTTAAAGATAAATGTGAGATAAAGATAGTAATTTTTACTATCTTTATCTGTAACTGTAATTGTAATTAACTGTAATTAACTCATATATCGTAAATTCAAAAGTGTATACACATACTATCTTTATTTATTTACACACATACCTAGACATACTCATACATACTTATACATATACCACAAATGTTGGGAGCCAAGAAAGTGTTTCCCATTTGAGCGTTGCTCCGCTGGCAAAGACGGGAAAACCCCAAAATCCGACGTTTGGGTCGGCATCGGACTTCTGCGTTTTCTAGCGGGAGAAAAACACCGCGCTCCTTCTGTATATAGCATGCACTACACTTGCGATACTAACGACCATTGATAAGCTCAGAAACAGAAAAATCAATTAATCAATGTTTTAATCTTTCATGTGATAAAACTAAATATAAATTGATTAAACTTAGATTAAATAAAATTTGAATCTCAGGTAGTAGCTTCGAGTTTTCTAGAATCACAGACTGTACTTATTACTTGGAAACAATTAGTTCGCTCAAAATTATATCTTTATTATACATGGAATTAACTATTAAAGCCCCAGATTTGGTGTATCTCCCAATTTTCAAAATAACGTAACTAATTTGGCAAAATGTCCACAATTGAAAATTCATAAACTTGAATGTCCAATGATCGAATACCGACAAGTAACACTAGAAACGATAAAAGGAAAACATGCGGAAAAATAAAAAATATGCAGGAATATGATGTTTATTCAAAAACACGACAAAATATGCATTTTATGCACGACAAAATCATGTTCGTATGGTTGGATATTGAGTGTTTTATACTCATAACAAGTGGTATACCACAACAACCATAAATATCCACTTTCTGATTACAGGAAAATGTGTTTGTATTGGTCTCCGGTTTGTGGTAACAATCAATTGATTAATTCCAGGCTTAATATCACAGCCACGTGGGACGTGCAGCCTTCAGCAAGCACAAGTAGCCAAGGAGTCGCCGCGACATCGAGGTTCAACCTCGTGAACCAGTTCCAGAGGCTGAGCCACGTCTCCTCCAGCCAGCGCAACAGCACCAACCCTCCGGGCGAACGCGGCAGGCAGCCCTCCCAGCGGAACCGCCGCCTCTTCCGTCATCCACTGCGATCCTCGCAGTCCCTTCCCGATTCACTCTTGCACGTCCGGAGGAGGAAACTGAAGGAGGTAAACAGCGCTCAGAAAGAATTGTTAGCTCAAGTTGTGTTGTCCTCGACTAGCATACCGACTGCGGTGACTCAGGGCATATTGAACTTAAATAAAATACTTAAAACGATCCTAATATATAATTATTACTAGAGACCGGAAAAATACGTAGTACGTCAAAATATGTACATAAATGTGTAATTAAAACAGTAAGAATATGTAAAAAAATATGTAAAATCGGATATTTGTATGTAATATAAAATTCTCTAATTAAAAACCGTTTACATGCCAAGAAATTACATTTAGAAAAACTGCTCACTTTACATCATACAATTTTCTCGTCAGTAGTTACAGATTAATCTATTGTAATCCAGGTCCATAGTTTAGCAGACGGATTAATCGCAATAGAAACCATAGCACGAACTGGCGAGATCTGCGACCAGCAAACATACACTGTAGCATCTTCATCGAAGTGTTTCACGTCAGTGATCGCAAATTTTTTCCAAAATTAAGGTTACATATCACAACATGCGATGTCAATGATATTTCGGACACCTAGATTTCCCCAATAATGTAGGAAAAATGCTGATTTAAAAAGCATCTTTTCATAAGCTAGTGGTGCTACAACAGCACTTACTTTTCCGTATTAGAAGAAACAGCTAAGTAGTACTGTAATATTTCACTTTATGCGCTACTAACATCTTCGCTTGGAACTCACTATTTCCATTGCAGTGTTGTCAGAACTATGTGAATTCTACAACTTCACAAAAATAGAATGCAAAAGTTTTGTAACCCTGTATTGGAAAAAGAAGCCTGATACCCTGGAAATATAGAAATGCCTTCCATTGGGCCATGATTAGGGAAGAGTATTTTAAAACCATGCAACAAATTCTCTACTCACTACAAATGGTACAGCATTTGGTGCAAAACTAAATATTTGCCTGCAAATATCAACATAAATTAGACAATTATAACTCCTTTTCATACAGCTCCATTAGGTCACAACAATGACACTAACTCACAGATATTCGCGAGCGCAAAGTGAATTCCATTGTTGCAGACCCTGCATTGTCGCTATTCTGAGAGCTATTAATTCTTTTTACTTATTTCAAATATTTCAAAATAAACAATTTCTAAAATATTAATGTGTAAGTCTCTAACAAAGTTCGAATGTAAGAAACGAAGAAAGAAATACAAACAAAATTGCACATTCTAATTTACGACGCATCCAGCTGTCCGAAGCGCAGTAAATTTACAGCGGCCTGTTACGTTTGTCACAAAATTAAAGAAAAACTACTCGCATTTTGAAAAAATTAAGCATGACCGTATTTATTTTATTTATTTATTTGTCAAAAAACAGAAACAGAATGGCACAGACTTTCCCGTATTAGTTTTCTATTTTCCTGGGTCTTCGCTAGCTATTCGGAATTGCCACATACTCTTTCTTGCCAGCTACCATCTATCATCGCCAAAAGTACATTTTTTTGTCATTTTCTTAATTTTTCGGTTTCCTATTGGTAGAACAGAAACATTAATTTTAGAATATTAAAGAACACAAAAACCTAGCCGTAAATGGCAATTTTCTTTTAAAAATTATGTGCCGTTTAAGAGAAAATGGCGTTTTAGCACTACTAAAAATGCGAAATTTGAAGCTCATTTTCACAGAAAATTTTTGAGTTTTCAAAATACTTTATTTGAAGTTATTTAAAGCACTTACACTCACAAATATAATCATCTTTACAAATTGCGGATAATGTGCATATTAAAGATGTAAGAGATCTTTCAAAAAATTTACATTTATATAATTTTTGAAAAAAACAAAAAAAACTCAAAATAAACTTCACGCTATACTAATGAGCGTCATTAGCACTATCCGTTACAAAAGTTTCAAGAAACAAATTGCAGCCATATACGAGAAAATGACGTTTGAGCATTTCTGAAAATGCCGAAATTTGAGCTACTTTTCACAGAAAACGGTAGTGTTTTCGAGAAACTTTACTTGACATTATTTAAAACATATATACTCGTAAATATAATAATGTAAAAAAATTGCCGATAATGTAAATATTAACGACGTGAGAGACAAGTAAAAAAAATTACATTTTTGTAATTTTTGAAAAAACCAACCGATAGACCAAAATGGCTTTTATGTCATTGATAGAGTACATTTACCACTATCCCTACCAAAAGTTTAAAGAAAAAATTTGGAGCCGTTTTGAGAAAATTTTGTTTTTGTAATTTTTTAAAATTGCACATATTGCACGCAATATTGCACGAAATCTACCAAAATTGTGAAAAACATTTACATGACCTTTATTAAAGAACTCAATATGCAGAGCAAATTTTATTTGAAGTAAAAATCTCTATCTTCAATTTTGTAGTTGGAGAAAGACGCCGAAAAAATTCAAACTTTCACAATTTTCGAAAATTTAGAGCTGTACGTGAAAATCGGACCTATGCCATGTTAAAAGGTGTATTTTCCTTTATTCATACAAGAAATTTAAAGAAAAAATTTGGAGCCATTTTTGAGAAAATGTTGAAAATCCCCGGGGGGCTTCATATAAAGTACCCCCAAATTTTAAAGAATCTTTTTCAAAATCACAAAGCTTCGACTAGAATCAGATCGACTGGGGAATATCAATTTTGAAGAAAATCGACCGAACGGTTTAGGCGCTAGCGTTGACCACAGACGGACAGACGGACGGAATGCCGTCAATCGATTTTTAAGTATAAAGAAGCAACAAATCATGGATTTTGACCACACCACGAGATAGAGGATTTTTTTCCCTTAATTTAGCAACTGGTTTTATCCACTTATTCGTTTTCACGGCCCGGCAATTAATTTTTTTCCGCCGAAAATTGGCCATTTTTTCGCGCAGCATTACATAATTTTCCCTATACTACGTATATCACTCCGTGTATACGTACGTATACGGGAAAGTAAAAATATGGAATTAAATTGAAAAAAATAAATATATTGTGAAAACAGGAAAATATGTAAGATATAGTACTAAATATGTAATTATATGTACCGAAAAAATTCGATATTATATTAGGAGGGCTGTGATTCGCCAAGATTACAATTTTGAGAACGAAAAGCAGAAACACAAAAAAATGTAATTACATAAAAAGCCGGTCACTTAACTATTACAATTGCCGCTTTTGGCATTGGGTAGTTATATATACAATTCTTTTGTTGTGGATAAAGAGTTTTTTGTTTTTTCATTCCTTGTGAAGGTGCGCCGACGTCGTCTGCGCGCGCGCCGCGGGCCGCGGGGGCTGCTGCGCCGGCTGCGCCGCGCAGGGCCGCTGGCGCGCTGGGGCGGCGCGGGCGCCGGGGGCGCGCGCAGCGACGGCAGCCGCAGCAGCCGCAGCAGCCGCAGCCGCACGCGCCGCCGCGGCCGCCAGCGCTCGCTGCTCAGCCTGCCCGCCTCCGCGCCCGACTCAGCCGCCGCAGCCGCCTTCCTCGCCGCCTACCCGCGCTGACCACGCCACGCCCGCTCGACCAGCCTGTTTGTATTGAGAATGTAACCGGTGCCTCGTAACATTTCAAATAAAACACTAAATCACATAAAAGCAACAGCGTTTCTTTAATACATATCCAGCAGAATTTACAATGAAGAAAATACTGCTTAGTGTTAGATTATTTTTTATGTTTATTCCCATTTTCCTCCCGTCTTCTTTTCAGTTTTTCTTCAAACCTTTCAATGTCGTTCTGAGATGACACGTTCCTTCACCTGTATTCGTGAGTCTCGGCTCCTAGACGTCGAGAGATGTCCCTCTGTGCTATTGAAAGACGTCTGGGGCGGGGCCTTAGCGGTGCATCCAGCTCGCTATTACATCTTACCTTTCACCAGTGTTGGAATACTATCACAACTAACTGCGACTTCGCGTTGAAGGATTAGTATTTGAATACGATGCACTTGTATATCCAATTGTACTTGAGTCTTTCACTCTATCTGAAATGCTCGCTGCTCAGCCTGCCCGCCTCCGTGCCCGACTCGGCCGTCGCAGCCGCCTTCCTAGCCGCCTACCCGCGCTGACCCCACCACGCCCGCTCGACCAGCCTGTTTGTATTGAGAATGTAACAGGTGCCTCGTAACATTTCAAATAAAACACTAAATCACATAAAAACAACAGCGTTTCTTTAATACATATCCAGCAGAATTTACAATGAATTAAATACAGCTTACGTTTATTTTGATGTTTACACCCATTTTCTCCCTCCTTTTTTTCATTTAATCCTTTTTCTTCAAACCTTTCAATGTCGTTCTGAGATGACACGTTCCTTCACCTCTATTCGTGGGTCTCGTCTCCTAGACGCCGAGAGATATCCCTCTCTGCTATTGGAAGAGGTCTGGGGACGGAGAGCTGCCTAAGGCGTGCATCCAGCTCTGTACTACCCCTTCCCTTCATCAGGGTTGGAGTACTATTCTAACTAATTGCGATCTCGCATTGAAGGATTAGTATTTGAATACGATATACTTGTATATCTAATTGTTCTTGAGTATGTCACTCTATCTGAAATGCTCGCTGCTCAGCCTGCCCGTAAACAGAAACTGCAGTTATACAAGCATTGATCATTACACCAAGGAAACAAACGCACCTTTCTACTTAGTGTTAGAGAATGCAATATGTGAGAAATATTAACTCTCTCGAATGAATATTTTTAAGAAAGTAAATATAAACCAAAATATATACTAAATCAAGATATGTATTATATATTATAATTGCAGAAAAACACTGACACTATTATTGAAAATAAACATTTAAAGAAATACAATGTACATATCTTTCGTGTAAAAATGCACGTAATAAATACCCTTCAAAAATTTTAGATATCCTTGGCCACGGGCACTGCGTGCCCTAGAAGAGCGCAAAAGCACTCCGAGTACGTACTTGTAGGAGATCTTCGAAAGAAACTTCGTAAGTTAGCCATCCTTTATAATAATGTGATATGTGGAGATATTAATCAATTATACATTGAGTCCAGGATTTATTTACTAATGTTAATATTCTGTACGAAATACTCTGCACATTTGTTTTCGGGCGTTTATCAGAAAGCAGACAGTCTTTATACTTAAACCAATTAACGTTTTGGGTAAAGGAGTGTCGCCCTGACAAGGACAGCGTCTGATCGTAAACTTGGTATCAACGAAACCAGTTATTACTATTTCCTTGCGCTTGGACGCAACATTTCTCTCACGATGGAAAGGAAGGAGAAGTCGATTGCGGAATGGCAACCCCCAATATAGTCCACAGATTTCGTTCATCAGTGATTTCATGGCTTCGCTAAGCCACAAAGAGAAGAGCCTAGCATTGCAACAAATTAATATTATACATGAAAAATATTCTCATCAGGGTTTTAGGGGGAGTGAACATCTCTACCATTCACCCGCGTTCACCCCCAGCTGCACTACGGTGTCCGCATTTCGGCGCCCCGCGTCTTGGGGTATTCATTTTCCACGCGCTAACGACCTTGTTAAAGCACGGAGATTACAATCTGCCTGGCGTGTGGGGCAATCTTGCCGCCACCAGGACATGGGGAAGGGGACCAGAAACAGCTGGGAGACCCACAGACTCCGGCCTTGGGGCGCCTCCATCACGCCAAGGTCTTCTGGACATCTTTTCACACGGATATATATTTAAATTAGAAGTAAGAATATTCGAAAAGTGACTGTGTTAACTTTGTGCTCGTATTTGGGCAAAAGGGTATATGTCAGAAAAATTGAGTATTAAGTTAAGTGTAGTAATTTTTCTTTTATTTCAAAACTATTTACTTTAATTGTTTGAAAGTAACTTTAAACCAACCTAATACTATTTACCTATGTATATTGTTGTATCTGAAAATTAATTATTCAACAATATCTACACTAAATGCATTTCTTTTTGCTCTCGTGTAAAATTATGAAACAGGACTTATACCCTTTTGCCCAAACACGAGCGTGACAAATTTTTTATGTTTTGTCTTAGAAGACTACGGGCTGGGAAACTTATTTTGGAACAGAATTACGTGAAATAGTACGACGCCATACAGTGTAGGCGTATTTCTTCATCACGCCTGCAAGAAAGGCACTACAAGGTCTTCTGAGTATTTTTTGACACGGATATACATTTTAAATTAGAACTAAGAATATTCGAAAAGAGACTATGTTAACAAAATTGTGAAAAAATTCGTACGTTTTGTTTTAGAAGACTACGAGTTGGGAAACGGAGTTCGGGACAGAATTATATGAAATGGTAAGTCATCATATAGTATATGTATGTTTCGTATAGCTAAGGATGACACGAGTTTCTTATTAACAGCATCAGCATTCAACAACTACTGTTTTCTGAGCGATTCAGTACAATGCATGTGTCTCAACGCTACTAAGACCAAATACTCAGTTATGTAATTACCGTCTCTAAAGGCTCGTCACGAATAGACCAAAGAATACTCCGGCTATGCTGCTAACGTGCAATATTCAAAGAACTCAACTCTTGTGGTTGAACATGAATTATACACCCTCCAAAATCTCCCTAAAACAAAAAACGAATGGGGCTACACCATAGTAAGGATGTTCTCGTATTGTTTGTAACGATTATGAAAACTATAGATATACGACATAATTCAAAATTATGCGAAAACTTGATATTTTGGAAAAAATTTGCATTATTCGAATTAAAGAGCTAATATTGAGATGTATGTATTTCAATAAGAAAGAAATGTATAGCTTGAATAGTGACGACGTACTTGCGTTTGAAAAAATATTGGAACATATGCATTTTTCAAAATTCCAGTGGTTTTAATGAATATCCGACCAAAGTAAAGTGATTAAGCGAACTTTGCTCTATTGGAGTAAACATTGTTTAAAATTGAGTCTTTTTAGGAAAATATTGTACGCGTATTTTTTAAATATTTTCACGATTTCTCTCCAAATTGCTCAAAAATCATATTTTGAATAAATGTATATTCAATATATCTCTGGACAACCGAAATATCGCACTAGGATCCGCGATAGATCAAATATTTGTAATTTATGACAATTCATTTTCAGTATTGAAATGTGGTGCATTAACACTGTTACGCCATTTTAGAAGAAATTGTTGTTTGAACGTATTAGGGACCCAAAAACCGAGCTTTTCTCTCAAAAAATCGGCACTTTTCCCTGCGGCATTACTATAATTCTCCTGTACTACGTAGTAATATTCGAGAAAGTGAAAATATTCCAAGCTGATACAAGCTGCCAATTTTTTCACGGCAGGTTTGCATTGTCGTCCTTTCGCAACTTCTATTCCTTCGCTTGGGCCACGTTCAGGAAAAAGAGCCGTCTGTCCATACAGCTTCTTCTTTGCATCTCTTTCTCGTTGTTCCAGATGAGTTTACAATTCAAATTATCTATTGTGAATCGTGTGCCGAGAATAACTTCTGTCGGACGATGGAAGACTTTCATCGTAGGGTCTATCAACTCAAGAGCAATGGAATCTCCCCTGTTAATAGTGTGTTAGTTTCCGTAACCCTCGCAGTAACGGTTCAAGCGTTACCATACCAATCTAAGAACCCTATATTTATGCACGGGCGGTCGCATTGAAGGACCAAATTTGGTTTCTTTACGTTCGCATAAAGTAACCAAATGAGTGAAAAAATGCTTTATGAAAACGATATTTTTCATAGAGCATTTGTATGCATTATTTTAATGCATGCATTTTATTATGCATGTTTTCTCTACAAAGCAAGGCGAACAAGAACGAAAATTCCATTAAACGCAAATTTTGGAGTTCCCAGAGATTTTCAAAGGGGAAATCATAGTGTGCAATTTTCTTGATAGTACATTAGTGGTTGGGAATAATTAAAAGAAATTAGTTTTCCCTGTTAAACGTAATATTTTTTGGGGGATAGAGATAAACTTTTTTCCAGATGTCTCTTCAAAAACGCCACAAGAGGAATTGCCTGATAAGAATACCATGTCTCCAGAAAATTATTTTTTAGTTCTATAAGAAGATATCTGATTTATACATTATTCTTGTATTTATAAATACCGGGTGGTTTTTTTTATCGTTCGCCGAAGATTCCGGCCGCGTCGCCCGGGCAGTCGAGGGCTCATTCGCCCGGCAAACCGTTGACTCAACTCTCGTGCTATACGAGACCTACCGCTGCGCCGCTTAACGTACCTGCTGAACGTGGTGTCCTTCGGCTCGAATGTATTCTTGGCACCTCCGAAACACATTCTGATTTGCCCTTTGAAGTAAGTCTCGAGGAATTGTTGCGATTTTCTCTTCAGTAGAGCTTCACGAACAACCACTTCACGACATAAAGATCGGAGTGTGGTGTGCGTTGAGTTCCACAAGAAATATTTTTTTAGAATTATTCACTATTTTTTACAACACCACCGTTACTGCTGACGTGTACATACATCAAATATTGGCATTATTCTTCGAACAATTGACACCAGAAGAAAGGCACTATGGTTACTTTCAACAGGATTCGGCAACTGCTCACACTGCTGTTCGATCCATGAACTTTTAAATAATGTTTATTGTGACGATCGTATAATTATAATATGACCTCCTAGATCACCTGATCTATCTCCTTGTGATTTTTTCCTGTGGGGGTACTTGAAAGATCAGATGTATGCAGAAAACCTGCTTTCGGAGAAAGAGCTCCGGAGCTCTATTGAAGAGAAAATCGCAGCAATTCCTCGAGACTTACTTCAAAGGGCAAATCAGAATGTGTTTCGGAGGTGCCAAGAATGCATTCGAGTCGAAGGACACCACTTTCAGCATCTTCCTTAAAGTACGTTAAGCGGCGCAGCGGTAGTTCTCGGATAGCACGGGAGTTGAGTCAGCGGTTTGCCGGGCGAATTAGCCCTCGACTGCCCGGGCGACGCGGCCGGAATCTTCGGCGAACGATAAAAAAAACACTCTGTACTTCTTAAACTCAAATTCAAATTAGAGACACAAGCAAAAATTGTAATATTTTTCCTCTACTTTACTGTGTATGTTCTGGTTGGTAATAAGTATGTTTTGTACCTATTGAATCTTCTCTCATATTTGCAAGAACTCATTTTCATGTTACTGATAAACTTGTCTTACCGACATACGATGGAGAGCGATAGATACAAGGAAAAACCAGGTTCGTCATAAAGGAACTTTTGTAGTTATTCCCTGAAACAATCACTTATGGAGAATGAAAAACAGGTATTGATTCTAAAATGTGATTAAATGACAGGCATTTAAATTTACTGTCATGTGTGGGTTTATTAATAATGGAATATTAAGACATTAATGACATAATTTGCAGATGTATCCGAGAGAAGCAGGAAGAAAATGACACTGAATATTTTTCCTTAGTTGTATCAGAAACTAAAGAGAATACTTTCTTAATTGCTTCATACAAATTATTCATTATTAATTGGGCATCATTAAGCTGGGCAATGCATCTTGTGAGATAAATACTTTCAAGTGCCAATTTATATTATTACAAACAAAACCAAACATTTTAATTTCTCCTACTTCTACTTCTTATATTGTGGTTTCTAAAACGGTTTTGCCTTCTGGATTTTGTCATATATTTGCAAGAACTCATTTTCATTTTACTGACATTGTGTTTTTCCAATACATGATATAAAGAAGAGCGATGGTCGTAGACCATCGTTTATAGGAAGAGGAGAAACAGGTATTGATTCTTAAAAGTTATTAAATTGTGGGCATTTAAATTGCAGGCATTTAAATTTAGGATTGTCTGGGTTTGTCAAAAATGGAATATAAATACTTGAATGTCATCTTTTACAGATGTAACTACTGCCAGAAACAGGAAGAAAAAAACCAGAAACTCCAGATTCCAGCTCATATCAATAGTTTTCTACCTAGTTTTCTACCTAGTTTTCCAGGTGTGTAAATGCAATGAGATTATGTTCTGTTTTGTTAATTAGGCTTGTGTTCCAAGTAGTTCTTGTGAAAAAGTCATGAGAATGTTATTATTTTCATTATTAATGTTATTCTTAAAATTTTTAATTATTACTTATATATTTATTTTGAAGCAACCTTGTCTTCTCAAAACAAGTTATTATTTGTGTATTTATTTGTAGTAAATACCACGTCATGGAGACTGATGAGTGTACCCCAATTATTAAATGTATGACTCCTAAGTGGGAAAATATCCGGTCTCTACAGGTTTAACTACATCATTTGTGAGCACAAAAACAGAGGATTTCCCAGCAAGAGATAAAATTGAAGACTTCTATTCAATCAGGCAGGTTGAACTTGTTAAACACTGTGTTCAACAGCGCTCTCAATTTAAAAGAAATGCATGATGGTCTTCTGAAAAGTAAAGCACTTAACATATACTTGCAAAGTCCTAGTGCATGATAAGAAAATGTTTCAACCCTTGAAATCAACATTGATGTTGATTTTAAATAAACAAGCATGCAAAGTAGATTTCAAAGATCATGTGTTTGGAATTTTATAGCGTACCAGCAGTAACATGAATGAAACATAAAATTTGCATAATATGTGGAGTGAATCATTTTCAGATCCATCTAAGACCTAAGTCCACGTTGATGCAATTTTTTAAACTTAAAACATTCCTGTCAATAAGCCAGAAAAATGTGAAATATGCCCAGACATGTTTAAAATATGCAGATTGTGCTCAAAAAAATTTGTATTTTGCATTGTCATAATGCATAGCCACCTAAAAGAGTATAAGCAAATTTAAATCAGATTATCTAATTTTGCACATTTTGTTTTGGGTTAAGGACATACCGTCATTAAAAAATTGTTGAGATATTTACTTCGCAGGAAGTAACTGTCACAAGGTTCTAACTTGTGTTTTCAAAAAACTTCCATCACATATTGAAAGATCCCATTGCATGTCATACCCTAGGTTCTGGGTATCATAATGTAAATTAATTGTTTTATTTTTAGGTAGGATTTCAATTATTTTCATTTTTCAATACTACTACAATGATCTGTAGTGTATTTTGTTTTGGGTTTGTAATAATAAAAATACTTTGTAATTGAAATAATGTAAAATAAATAATAGTGGTATTAAAATGTGTGTATTTTTGTTAATTTCTTCAACTATATAATACTATCCACTTTCAAAGTACATAATACTCCTAATATTTTTTTAAATTGATTTTGTATTGGTTGCCTAGTTTTAATGAGGTCATTTAGAATAATTATTTTAATAGATGAGGGTTGCTAAGGACAATTTTGAAAGTCGCGGGTGTTAGTGATTGTAGCGCTGCGCCGGGGATTATGTGAACTTCTGGTTAATGATGTCGTGAATTAAATCTTTCTGACCCAATGCGCTCGTCTCTCGTTTCTAGTCGTGGCCAACGTTTCTAATCTTCTTGTATCAAATCTCCAAGGAGTTTTGGATAAAACTTCAGGTGCCAATGGGGCGATAACGTCGCTCCGTATTCTTTGCGAAAAACTTACCAACTTTGCAGTATAAAAATTTGGGCATTTGTAATAAATCTAAAATACGCGGAAATCAATACTTTAATATTATTAAATTCATGGAAGAACCATGGTTACGGAGCTTGAACAGCAGAGCGGATTTTTTCCATTGAGCATGTGTCTCATAAGCCCATTCCCCGCCCCACGCGCCTGCTCAATAACGTTGGCAGCAGGTTGGCAGCAGTTTTTAGTTTCTTCAAGAGAGTGTAACAGTAGAGCTCGCCACTGTAAGCGTCGCCACAAGTTTATAAATGGTAGTTGGAAGGTTACACTTCATCGCTTCATTCGACGAAAAGTCGTGAGCAGGGAAAGTGCTGTTCGTGAATGTGAAGCCCGTGCACTAGTGCGGCGTGCTCCAGAAAGGTAAGTCTCTCTCTGTGCGTTTTTATGG
The DNA here is from genome assembly GCA_031308135.1 of Acheta domesticus. Classification (NCBI taxonomy): domain Eukaryota; kingdom Metazoa; phylum Arthropoda; class Insecta; order Orthoptera; family Gryllidae; genus Acheta; species Acheta domesticus. The sequence continues at coordinate 100,891,444 of JAHLJT010009355.1, read as the reverse complement.
ACTTTTCGATTGAATCCCGTCAATAGCAATAAACTTGCAATTCGGCATTGAAAAAATATAAATTGTATTAAGTGACGCTGATGTCTTGGAACATGCTAGGTAGCTGCGTGGTATTTGTAGGTTCTTTTCCTTTATAATAACGAAGTGAAAGAATCTGCTTTCCTCCGCGAAAACACAAGCACCCGAAAGCGGATGGCCTTTTACTTGTGACCTCACATTTTTAAGGCCAACCGAAGCTTTGGTTGGTGTAGCTGATTCCTTGACCGTAAAACCGTTGTATGCGACACGCAATTAGGAAGGTTGGTTTATTACGTACGACCTGCTGCAAATCAGCTTATTAGTGGCAGTGCGAAATGAAAGTTCTTCGGTAATTGAGTATTGGGGGTAAATGCTGATAGAGAAATGAGAATTTACAGATGCTGTGGAAAGTCGTATTTATACCGAACTATTTGTCTCAATCTTTTTTTTCCAAAGAAAAGATTATTATAATTTGTACGGTGAATGGAAATTATTTTCATTACACGCATATAAGCAATATTTTTCGCGAAACTGTGCGGCCCAAAGCAATCAAGAACGAAAAGGTTTGTTAGTAGTAAGTCTTTACGCTTGTAGTGTTTATGGAATTGATATTTGAACATCGTTCTTGGCTATAGTGATGAGATTCCTTCGTTCGTGAAAGACTGCCTTATTAACGTAATAAAAAAAGTATATACAAAACCTTCAATTTTCGGTTCATTTAAAAACTGTACGGTAAAAGTGCATGGACACATCATACGGTAATATTTTCAAGGCATCTTTGGAGTCTTCATTATTGTTCAACTGCGTTTATTAGTACTTCGCCATCGTGATGGAGCTGTGAGAATGATATAATATTTTTTTCAATCCGAAGTCTCTTTCAGACCTAGTGCGGACTTACTTTATTTGCTTAACGTATATTATGTTACTTGAAAGCAACTCTTTAGGTTTAGGAAATACTTAACTGGTTTTAAGAAGTTTTTCTAATTTATTTAAGCAACTCTTTAGGTTTAGGAAATACTTAACTGGTTTTGAGAAGTTTTTCTAATTTATTTTCCATTTAATCGTGAGAATGTTCAACACAGATAATCTTCTACTTAAAATAATAGTAAAAAATGTGGACAGATTGGGGATTTTCAACTGCAAAATATTTAATTTGGACCTCGTTCATCCGTTTAAAAACGTGCACAACGAGAAATATCTGCAACCAATAACTTGTCTAAAGGCGGCAGTGACAGTGTCGCAGGAGCTGCAGAAGAGCTGATCCCGAAGCTTCTGTGCGAAATTATTTGAAATTTGACCTTGTCGCTTAAGTTTCGATCACACATGCACATTATGGTTATGTTGATCGCCCAGTTTTCCTAGGATTCCTACTGCAAAATTCAGGGACAATTTTAAGATTAATTTGAAAAAATAGTTGTTAATGAAAACATTCACGTAGAATATTGAAATTTCCTAGCAAGTTCTAATTTTGGAAAAAATATTTCAACGAAAAAAGTATTCCATAATTGCAGTACTCAGAATGGTTTAAAATAATCACATCTTCATTGTTTTCTAGGTTTTGGTCACGAAACGATAAAAATGACAAAACAAGTTCGCGTTTCTTGGTACTAATGATAAGAGAACTTTGGAATCTTCAAAATGTATAGAGTATTTCACACATCAACCTTTTTAGACATTTCGGAACCTGTTTCAGTAATGAAGAAGGAAACAATCACAGTTCAAAAATATTACACACACACACCATCTTTAAAATTATTTTTTTACGAATTATTACATTCCATAATGGGAAGTAAGGAAAAAATCTGTATGTGATTAATCATGTACAGCTGTGTACAGCGATAGTGACTGGCTACACTTATAAAAATAATTTGGCATTTTCAAACAAAAATGTCAGTGTCTAGAATTCTTTCTCGTTAACACTAATACAAATTGGGTAAAATGACACTTAAAATTATATAGAGTACTATTTGATGATTGAGATTGCTATAGTAGAAAACGTATCATTTTAGTATTAGAAATAAATTTTAACCGTATAGTAATATATTGTGACCGTATTTGTTCCAGGAGGCTCAGGAAGAGAGACTCTTCATTCAGAACTGACGGCAAACTCGTACAGTTGGTGTTTGGAGGAAAGAATTTAAGAAGTTAAGTTATTATCAATACAGTTGGTGAATAAGGGGGTGTACGTAGATCGATACTGTGCAGGTATGTAGGAGAGGGCGTGTCATTGTTGAACCAGTTTTGAACTAAAGGGAACATTTCTGCCGGCAAGATCGGAGAAACACAAGGGGAAATTCCTTTTCAACAATCGATGGCAACGAAGATGCGGAGGGTGTCGATTAGTCTGAGTTAGGTCATTTGCATGAGTAAGTAGATGGGCAGTTGGTTATTGGGTGATCAAAAGTTATGTTAGTTGGTTATTAAGGTGCATGATTGAATGGGGAGGTGACTGGGGTTGGTGGAAAGTTGTTTCTTGTTTCATATCGTATATTGGTTGGTTAGATGGGTGGGTGAAGGAGTATCTTATTTATTTTATTGCTTCAAAGAAACTGGTGTTTCGATTAGTTTTAGATGGGTGTAAGTTGTTTGATAATTGGTGTTTGAGTGTAGGGAAGTTTTCTTGCTTTGCGTTGTAAAGTTGATGGGCTGTTACGCGTTTCGGGTGTTTGGGAGAGAGAGTAGGGCGGGGGATTTATTTAGAATTCGTGAGAAGTGACGTGCCGAAGGAAAATGGCAATGAACAAGCGTCTGTGTGTGTAGCTTGCGCACGCATAAGAGCTGGCTAGGCGTCGAGGGGAGTCGAGCCGTGTCGGGGCGAGTGCCCCGGTGCCTTAGGCCTTCACTCCTCCGCCGTGGCGCAAATGCGCTACCCGTGTGATCGACGGGGCGCGCGTAGTATGTAGGTGGCGGTGCTGCTGTCACTATAACCCCCATTACAGACGTGATTACGAAAGACAGAGCCTTGCGTTCAGTAGTCGGAGTGGTTTGCCATATACCTAGACGCACCTTGGTCGTCCTCATATGCGCTCCGCACCCTGAACAAGGATGGAGATCGTGAGTGACACGCCACTGGCGGTAAAAATGTTCGAAAACGCTGTTGGAACTAACGTTTCAACTGGCGGTTCGCGTTCGGAACCAATCTACTAAAAAACTAAACAGCGACCATAAGAAATTCTTATGCGCAAGCAAGCTATTTACACGACGCACATTGACCAGCCGTGAGGGGGCGGGACGAAGACGAAGGCATTCTGTTACATTGGAAGTCTCTAGTATCGTTAAGCAGTTGTGATCTAAAAGATCTGGAATTGCATAATAATGGCAGGCGGTTCTCTTAGTACGTAATACGGATAGAAGGGGGAACCAATGTCTTGAGTAATACGTTACGAGAGGTGGATTTTCTTTCAGGTGTATTGGTGGTTAGATATAATAGGTCTAGTTGGTGTAAGAGATTAAATTGGTTTGCAGTACAATGATTTTTGTTGTTGTAGGATTGGTAAGTGCTAATTTGCCCCAGGGATATTTACTCGATCATTTGGGTCTGTGATTAATGGTTAGTCGAGAGAGTTGGTGAAAGTGTTGTTTGGTTAACACGTAGTAGAAAATGACCTCCCAAGGTTATTGAGCCAATGTTTAAAAAATAGTATGGTAAGTATGAACGGAGCCTAGACCGGAGATGAAATAAGTTAAGGAGCAAACAATGAACAATTTAATCATCAATTTGTTAGTAAACTGTTAAGTAAATATGTCATAAGTTTGTCAACTGTTAATAAGTAAATCAATAAACATAAGAAACGATCAAATAATTAAATAAACAATTAGGGGCGAAGGGGAGTGGGTGTTCAAAAAGTGCGGGTGATCTTCTGTGGCGCTGTTTGATTTCAGGTGCTGCGGAGGCCAAAGACTGGAAGAAGAATGTGACGTCCGCACCAGGAAATAAATAGAAAATTTGGAAGGATAGAACACGTTAAAATGAAGGTAATGTAATGGTTTAAAGGCCTTCGACCTAGCCACATACTGGTACAAATTTATTTAATTTGTGTAATAATTACCTATTAAATAATAGTGTTTATTACATGTATAATTTAGACTAAGTTAATGATATAATTCATATATATTAAATAGATATTAAATTATATATAATATATTATACATATATATTAAATACATATTGTTATTTAAATGCTTAAATAAGAGTAATTTGAAGAAGAATAAACAAAATATTTTAAATCCTTTCGGACATAAGATTTCTTAAATTTTTTCTAAATATAAAATCTCGAAATATATTAAAAATTAGCTGAGAGATATTGAACGTCAAGAAGTTTGGATATGTAGTTAAAGTCTGTTCAGGCTTTCCCTTCTCAGTGTCATACTAGCAGTCTGTCGTCTTTTTTCAGGTTGGGATAAAAAAGTAGCTGCGAAAAGCAGCTGTTGCAAATACACAAGAGGATGTCAGGATCAGGCAGAGGAGTTTATTATTAAAACAATACTTGCACACTTTTTAATTTAACTTTAATATTGCACACTCTTTCCCTTTTGTTTTAAATATCTTGAAATTCTTACAGAAGTTCCCGCAAACTCCAATTCGTTACGGTGAGCCTAAATGCATAGGACTTAGCAGAGCCATCCTTGTCATCACAATCGGCAAAAATCCATGTTGCAGGTGAGAATGGAGTTTGGACTTTCCTGTATCGGATTCCTGCGGTAAGAGGCGAAACAAATTTTGTGAAATCGTTCATTAAATCTGACAGGTTTAAATCTAGTAATCCTTTTGCAGATGAAACAGAGAAAAAACTGAGCAGCATTATTTTAAGTTAATCTCGTAGTGGTATCATATTTTGTATTTTTCTTCAGTTTTCTAACATTGGTACAATTTAGAGTAAAATTATTGTGAAATGTGAAATGTAATTCAATTCAGTCAGATCAGCAAAGGATACTATGAAACTTCAAAGAATGATTATTAAAGTTGTTCTGAATAAAAAACCTACAGTTAATTTCCTAGGGTTAATTAACCTCTTACGGTTAATTCTTTCTCCATTTTCCATACATGTATGATTTGTTTCAGGCGTAAAACTGAAACTACTGGTATTTCTCACAACGAACTTAAAAAATCTTAAGTTTCAAACTGCGCGCCACATCCGTAAATCGTATCAGTGCTCCACAATCTTTCATTTTCACAAAAGCCACAAAATGTCATCGAGAAGTCTTTTGTTCTACTATTCTTCTTTAGACTACTCCGACCTGCATTTTGCGTTTAAAAAAATCCCGCAAACTTGACGAAATTAGAAATTTGCAGGCATGATTTAGGTTCTTTCACGACTGTGGAAAGAGGATTACAGGACGATTTCCGGATTCCGATTCTGTCGTGTTACGCAGCGTAAAGTTTATTAACGCCTGAAGAAGACTGCGAAAAACTTTTAATGTCTCAGGTCTCCGAATGCAGTCTATTTTCAGTTTCAGAAGAAAGAAGGAACCTTGTTCTGAAGAACGCTGAAGAAATTCTACCGAGTAAAAGAATAATTTCTATTCTGCTTAGTTCCTGTGAGGACAACGTAGAGCATACTACTCAAGGAAGGTTTGTATCCCTACATATTTTGTGATGTGCAACACATACAATCATTGAGGAAATAATGTGTTCTTTTGTATCTAGATCTACGCTCAACCACTGGCTACCCGAAAATATCACTATTTGAAGCCGTGCCAAGGAAGCAAGAGTTCAGTGCTGCCAAATGCTTTGGAAAGTCTCAATTAAAACAATTAAATTTTATTTCTGACCATTTTTATATATCTTTCGCCACAACTGACATGTTCCATCCTTTTGAGTTTGCGTGCTCCTCCAATCCTTTTGCGTAAAAAATGTTTTAAATCGTCTAAAGAATTTATTTTCGAAGTTTCGTTATCTTCTCTTCGGACATCTTGCAAAATTGCTTTTTTTAAGTATATTACGTTTTTGTTGCGTATTACGTTTTGTTGTATTGCGTTTGTCGTTTTAACTTGTTTTTTCGTGTACAGTTGGTATGGTCCCAACATTAATTTGTATTGCTAATTTTTTTACATAATATTAGTAACAATGTTTTTTTTTCTTTGGCTAAGATATTCACCTTTTGTATTAAGTTGTAATTTAGGTTTTGTGGATCTTTGAATTACAAAAAATATAAATCCATACCATTAGATACATGTACAGCCTGGAAGTTTGACAAAATGCTTTTCTTTATTTTTATGACTTTGACTTTTAAGCCTATTATGCCCATTATGGCACATTAAATTTGATGTTGACTACTTTCGGTATTTTACATTATTTTTGCCTTTTTCTTTCTTTTTCGCCATTATTTTCTTTTTCTCACGACGTCGATATCGATCAAAATGGAAACATACCTGCAAGCCTCCACAACATGAAGGCATGGTTGTGTATATCTTCTGTGGAGGCAGAGGCTCGAGGGTCAGATAATGTTAAAAATCTACATAGAAAGGAAGATGAATCCAGCCGAGATTTTTTATTATTGACGTTGATGTCTGGCTTTGTTCACTCGTAAGGAATCGCTTCCTACATTTGAGTGTGGCCTCCGTTCCCGTGCGAGGCCAGAACTCTACGTAGTATAATTACCCTTCTCGGAGCTGGAGATTACAAAAGTGTGAAGAACGAAAACTAATTCGGTTTTCACTTATGCCATTTCCATATTCAAACCAGTCCAAAATCGCATTTAATAGAGATACCATCGTGAATGAAACAAATTCGTAGTCGTCGTACTGTCTTCATGTGCAATTAAGAATACAAAAAGAAATGATGGTTTACTTTCACGTAAGTCTTAGTGTATATTTTAGAATTAGAATGAAAATATTAGTCGTAAAAATTATTAATTTTTGTTACAATCATTCCTTTTAAATGATTTTTCATTGTTTAAATGTATTTTTGCATCTCTGCTTTAGCCAGAAAACGGCACTTTGGCTTGCCAACTTTAGTAAAAATAAATAGCTCTTGCCGCACTACTGAGGTTTCTGAGGTATGTAAAAGTGTACCACCAAAGAACAACACTACATTCACTATGTGAAGAACAAAATTTTGTTTTGGCCCAAAACGCACTCGTCGCAGAAAGCCTTTTCTGCAAATGAGCCCTATCTCTCTTCCTGTGCTCTATTGTATCTATTAGTTGGTGCTTTCTCTTATCGCTGAGGTCACCTAAGTATGTCATCGCAGCAGAGCCTTGAAAATTGCTCGAACATCTACGTTCTGTCGGGGTCGGTTTTGGTACAACAAAAGTGGTGGGGTATGCCGGAGGAGTTCTGGGACTTGTAGATCACTCTTGGAGAACGTCGGAGCCACGCAAGTGCTGAAGCTCAAGCAGTGTGCAAAGAGCCGAAACCGCACATCCTCACATGCGACACAATTCTACACCTCAACGCTCGAACGCGCATGACCGCGAGCGTATTACAGCGATCGCATTATTTTGGTAAAGGAACGAGCATTTGTGACGTCGCTCGAGGTTGCTATCGAAGCGCTCGATATATAACTATAGACGCGTTCGAGGTTGTCGCGGATGCGCACGCGGCAGGCGTTTTTTGTGCGCCTGTGTTTTGGGGTGTGAAGAGGAGAGTTGCCGGCAGTATCCAGTCTTTTTAAGTCATATGCGTGGAGGTCATTTTGAACAGTTCTAATTTTCTGTACAATGTTTGTGTTTTATATAAGTAAACTCTGAATTCCCGTGTACTACCTTTTCTTTGACAACTCATCGGATAAAACCTCGACAGAAACGTGAATCGTGAAACGGACGTTATTTTAGCACTGGTTTTATTTTGCAGGAAATTGCACATTTTGGGTATTTCTGCCTGAAAATTACACATTTTGGTGTTTTTATTGGACAAATTGGCAAGATTCATAGTTTTATTACATGAAATATAATTCTTGTATTATAAACTAGTTTTAATTTCCTTTTTTTTTTCATTTAGCAAAAACGTTTCTTAGGACTTATCCTGGCTGTGCATTCGGGTGATCTGTGAAACCAGAATGCCTTTTACTATGTATCAATTCTGCATTTTATTGCCATATGAACCAACCGTCAATATCTTTCATGATACCTATTTTCTAATTGAAGTTTCTGAGGGATTGAAATTGCGAGTAGATATAAGCGGTGTTTAATGTACTGATGTTAACTGGAGCCAACTTAGTCATACATTTAGGTGCTTTTCATTATCCTCATTATGGTTCCAAGATATCGCATTATCTCCCTGTGATAATATATTCCCAGTGAATTTACTAACTAAAACTCTTTAAAAGTATAGGAAATAAGTAAAATGACGTTCATTGCAAGACAGTTTGCAACTATGTAGGTAGTGAACATTCAGACTACGTTCATCTCTGTAACCGTTGTTACCTTGGCTGCGATCAAAAAGCTAACCACATGATTTATATGAAGATATTATTCATCGTATTGTTGCGATATGTGATGTTCATGTTGCAGTCCAGTGCTGTAATGTAACAATCAATTTCATATGTATACAGGTTATGCATATGTTGTGAATATACACCCCTGCGAAGCTAGGGAGAATGTTACGAAAACGAACTCTGGAAATGGCAGAAATCTTAATAGAGCATCAAATAAATTCTGCATTTACATAATTTGCTTTCATGGTATATGCTGATAGATACCGATCCATAGGGTGGTTATTTAGCAGCATTGTATGGTTCCGGTTATTGAGATAAAACTACGTGCATCAGTATGGGACATTATATTATGTAAACCAGAGGCACGTGAAGGTGTTCGGAATCTGCTAATCGTATAAGTAAAGAGTCTACAATGTATCTCTCAAGAAATCGAAGATTTGCTTAGGCAGATGTTCAGCGTATATTTTAGAAAGATCATGAGATCAGAGTAAATCATTCTACCACTTGGTCTGAATTTTTAAAAAGTAAAATCTCCCGCTAATCGCGAGTCCTGTCGTCCTTGGGCCATTTCAGCGGGAGGGGTGTACAGACCCTCTTCTTATGTACATATGATAAAATAAAAAGGTACCTGGATATTATACGGATCCATGACACATTCCAAGATAGTTCAAACTACAATGTGAATATACACATTCTGTAAATGTAAATGTAATGTATACATTGTACAGTGTAAGAGTTGAGTGATCTCTCAAGAGATTTCAAATATAATATGAAATTATACAACTAGGGACAATTACTTGCGTATAGAACTATTTGGGTATGTTGGTCCACTTCCAGTAATTTTTATCAAAATCTTCGCGTATGAAGAATTTTTTCCATTTATGGCATTCTATTTAATATTTATGGTATTGGTTTAAAAGTATTTTATCAGAATATTTCTAATGAATTGAAATTTTAAGATTTCTGCTAAAGTTGTTTCATACTAGACACAAATTATTACTGATTTCAGAACATATTTTTCTTCCTCTTATTAAATATTTTCGTTGTTTAAACGTATTAATACAGTTTTTACCGAAATTGTATCGGTTTCATTACTTAGTTTTCAGTGTTGATCTTTGGATTTTTTTCAAGGTATTTCCTTTAATTTCATTTATTCCTCTGTAAATCTTTTTTTTTTTTTTTTTTTTTTTTTTTTTTGGAAAGCGCTGGGTTTTACGAATGTATTTTCTTTGAAATAATCTTCAGAGCCATAGGCCTACTGGGGAAGGAGGGCTCTCTAAACATACTCCTAGCGAGTGTTTTGCCGAACCGCAAGGTCACTTGGAAGACGGCATACTTAAATTCTTGCAGAAAGAGCGTAGCAACAAGTGAACGTTCGAGCAACAACAATCTGCAACCTGGGACTGCTGAAGTTGGACTGAAAAACGTGAAACGGCTACCGTGTTGGGGCAGTTTGTAATGATGAAGTTACTGTAGCTGTCATAAAGGTCAGACCTATTGAAATTCCTATTAGCAAAATTACTGTCATCCCAGATAACTTTCAAAATACGAAGGTAAGTTCGTTAAAGTTCATTTGCTAAATTTTAAGAAAATGAATTTACCTTAATGTTATCACTCAATTAAATTGAAATGTAATGTTTACTTTTCTTGAAAAAAATCTTCTTACACAGGAGAAACAACAAACTCTGCACTCCCTCGATTGACTATTATGCATGAACAAGTGAATGCCATTGCAAGATCATTGACACATCTCGATACAAATTAAAACTGTTCGAAACCTCACTGGTCTCGGCGTAAATCTCTCAAAACGATCGAATTGAGCGTACATGCGCATTTCTGGTATTAGCAAACGAGCAAGCTGAGGTGATGACTACCTCGACTCTACTGGGTGAGGTGGTTCAGGGCATCAACCGTTGCGACGGTGCAGTGGATGGATTTTCGAAACTGCATAAATTGAATTTAGCCGTTGTCTGAAGGAGAGTTCTTACGACTGGTGATGGTAAATATTACACAAACACTCAGGTTTTTGTTCTTCTAGGTATGTGTGTCGGCTGTACATCGAAATTAGATAAATCATCGACAGCTTTTCGATGTCAAAGAAAACCTCCAAAAGAAACATCGATGTTTAAAATATGTTTTAACTATATAACAGGTCGTATTTTCCCCATCCTATCTCCATTTTTATTGAATAACTTAAGTGGGTTATATTTTGTTTCGTCACGTACACATAACATGTTAAAAATGTTTATCAAATGTAAGGAAGGAAATGAATAAAGGACATTGTTTTGCTATTCTTACATTTATTCACTTAAATTCATAAATCATCGAAGTAAAACATCCTGAATATAATGTAATAAAAATACTAGTAAATATTATTTTCATATATATTTTGCGTTAATTCACCCTTGTCATTTCAATTTTAATCAATATTCTATATTGAGAAAGTTCAAAATTCAGTTCAGCGATGCTACCACGTACAAAATAATCGAAAAAGATAACAGACATAATTATTAAAAAACGCTAAACTCATTTTTTTGTTTATTCAAGTCGCATCGAAAATGGAGGTCATTAGCGACTACTTTAAATACTTTACAATATTAAAATGGCAACTTTTCAATAGATATAAAAATGTACAGATATTACAAGACAGACATTATATGTATATTTGATGTTACAGAATTAGTTCCCAGTATCCATACTAATGTATCTATTACAATTAGATTTCTTTGAGAATATTACTGTCTGTACAGAATTTTAATATTTTATTCTGGTATTCGCTGGATGATGGCAAGTCAGGGTTTTGCTCATCTTCTAGGTATGCGTGTCTGCTGTACTGAAACATAGGTCATAGAGTTAAAAAATGTTGAAAGTTAAGAAGGGTACCAGAGTGGAGAATTTCCAGTTATCAAATGTTGATGACTGAACTTGGAATGACCTGTTCTTATCCTTATTGTCACCTGATCTGTTCTTGACAAATTTTTGGAGGTATTCAGGGAGTAAAAATTTTTAACTTTATGTAGAGGGCTGGATTTCAGTTCTCCAAAGACTGCTCCACTTTTCATCCATTACTTTTTTTTGTGTGTGCCCATAAATCCTTGCAGGTACGTGATATTGTTAAAATAGTTTCTGTTTCAGGGGGTTACATTTTCTTTTCAAAGCTCATTGTATTGCGTTCAGGGATTGTTTTGTAATCTGGTATCCAGGCAATTGACTCTTTTTGGATTGTATAATGTCAAATATTTCATGAATGCTGTTTAGCGTTGGTAGACCTGGGTAATTATTGTGAATATTGTTTATTGCTTCAAGAGAAGTAGATAATATGACAAACTTGTTATTACTGAGCTTCTGTGACATTTTTAAGGCTGCCATTAGATAACATATTTCAGCTGTAGTAGTACTAGAGTATGCATGCAGTCTTTTTTATCATTTTAACATTTTTGGTAATTGTAGTTGCATATTTTCATTCTATATTATTGATAACTTTAGTATAGATTTTATACGAATCATGGTATTTTTTTCTTTTTCATTAAATTTTATTTTTATGGTCTTTGGCCGTTTTGTTTATATGGGGAGTGTCTACTTTTGTATCTGCTACTATATCAGGAAACTTAATAAAACGTTGGAAGAGGTTTTTGAAAAAGAACAGCTTTTTAAATTATTCTTTAACATATCTACTCGTGTAATGAATTTTAAAGAAATACAGTTTGCTTCAAATTGACTAAACCTTCATTCAGTCACTTTGTCAGTCTAACATTTTTCTTGATAATAAAAGCATTAAAATCCGGGACCGATGCGCATATTAGAAATAATTCTATCAGATTTCAAACCTATTTCTCATTGCAAAATGTCTGCTCTAATCGTGATTAAAAACTAGCCCTCAAAAACCGCAGAATGCTTTACCTTCGTGAAATAAATATTTATTTTATTAATATAACTGTTTATTTTTTATTTTTAGGTAATTTTTAAACAAGTTAGTCATACAGTGACCACTGATTGCTTCAACGGTAGGGAGAACTGTCGGAAGAACCAGCGACCCATCCAACCGAAGCAGTTTCGGCCCTTACCAATGCAGGCCGGACGTGTTTTTTTCTGTTTTTATTTTTTTGAAATTGTCATTAATCTAAATAGTGAATACTTCACTCATATGGTGAACATCTGACAACCCCATAATTTTATACGTCTCGACAATATAGTTTTGAGTTTTCAATAATGTAGGTTTGTCAAGATTCCCTTTCCGATGAGTAAGATGTCGTTTGCTGTGAGTAAAATATTATTTTACACAATTAGTTTAGTCATTATCTCTGCCCATCTTAGATCTTGAACCAGTTTATTCAGTTTTGTCAATTGTTTACTTTTCGCATTTCACGTAGTAGATATGTCAAAATAATAAGAGGAATCCTGGACCAACCCCCAAACATAACGAAAAGAAATTTCTCCGTCTGGGCATCGAAAGTGATAAGTGGCTGTTGGTTTGAGCAATTCACAAAAAAATAGTTTTTTGACATTTTATTTATATCATGAGCTTTTTATAAACATCCATGTTTCTGGGAAAATATCAATGTGAAGAAAACATCGAACACAAAACATTGATATTAATATATCGATGTTTCTAGTCGAAAATATCTTACAATAAAACTAATGTTAAAAACAAGGTTTTGATTCTAAAACCGAAGTTTCTTTGCGATTCCCACTTACGGCCGGCCGTTTAATGAGATTTTATGGTTTCTCAAACGAAATTCAGGCGAATGTCAGAGCAGAATGGTAAAAATCAAAAAAATCTCTGACCTACCCTTGATTTTTACGTCCTATTCCTTTTGCTAATCTTACCTGTTACTTACACACTTTAGACTTTCGGTTTTGGACTTCGGACATCGGACATTGGACTTTGGACTACGGGTTTTGGACTTTGAGTTCTGAATTTTTGTTTCAGATTTTGCGTTTCGGACTTCGGGTTGCACTTTCGAAATTGCACTTTCGAAATTGGACTTTGGAAATTGGATATTTAATTTTATAATTGAAAGTTAGAATTTAGACTTAGGTTTTAGACTAGGTTTTAGGATTTAGATGATAGATTTTAGATTTAAGGTTATATTTTTACATTAGATTTTGGACTTAAGGTTTTAGACTTTAGACTTTGTTTTAGATATTAAGTTTAAGATTTTGGATTTTAGTCATGTGGTGTTAGACTTTATGATTTAGACTTGAGATTTTTCGTTTTAGACTTTGGACTTTGTTTTAGAATTTCGACTTTAGATTGTTGGTTTTAGATTTGATACTTTAGACTTTTTTTTAGACTTTAAACGTTAGGTTTTAGTGTCAAGACTAGAGACTTTAGACTTTAGGCTTTAGTCTTGTGACTTTAGACTTTTACGTTTTACATTTTAGGTTTTAGATTTTCGGTTTTAGAATTTTGGTTTTATATGTTTGGTGTTAGCCTTTGGGCATTAGACTTTGCACGTTTTGAACGTTTTAGTCTTTATGCCTATCGGAAGTTTTAGATTTTACCCTTTTTGAACTTAATCCGCTTTTGATTTTTCACGTTTTAATCTTTGCAAGTTTTAGGCTTAACGCATTCTAGACTTAAGAAAACATGGAATGTCCTCTCTTCAATTGACGCTTACCGGCTGGTAGACGTTCACGTGTGTTCAGTGGGCATCTGAAATTATTTGATGTAAATATCAATTGTCTGGAATTTGAAACGGCGAGCCTAAGGGCGTAGAGTTTGTGAGTGAAAAAAAACCAGTTCCCTTGGAACAAGAAACGGTGATCAATAGCGATGTCCTAAATCACAGTTTATTAAATTGGCAGTATAATTACATTTCCATAATGTATTGATCTAAGCATATTTTAAATGAGCATTATGGAAACATTCTGCTACAAATATTTCCCTTTCAGTATTATGCTTATGTACATAGATGAATTATGGAGATGCGAGGTTTGTGCGTACCTCAGACCACTATTGAGGAACGGTTTTATTCGTTTGTGACGTGTTCACCTCTGTAGTTAGATGACATCTAAAGTTTTTATTAGTTGTTTTAAAATGTTACCACTTGTAGACTACTTTGCATTTACATTTGTACATTACTTTTCAAAGAGTTCGGAAGAGTATGTGGCAGTGGCGGAGGCGGAGGTGGAGTGTAGAGTGGTAGAAGAGTATTCTTCCACCAAGTTTTCAAACGTAATGGAATAATTAGTAATAAATCGAATCTACATTTTTAGACTAATTTGTTGATATCCGATATGTTAGGCGGAAGAGCAGGCCTGATGGCCCGAGCCTCGCCTTATCAATAAATTATTATTATTATTATTATTATTATTATTATTATTATTATTATTATTATTATTATTATTATTATTCCTCTAAATTACGACTTAAGATGTTGTGTGTTGGCTTAATATAAAATCTACTCCAGGTTGCAACCAGCTACCTAAGGAGCAGATCTAGGGACCGTCGGTGCCTCTACAATACTTTGCGCAAAATGTGGGCTGTTCCAAATAAAGCTATTTCTTGCTCTTCCCAGTCTTTTGGATTACCTGGGAGTTTAGACAAGTTCTTACACAAATTTTGCGGAACAAATCCCAGAGCTCCGATAACTATTGGTACGACCTGTGCTTTTACGCCCCACATTCGGCTGATCTCGATTTCCAAACTCTTGTATTTAAGACGTTTTTCTGCCTCCTTGGTAACGACGTTTTGATCGCAATGTACAGCAACATCCACAAGTAAACACGATTTGTTCTCCAAATCCCGGATGACTATATCCGGTTTGTTTGCTGCTATCGTGCGATCAGTTTGAATTTGTAGGTCGGACAATATCTTACATAATCCAACAGACGTCACCGGTTTCGGTGAGTGTTCGTACCACTTGGGGCATGTGTTCGGAACTTCGAAGGCGGTACAGATCTGCCAGTGGAGGTAGCTACACACCCTGTCGTGTCTTTTCAAGTATTCGGTCTTTGCTAGGATTGGACAAGCTGAGACAATATGATCGATGGTTTCTACGTGTTCCTGACAAATGCGGCATTTATCATCTTGGGAAATTTTGAGAACCGCTTTATCATTATGTCGTGTTCTCAAGGCCTGATCTTGGGCAGCTATTATAAGTGCTTCCGATTCTGGTTTCATTCTTCCCCTTTTAAGCCACATAAATGATTAATCTTTATTGATCTGCACCTTGTCAATTCTTTTTAGATATTGTCCGTGGAGTGGTTTGTCTCTCCACGATTTCTTTAACATTTTCTGTGTCTCAAATTATTATTATTATTATTATTATTATTATTATTATTGTTATTATTATTATTATTGTTATTATTATTATTATTCCTTTAATTCACGACTGAATATGTTTTGAGTCGGTTGATTATAAAGTCTACTCCGGATTGTAAGGAGTAGATCTCGGGACTATCACTGCCTCTACAATACTTTGCGCAAATTGTAGGTTGTTCCAAATAAAGCAATTTCTTGCACCTTCAAGCCATTTGAATTATCTGGGAAGTTTTTAGCCAAGTTCTAAGACAATTGTTGCAGAACAAATCCCAGAGATCCGATAACTGTGCTTCTACAACCCACATTCGACTGATCTTGATTTCCGAACTCTTCTATTTACGAAGTTTCCCTGCCTCCTTGGCCTTGGTCTTTGCCGTTTTGATCGCATGACGCAGCAACATCTGCTGATAAACCTGATTTTTTCTCCAAATCCCGGATAATAATATCCGGTTTGTTTGCCGTTAACATGCGATCAGTTGAATTTTGTTGGTCGAACAATATTGTACACAATCCAACAGACGTCACCGGTTTTGGTGAGTGTTCGTACCACTTGGGGCATGTGTGTGAAACTTCGACGGCGGTACAGATCTGCCAATGACGGTAAGAACACATCCTGTCGTGTCTTTTCAAGTTTTCGGTCTTTGCTAGAATTGGACAAGCTGAGATGATAGATCAATGGTTTCTACTTTTTCCTGGCAGATGCGGCATTTACTATTTTGTGAAATTTTGAGAATCGCTTCATCATAATGTGTACTCAAGGTCTGATCGTGTTCAGCTTTTACAAGTGCTTACGATTCTGGCTTCATTCTTCCCCTTTTAAGCCACATAAGTGATTGATCTTTATTGATCTGAACTTTGTCCCTTCTTTTTAAATATAGTCTGTGCAGTGGTTTGTACCTTTGTTTTTTTTAATTTTTTGTTTCTCACATTTCATGTTAAGTAGCATCAGAATTTTGGTGCCTCTGTTATTCTGCATGTCTTGCTTAATATTGTTCACAATGCTTCTTGCTACACTTACAATGCCTCTGTTTCCCATTCTTCTGTCAGATTTCATGACCTGCCACATTAGTGGGTCATATTGATGCTGACTACATACTTACCCATCCCTACTATTGCATTGTGCCAGGAGAGTTTAATTTGCTTGAGGCCTCTTCCTCCTTCCCGTGATATACATATAGTCATAAAAAACAGCTCAAGGGTGGGCGACATGATGCATTGTAAGCAGCTTTCTGGTTTTTCGATTCACGATTCGAATTTCTTGCTCGGTCTAGTCCACTAGTCCGAAACTGTATTCGGCTGAAGTCACCTGCAAACAACCTATTGCAGATATTTTATTGCTGGAGTTCACAGCGGACTTCACCATATGTCTCACTCTTTTGTAATACTGCTTGCAAATTCCCTTTCATTGTGTCATTCGAGAAGAACTAACATTCTTCAATTCTCAGATATTTGTAAGTTTTACCTGGCTCAATATCTTGAATCTCAGTATGCATATATACTTCAATGTTCTCTGTCGTTGTAATTTTGCCTCTCTTTAATTGGATTTTTGCACACTTGTCAAGACCAAACTTCTTACAGATGTCATTGATAGAGTCGTTGATGACAGCATTTGGGAAAGAATTGCTTCGTTCTTAGCAAACACTTCAGTTATCCATGTAAAACAAATGCGATACTGGCCTTTCATCACCACGAAGCCTGTAATCAAAATCAGGGTGCGACAACTGTCTAGATGGCAGGATCAAACTAATACAAAACAGGCGAGGGAATAGCGAATCTCCTTGAAAAATTCCCGTGTTAATATGAATACTTCTGGTTTCTACTATCTTTTCGCGTTGTATTAGTAACCTGGTACTCCACGACTTCATATTAGCCTTGCAAAACTCAGTAAGTATAGCATGAAATCGTTAGATCTCTAAGATCTTCAAAATTCAATCGTGCGGTACACTGTCAAAGGCTGACTGGTAGTCAATCCAAGTCATACTTGACCCTCTCCTACAGACGTGGAGTCCCTGGTTCTCCTCCGACTTCGCAAAACTTAGAATACGTGCATGTACGTTTTTTTATAACATTGATTCTTCTTGTAACTTTTCCTTCTACAGTTTTAAGTAATGGTTCGCGAGCTTACTGTTGAGAATACTTTTCAGGGAAATTATTGGCGCGCAGGAGATTTAGGAACTCCATGTCAGTAGCAGTGTAACATTCACTGAATGCCCGTCGCACTTTGCCAGTTAGTCCATTTTGTTCTGTTGCATCTCTGAAGAAATTGCAATGTACAGAAAAACATGTCCAGACCTTTGAATGGGTAAATATTAATGACTATGATTTGGGAGAAAAAATTACGCAATGGGTGGAGCAAATGTACAGTAGTATTGAGGGTATCTTTAGATCATCAAATTGAAAATGACCATTAATCATACGGACAATTTTGTTCAGAATCTGGAGAAAGAGACGATAATGAATAGGAATTTCTTGAGAATGAAGAACCCGAATAAAAAATAACTCAGAATGCAAAAATACTATTACGGAAAGAACTAGAAAGTGTGCAAAAGTTGTGCAGAAAAATATGACTAAAGAAACTTGTCTCCGAATTTTAGTGTTTGCGGTAGTAACATTTTTGTACTTGATTTTCAGTTCTGAAGAAATAGTAGGTCTTATTAATATAATTTTTTATATTTATGTATGAAGAATAAAAATGTATTGAACACAATACATTTTTATTATGAAGATTTATTCGTTAAATTAAATATCTGCATAACTTTATTCAACCATTCCTAATCACATGATATTCTCTCATTAGATAACTTATTAACAAATATATCCTGATTAATGTTTTCTTTAGCCATTATTAATCGTAAGTTTCAATGTTCTTTACTCATAATACAAATCAATACAATCATTTTGAAACAACATGTTATGAGTCCACGGGACTCCACGTCGGTACCAGTGTGACTTCGCATGTCGCCAGCTGAGGGTTAAATTGTTTCGTTTCGTTACATCATTTAAAATGACTTTATTAAGTAGCAAGATTTCCTTACAGCCACAGAAACCTTTACGACATCCTTCCGGTTCAATAGGCAACAGGTGGTTCTTGTCTAGGTGTTTCTACATTTTGTTAGCTGTAGTTGTAGTTATAACTTTGCACAATACCGGCAGACAAGTGATTGGCCTGTAGTTTTTATTATTATTATTATTATTATTATTATTATTATTATTATTATTATTATTACTATTATTGTTATTATTATTATTATTATTATTATTATTCCTCTAAATCACGACTTAAGATGTTATGTGTCGGCTGAATATAAATCTACTCCAGGTTGCAACCAGCTAACTAAGGAGCAGATCTAGGGACTGTCGGTGCCTCTACAATACTTTGCGCAAAATGTGGGCTGTTACAAATAAAGCTATTTCTTGCACTTCCCAGTCTTTTGGATTACCTGGGAGTTTAGACAAGTTCTTACACAAATTTTGCGGAACAAATCCCAGAGCTCCGATAACTATCGAGACGACCTGTGCTTTTACGCCCCACATTCGGCTGATCCCGATTTCCAAACTCTTGTATTTAAGACGTTTCCCTGCCTCCTTGGTAACGACGTTTTGATCGCAAGGTACAGATACATCCACAAGTAAACACGATTTGTTCTCCAAATCCCGGATGACTATATCCGGTTTGTTTGCTGCTATCGAGCGATCAGTTTGAATTTGTTGGTCGTACAATATCGTACACAATCCAAAAGACGTCACCGGTTTCGGTGAGTGTTGGTACCACTGGGGACATGTGTTCGGAACTTCGAGGGCGGTACAGATCTGCCAGTGGATGTGGCTACACACCCTGTCGTGTCTTTTCAAGTATTCGGTCTTTGCTAGGATTGGACAAGCTGAGACAATATGATCAATGGTTTCTACGTGTTCCTGACAAATGCGGCATTTATCACCTTGGGAAATTTTGAGAACCGCTTTATCATAATGTCGTGTTCTCAAGGCCTGATCTTGGGCAGCTATTACAAGTGCTTCCGATTCTGGCTTCATTCTTCCCCTTTTAAGCCACATAAATGATTGATCTTAATTGATCTGCACCTTGTCCAATCGTTTCAAATATTGTCCGTGGAGTAGTTTGTCTCTCCACTATTTCTTTAACACTTTTTGTGTCTCAAATTTCATGTTCAGTAGCATCAGAATTTGTGTCTCTGTAACTCTGGGTGTCTTGCATAGTCTTGTTTGCAATGCTTCTTGCTACACTTACAATGCCTCTGTTCCCCATTCTTCGGTCAGATTTCATGACCTGCCTCATTAGTGGGTCATCTTGATGGCTGACTACATACTTTCCCATCCCGGTTATTGCATTGTGCCAGGAGGCTTCAATTTGTCTCAGGCCTCTTCCTCCTTCCTTATGTGACACATAAAGTCTATGTATATTAGCTCGGGGGTGGGCAACATGATGCATTGTAAGCAATTTTCTGGTTTTTCGATCCGTGATGCGCATTTCCTGTTCAGTCCAGTCTACTAGTCCGAAACTGTATTCGGCTACAGGCACCGCCAAACTACCTATTGCTGATATTTTATTCCTTGAGTTCAGAGCGGACTGCAGGACAAGACTCACTCGTCTATAATACTCCCTGCGAATTCTCTCTTTCATTGTGTCGTTCGAAATGGTCTCACATTCTTCAATGCCCAGATATTTGTAAGTTTTACCTGGCTCAAGATCTTGAATCACAGTGTGTCTATCAACTTCAATGTTCTCGGACGTGGTCATTTTGCCTCTTTTTAAGTTGGCTTTTGCACACTTGTCAAGACCAAACTTCATGCAGATGTCATTGCTAAAATCATTGATGACAGACAGCATTTGGGAGAGAATCGCTTCATTCTTAGCAAAAACTTTAAGATCATCCATGTAAAATAAATGTGATACAGGCATTTCATCACCATGGAGCTTGTAACCTAAGTCAGTGTGCGACAGCTGTCTTGATAGAGGAATCAAACTAATGCAAAACAGCAGAGGGGATAGTGAATCTCCTTGAAAAATTCCCCTGTTAATCTGAATACTTCTGGTTTCTACTACTCCCTTTCCGCTGTGGATTAGTAACCTGGTGCTCCACGACTTCATACTATCCTTACAAAACTCAACAAGTCTAGGATGAAATCGATAGATCTCCAGAGTCTTCAAAATCCAATCGTGTGGTACACTGTCAAAGGCCTTCTGGTAGTCAATCCAAGCCATGCTCAAATTACGTTTTCGTTTCTTTACATCATTCAAAATTATTTTATTCAGAAGCAAAATTTCCTTACAGCCATAGGAGCCTTTACGACATCCTTTCTGTTCAACTGGCAACAGATGGTTCTTCTCTAGGTGCCTATACATTTTGTCAGCAATGGCTGCACTTATAAGTTTGTACATTACTGGCAGGCAAGTAATTGGCCTGTAGTTCTTCGCCAAAGAGCTGTCTCCTCCTTTGGGTAGCAAATACGTAATGCCGCGATTGAGCCATTCGGGGAGTTCGTTATGGTTTTCTGAAATTTTATTAACAGCCTTTGCAAGATGAGAATGTAGTGCTGTTAATTTCTTAATCCAATAAATCTGGATCTTATCAACCCCAGGGGATTTCCAGTTTCCCATATTCTTAATTGTTTGGCATAGGTCCTCTTTCGAGAATCCTTGAACATGTTTCACTGTTTCCACGAGTCCATTGGCAGAATAAACTTCAGATTGGAGCCACGATGCGTCTTTGTTGTAGAATCTGGTTTCCTCCCAGATACCTGACCAAAATGTTTCGACAACATTTTTTGAAGGAGGGGCAGCATTGCCATTCGGTTTTTGAGTCAGACTGCGATAGAATCTCTTCGCGTCTGTTTCAAACAACCGGTTCTGTACACGGAAATCTTCTCTACGTTTGTACCGTCTTATTCGTTGAGCCCATGCTTGGATTTTTTCTTTTAGCTTTTCAGCTACCATTAGCCTTGTTGTGTCATTGTCAATTAGGTATTTTTGTTCAACATGGAGTATTTTTTGTTGAACTTTATACGTGTGGTTTGACTTAGAAGATGCCTCGGCTAGGAGTGATATTTCACGCCGTGTGTCGGCTATCCGTTTCATAATTCTTTTCATCCACGGAGGTACGGAGCTTTTTACTCTGTCTGGCTGTCGGCCATCGGTGTTCTTGGCTGGTCCCAAGATTATCTGAGATACTAGATATCGAGTTGCATACACGATG
Organism: Acheta domesticus; assembly: GCA_031308135.1. Taxonomy (NCBI): domain Eukaryota; kingdom Metazoa; phylum Arthropoda; class Insecta; order Orthoptera; family Gryllidae; genus Acheta; species Acheta domesticus. The sequence continues at coordinate 100,869,570 of JAHLJT010009355.1, read as the reverse complement.
TGATTGATTTCAGTAATATCATCTCTACTTGAGGTCTGTACAACCTCATTTAAGACAGACTTCGCTGTTTCTATCACTCACTTAGCTTTAGCATTTTCGTAAATTCTCCTCAACGGTGCACGAGATTCGAATTGAAGCAGACGAACTCGTTCTATCTCGCGTCGGAGGAAGTCCCGCATCATGTCCTTATCGTGTGACTCATGGCCAGATGAATTTTCACCACTGACGGATGTTTCATTTGGAAGAGATGAACCTTGAAGGGGATCATCGTTTTCAGGGATAATAGATGGTTCTAAATGTTCGTCATGTGGATGGTTTGATTGATGAACATACTCTGCGTTTCTCTGGATGTCTGCAAGTTGTTCTGCTGTGAATTTTCCACTGCTGAGTATGTATCGTCGTTGACTGGCAAGCTTCTTTGAGTCTAGGGTAGGTCTCATATCTGGGTTCCGCTCTCACCATACCTTGAAAACTTCTATTTCTGAGCTCCCATTTTTCGCTTTTGCATAGTAAAAGCACCACATCACCTCCTTTAATTCATCCCGGGTCCATCTCTGACGATGGCTTCGAGCTACTGCCGGCTCTGGGTCCCTGGGACTAACATCCGTGGGATGGACAGACGTCGACAAGGTGACATTAGCTCTGTTTCTGAGCAGGTATGGGACATTGGTAGAACAAGGCACGTTAAGGTTCATTACATTGCTTTTTCTATCCATTTTGCTCATTGGTTTGAATTGAAGATTCGCAGGTATCAAATTCGAGTTCACTGATCACACTTAACCTTTGGGTTGTTTCCTGCGATCCGTTACTGCGACCCATAGTGGCCTCGGGGCATCCACTCGCAGGGCCCAGCAAGGGGTCCCTCCGATCGCTATTCGGCATTACTAAACCCCACGGGATTTTCACTGACTGCTGATGGCAGCCTCCTTCGCTGGCTATTGCAAGGTTCGGGCCTCCACTCTAATCAGTGGCCTGGTGTGCCAACCCAGTTTCTCTCCTGTACCCTCCATGGGCCGATAACAGGAAGTCCAAAGGTTCATGACCCTTCCCTCTATACTTACTTCCCACTTTCCTCAAAATGGAGTAATTCTTCGTCGGACCCCTCTCCTTCAACCTATTAAGCAAGGGAGGCCCTACCGGTAGCTAGGCTACCACTGACGTAGCTCTCAGGCTCATGGGGTTACTCAAGCTCCACCACCAACTGCAAGGTCGTGTACTCCCTAGGTGGAGTTGTTGTTGTTGGTATTATTATTATTATTATTATTATTATTATTATTATTATTATTATTATTATTATTATTATAAAGTACTCTAAAATAGTCTTAATGGAATTAACTGCAGTAGGACCCCTATTTAACGTGACCTCGATTTAACGCTTTCCCGCATTTAACATTAAACATTTTTCGATTTAATTTCTTTTCCCTGTACGAATTGGAAACCGGCGCCAATGACGTCAAACGACGCCATCTATCATGCAATGCAGCCTAAAGTACTATACCTAAAACGGTTACCGGCTGCAGTGCCATGTGTATTAAGGTGTGTTATACTACGTTTGCTGCACTGAAGCAGGTTGTGGCGTAAGAGGAGTGATCCTTACGTATAAATTTCGCTCTCACAAAATAGAATGTTCTTTTGCATTGTTTCTTGCGTTGGTTGGAGGTTGTGTGCGAGTTTCATAAGTGTTAGACTGTCGGTATAGTGCTGGTACTGTGTGCGAATTTGTTTCGTTGGATTCAGGTGGTGTTCGAGTTGCATAAGCAAGAGGATTCGTCGGTATACTGTTGGTGTAGTGTAAGAATTGGTGATAATGGCAGCGAAGAGGAAGACACATTCTATCAGTGAAAAGGTGAATATTATTCGGGAAGTCGAAAAGAATCCAAATATGAAAGTAGCGGAAATGGCTAGGAGGCTGGGAATGGCAACATCGTCATTAAATAGTATTCTTAAACAATTTTGTTTATTTTAAAAGAAGGGAAGTGTGGCGCCACATCCAAGAAGAGGAAGAACACGTGAACATACAAAAAGTGTTCCCCGTTTGAATAAATGGAAAAAGTAGTTTTAGAGTTGTTTGGTGGGGCACGTGCCGAAAACTTTCCTGTAGATGGTGGACTGTTGAAAGAGACGGTAACACATATCGCGTTGAGGTTTGAGTGATTTTAATGCGTACGACGGATGGCTGGGCAGATTTAAAAAACGTCACTGCGTTACCTGCAGGGCAGTGTTTGAGGAGAGTGGTCAAGTGAACGACGGAAGTGTGATCCACTGGAAAGAAGAAATTCTTCCGTTTCTCTTGGATGGCTACGATATGAAGAATGTATACAATGTGGATGAAACTGGGCTTTTTTTACCATTTAATGCCATCAAAAATCTTGAGCATTAAGGCCACCATGTTTTACCATTAAGCATTATTACCAACCATGCCATGGTGGTAGACATAGCAATGACAGATTAACTGTTTTACTTTGCTGTAATGCAGATGGAAGCGACAAATTTCATCCGATTGTAATTGGTAAATCTGCCAAACCAAGAGCGTTTAAAAGGGTAGTTACTCTTCCGTGCAAATTCTATTGGAACAAGAGTGCACTACTGAACTGTTCAGAAAATTCTTTCAGGCATTTGATGCAAGGATAGGTGCCACAAACCGAAAAGTTATCTTGTTCGTGGATATGTGCCCAGCACATCCCTTGCAGCAGCCATTTTTAAGAAATGTGAAAGTTCATTTTTCCCTCCTAACTGCACCAGCAAGCTTCAACCATTGGATCTTGGCATAATCCACAGTTTCAAAGTGAAATATTGAAAAGCTCTTGTAAGGAAAGCTATCGCCTCCAGCGATCAGAGGAAAATTAATAAAATTAATATTTCACAATCCATGCACATGCTAACTGCAGCATGGAACTCTATTTCCACAGAAACAATTTCAAACTGTTTCCGTAAGGCAGGATTTATGCAGCACAGCATTCCTGAGGTGAACAGTGAAGAGTGCATTGAAGAAGAAGAAGAAGAAGAAGAAGAATGGAGGGAGTTGTGCTCTGATCCATCGTTCAATTTTAGAGACTATGCCACTTTGGATGACAATGTTGACACCACTGGAACGCGCAATGTTGAAGCAATGTGTTCGAACAAAAAGGAAGAAGAGGAGAAGGATAACGAAGACTCTGATGATGGAAAACTAACTTTCAGTGAATCTGTGGCAAGCCTAGAAGTTGTAAGGAAGTACATCCAGACCATTGAGGTGGTTGTCACAGCATTAGCCAGAGTGAATAGTTTAGAGAGAGACCTTTTGAATCTCCACCGTCCCAAAAAGCAGACAACTCTTCTGGAATTCTTCATTTCTGAAGAATGGATTTCTGAAGAATGAATTTCTAAAGAAGAAATTTCTGAAGAAATCATTACACCTGTACTATTTTCATAGTACAAGTGTAATGATGCAGTTTGTATGTGTGTATGTAATGTGTGTGTTCGTTGACAATATACAATAAGATTTTATTTACATAATATATGCATGTCATTGTACTTGTATTTTAATATTGTGGTAATAATCAAGCATTTTTTAAATAAAATTGATAATTTCTTGTTAATTTTAACATTTAATCAAAGCAAATCCCAAACACACATTTAGTGTAAACCCCCATTTAATGTAAACTTTTTCCGCCCCTCTGAGGTAACGTTAAATAGGGGTTCTAATGTACTTGAAATAAGTATTCCAGGCGTCTTCAATACCTCCCTGATGGCGTCAGAATGTTACATGTTTGTGTAAAACATACTCAGAAGAGATGTTATAACGTCTTGTTGAACCTCGTTTCTGCGTTAGATTTGGTCTATAAATTGCCCGGGATTGGTTCCCAATTAAGAAGATATGCAGTGATTTTATACCAGGAACTCAAACTAAACCGATACATTATATATTTTTATCACAAAAGTTAACTAATAAAACACTTTCGTATTGTGACCGTATGCTGAGCGTCTACTGGAATCTCTCTTTCGCCAGGCTCCAAATTTACGCTTGTACCGAAAGCACGCTTGTACCAAAAGAGATGGCTCAGAGCATCAACTTACGTCACTGAAGTACCAGTGCCAGGGAGGTTCTACGGTTCAAGTCCAAAAGGTGGCAGGATTTACGACACTAGCTATATAGCTAGATCGAATTCGGATTATTGAACTACCTTATGATTTCTGATATGGAATGCCGCATGCATCTAGCTCCAACTACCTTTCCACGTTCGAAGTTTGATAACTAACAACGTGCGACCATAATCACGTTAGAAACCTTCTATCATGAATTAATTGAGTACAAATGAAAGCTCTGTCGATGCACTTTCCTTTTGTACCTTTTGTACGCGATACTACTGCCGTCTGTATATTTGCATATGGATATCCCACGATTTATGTCACCTCAATGCATCCCAACTATTCAGTTTTTACATCCAGTGAATGTTTTAGTGCCCACAGAATCCAAATTCTCAAGCTTGAAATGGACACAAAAATTAGTAAGGAAACACTTTATCGACAAACCCAACACTTCTTCCAAGAAAACCCAGATAAGTTTAACCTTCTCATTAGTTCAGAAAACTGGGGCTTAGTGTACAAGGCACAGACACAAATGCCAAATTTAATTTGTTCATAGACATATTTCAAAATTATAAAAAATACTAAAAATTACAAACCAAATGAGAAACTAATTCTCTGCACGATTGAATAATAATCACTGACACTCTCAATAAACATACTGCAACATACATAACAAAACCACTATTTATTTACTAGCGATTTTATTATGTAAACACTTTTCATTCAGAAGAATATTCCGACAAATTCTCAACGAAGCAAAAGTAAAGCCGCTATTCAAAAAGTCAGCACTCACGATCTCGTGTATTACAGAACAATATGCGTTTTTGTGGATTTTAAAAATCTAGAAAATCTTAAATGATGAAATTTTCTCAATTCAAATAATGTATTGACACTCGCTCAACATAGATTTAGAAATGGAAGATCTTCACATTCCTTTCTAAATGATATACTTGTTGCTGTAAATTGAAAAGAAATTCCAATTGGTTTGTTTCTAGATTTATGAAAAGCATTTGACAATCAAGTTATCAAAACTTGAAATTTGGGGATTTAGATTCATTGCTCATCAATGGGTTAAGTATTATCTTTCGTTGTCTATAGCTTCTGATATGCTCTATAGCTCTATCTCATAGTAAATTGCTAGGCTTTCTTAATGACAAAATTTACATTATTTTCCCAACACAATTGCCTATGAAAAATTATTCCCAGATACTGCAAGGTATGACTGCTGGAATATTCATTTCCTTATACGGTAATGCTTTTCACTGTAATTACAGCCACTTCCAGATGTGATGATTTGGAGTTTTGAAGGTTTTTTGTTTCCGCCCAGAAATGTCTATCTAGATCACTTTGCAAGATACCTTCGTCTACTTTAGAATTAATAACTGTGTAGATTGTGCAGTCCTTTAGCAAATAACCGAACTTTTGAAGCTCAATTATTGGGCAAATCATTTACGAACGCGAGGAACATGACAGATCCAATGTCACTTCCTCGGGAGATTTTTGCCATTAAGTTTGCTGACGATCGAAACTCTGTTTCCTATCTTGACGTTCATTAATCCACGTCCTCAGTTTGGTGTCAATATCCGAATATAGTAATTTCGGAACCAGTTTATCGCGTGGAGGGACGTCAAATGCCTTGACAAAGTATATTATTACGGCAACCATCCTCCCACCGTCATCACCTTCATCTACTATAGGTACGAGTATGTCCTTAACCCTGATACTATCCGATTCTCACAAAAAAAAACATTCCAGAATTCATGCTGTCCTTGTCCCAATCTGTTTGATCCACTCTTCTCTAATGTAACTAGTCAAATGTTCCATAAATTTACATATAACTAATGTAAGGCTTAATGGTGTATAATTTCATAAAACAGTTCTGCCACAACTAGTAAGAAACCTAAAAATTAAAAATGTCAAAAAAATGTAGTGTGGGCGGCGACTCAAGTGTGTGTGTCAAGTCCGAATAGCTAGCCGTGGCCAAAGAAAATAGAAAACTAATACGGGAAAGTCTGTGTCATTCTGTAGCACCACTAGTTTTTATCTTGTACGTAATTACTAATTACAAATTGTAAACTCTTCTAACATCAAAATATGCTCTATACTGAAATCGAACATGTGACTGTGATAAACTCATTTCACATGCTGTTTGCAAAGTAATTGTCCACACATGACAACACCTAAGTGTTGTATCTTTCATCCGCCACACGTCATGCATTTGCTGCGTTTTCTGTTTGATTCTTTCTTTGCTTTGATCTCATCTTTGCCATACCGACTTAAAAACGTCCGCAGATACAAAGGAAATGACAGAATTTTTGCTCTTCTAACGTTATGAGTTTCAAACAAAAGGACAAATTGTGCCGAAGTTTTCTGCGGCTTTTTAAGTAGTTTTTCTTGATGCCTTTTGGTGATATTACAAGTGTGAACGTATGCATTCACACTTGTAATATCCAATAGTCTGAAGAAATCAGACTTTGACCACCCTCTGGTAACACGAAATACCCAATTCACATCTGATCCATAGTGTTCACACCTCGTTTGTTTCAGTATAATTCATGATAACGCATGGCTTTCTCGTGTCACAGTCGGTATCAGGTTTTCCATCCATTTTGAAAAAACACAACCGCACAACAAATTTTATTTTCTGTTGGAACATAAGGAACTAAGAGTAAAATTATTCTGAACCCCGAAAGAAGAGTATTCTATTTCTCGTGTTTTGTTAGGTAGAAACTGGATATTTTTTTGTTTAATAATAATCACTGACACTAAAGAACAAGGAATCTTGTTCTTTAAGTCCCTACTGTCGTAAGAACAATCTCTAATAACCATTTTGACATAGAATAGCTTGTGTAGTAATTGTCTGTTGTTACGATTCTGTTGGTCTTTGAAAAATGTAAAGCTAATCTCATAATTTCAAACGGAGAATATGACACTCGGTTAGCGCTCCCATATTTCTGCTTTCCGAAGAGGCACCACGGTTGCAAGGTTACGCTGACTCACTGGAACGGACACGCGTGGCACGTAGTCCAACGGAGGTTGGGAGTGCAACGGACAGCGTAGGTTGCGACAAAAGGTGGCAGAAAACTGCTATGTCATGTAAATGTTTCTCAAAATTTTAGTAGTTTTCGTGCAATATTGCGTGCAAAATGTGCAACATTAAAAAATTACAAAAACAAGATTTTCTCAAAAACAGCTCCAAATTTTTTCTTTAAACTTTTGAAGGGATAGTCGTAAATGTACTCTATCAGATCACATAAAATCCATATTGGTCTACCGGTTGGTTTTTTCAAAAATTACAAAAATGTAACTTTTTACTTCTCTGTCACATCGTTAATATTTACATTATCTGTGATTTTTTCATATTATTATATTTAAGAGTATATATGCTTTAAATAATGTCAAGTAAAGTTTCTCGAAAACACTACCGTTTTCTGTGAAAAGTAGCTCAAATTTCGGCATTTTCAGAAATGCTCAAACACCATTTTCTCATATATGGCTGCAAATTTTTTCTTGAAACTTTTGTAACAGATAGTGATAATTACCCTCTTTAATATGACGTAAAGTTTATTTTGAGTTATTTTTTTGTTTTTTCAAAAATTACATAATTGTAAATATTTGAAAGATCTCTCACATATTTAATATGCACATTATCCACAATTTGTAAAGATTATTATATTTGTGAGTGTACGTGCTTGAAATAACTTCAAATAAAGTATTTTGAAAACTCAAACATTTTCTGTGAAAATGAGCTTCAAATTTCGCATTTTTAGTATTGCTAAAACGCCATTTTCTCCTAAACGGCACATAATTTTTAAAAGAAAATTGCCATTCACAGCTAGGTTTTCGTGTTCTTTAATATTCTAAAATTAATATTTTCGTTCTACCAATAGGAAACCGAAAAATTAATAAAATGACAAAAAAATTTACTTTTGGCGGTGATAGATGACAGCTGGCGAGAAAGAGTATGTGGCAATTCCGAATAGCTAGCGAAAACCCAAGGAAATAGCAAACTAATACGGGAAAGTCTGTGCCATTCTGTAGCACCACTAGTTTTACTGGAAACTGCGGAAGCAATTTTGAAATATTAATAGCGTCGCTCTGTGAATCTCACATGTTCTACTTCTAATTTACTAAACTCGGAAACATTCCAGGTTTTGATATGATGACCAGTTAATTTTACAATGTTAATATATATTATCTAGAGAGTATTTAGAAAGAACACGCCGATTTTTTTCATATTTTATTAAAAAAACAATGCTACATTTTATGATTACTACATTTTTGCATCGACGTTTCAATGGGACGCAGAAACAAGCATCAACCTCTTGAAGGGACGCAAGGAAAGGGCGTCGACCCATCAGGGACACCCACTACTACGCAAGAGCATCAACCCATTGGGACGCGTCATTGCCAACATCACTAATCTCCTCTCGCCAATCAATTTAGTCGTCGCCGCCGCCGCCGCCAACGCAGCAGCAGCAGCAGCACGCGCGGACGCAGCGCCGCCACCAGGCAGCGCCCAGCGCACGACGCACGCGCGCCAGCCACCCCGCACGCGGAGCCACCTCCACGCCTCCTTTGGCCTCTCGCGGGCCGTCGCCACAGCCTCCGCCATCCACAGCCTCTGCCGCCTCGTCACCCGCACACGAGAGCGCTTCGTCGGCCTCCGGGATGGGGGCAATCGTCAGCTCAATATCACGCAGCTGCAGAATAAAAGGCGACGAGCGGAGCTGCTGCTTGTTGCACAGTTTCTCCATGCACCGAAGACGCCACTCCCCCAAGAGCTCCTTGTGGAAGAGCTTCTTCCTAGTCGTTTCAAAGTCGCTTTCCTCGTCGGGAGCGACGAGTTCTCCGTCGTGATTTCTCTTGCGGCACCCGCGCAAGTTGCAGGCAGGAGAGCGGTCAGGAGCCTCCCAGAGGAGCCCTGAAGAGCAGGCACCGTCGTTTCCCACTGCCGAATAGTTTCGGTCTTCATATTGTGGTTGAATGGTCTCATCATTAGAGCCGTCACCTCTTTCAAAATATTTCCGTTTAAATGACTCGCGTTTCTTCTCACCAGCACGATCGTCGTCGCCTCGTTCTCTGTCCTCCAGTCCCATATCAATTTCGTCTTCCTCCTCCTCCTCCTCTTCGTCGAGTTCTTGTTCTTCTTCCATTTCTTCTTCTTCTGTCTCCACTTCTAATTCTCCCTCTTCTTGTTCATCAGAGATTTCTTCCGATTCTTCTTCATCCAATTCTTCTTCTTTCTCTTTTGGATTTCTCCTTCCTCGACTTCTGCGTTTTCCATTTCGTGTTTGCTTCCGTTCTCATTATGTTCAATATCTACGTTTATTTCTTCAATTATAATATTTTCATTTCTTTCTTGGTGTTCTATGTTTATTTCCACAACACACCTCTGCAGTTGTGTAATTATGTCTATGAATTCCATAAGTTCACTCGGAATCAATTGCTGGGAGTTGATGGTTTGGTAGAGAGGATGTAGGCGCCATATGTTGAGAGCAAGCGTTATATTGCGTGCTCCAAGTAGTTTTTCCAAGGCACGCCAATCTGGGAAGTGGTAGTCAGCGAACAGGAGCGTTGCGAGACGCACTTTGATGATTGTCTTACGGAAGACGCTGGAGCCTCCTCCTTTGTTAGCGCTCGGTGAGCCTGTGATTGCTTTGAGACCGCTATCCATCGCTTGATGGTGCTCAGGGTCACAGGGTACTCTTCACGGTTGCCTGCCAGAGCTCTCCTGATGTTTCTACGGATACGGCTTCGAGCATCCGTCTTTGCGGTTTGCGTAACTAGGGAATGGCGTAATTGTTTCCTTTTCATTGTTAGCGTTCATAAGTGAAGTTTATGAAAATGTTTCATGTATTAACATGTTTACAAAGATCTCAAATCTATGTATACACGGACCAGCAAAAATGTAATAAAATGTTCAAGGTTTCATCCTGTAGAGCACGGTGGGAGAAACGTTTCTTTGATGCCTCTGGCCTCAAAATTTTAGTTCTTAAGGCCCTAGAACGCCTCGTCTAGCAATTATTTAACGACATAGAATCAAAAAGCTGCTAAGTGTGTTGCAGGTTGCATTCGACATGAATATATAGTGGATAAGTAGTGAATATGTGGCGCAATGAATTGGAGTTACAACAGAATTAACAACAAGAACGTTTGATTTATTGATAAGTACCTCCATAATTTCTATATATGAAATATAGTTATTAGGATGTCCAAAAGTATAATCGTTGTACGGATTTGCGATGATTTAGTATTGCATTAGTTTAAAATATATTTATTATAAAGGTTATTTATAATCATTAATTGAAAAATTAATAAACAAAAAACAATACATTTATATAAAAATAAATCAATTTGAACCGTCGGAACGATCTCCATAGAAGTTGGCACTACTACGTGTGTTTTCACCTAGAAGGTTTATGAGTTGTTAATTCTGTTGTAACTCCAATTCATTGCGCCACATATTCACTACATATCCACTACTTATTCATGTCGAATGCAACCTGCAACACACTTAGCAGCTTTTTGATTCTATGTCGTTAAATAACTGCTAGACGAGGCGTTCTAGGGCCTTAAGAACTAAAATTTTGAGGCCAGAGGCATCAAAGAAACGTTTCTCCCACCGTGCTCTACAGGATGAAACCTTGAACATTTTATTACATTTTTGCTGGTCCGTGTATACATAGATTTGAGATCTTTGTAAACATGTTAATACATGAAACATTTTCATAAACTTCACTTATGAACGCTAACAATGAAAAGGAAACAATTACGCCATTCCCTAGTTACGCAAACCGCAAAGACGGATGCTCGAAGCCGTATCCGTAGAAACATCAGGAGAGCTCTGGCAGGCAACCGTGAAGAGTACCCTGTGACCCTGAGCACCATCAAGCGATGGATAGCGGTCTCAAAGCAATCACAGGCTCACCGAGCGCTAACAAAGGAGGAGGCTCCAGCGTCTTCCGTAAGACAATCATCAAAGTGCGTCTCGCAACGCTCCTGTTCGCTGACTACCACTTCCCAGATTGGCGTGCCTTGGAAAAACTACTTGGAGCACGCAATATAACGCTTGCTCTCAACATATGGCGCCTACATCCTCTCTACCAAACCATCAACTCCCAGCAATTGATTCCGAGTGAACTTATGGAATTCATAGACATAATTACACAACTGCAGAGGTGTGTTGTGGAAATAAACATAGAACACCAAGAAAGAAATGAAAATATTATAATTGAAGAAATAAACGTAGATATTGAACATAATGAGAACGGAAGCAAACACGAAATGGAAAACGCAGAAGTCGAGGAAGGAGAAATCCAAAAAGAGAAAGAAGAAGAATTGGATGAAGAAGAATCGGAAGAAATCTCTGATGAACAAGAAGAGGGAGAATTAGAAGTGGAGACAGAAGAAGAAGAAATGGAAGAAGAACAAGAACTCGACGAAGAGGAGGAGGAGGAGGAAGACGAAATTGATATGGGACTGGAGGACAGAGAACGAGGCGACGACGATCGTGCTGGTGAGAAGAAACGCGAGTCATTTAAACGGAAATATTTTGAAAGAGGTGACGGCTCTAATGATGAGACCATTCAACCACAATATGAAGACCGAAACTATTCGGCAGTGGGAAACGACGGTGCCTGCTCTTCAGGGCTCCTCTGGGAGGCTCCTGACCGCTCTCCTGCCTGCAACTTGCGCGGGTGCCGCAAGAGAAATCACGACGGAGAACTCGTCGCTCCCGACGAGGAAAGCGACTTTGAAACGACTAGGAAGAAGCTCTTCCACAAGGAGCTCTTGGGGGAGTGGCGTCTTCGGTGCATGGAGAAACTGTGCAACAAGCAGCAGCTCCGCTCGTCGCCTTTTATTCTGCAGCTGCGTGATATTGAGCTGACGATTGCCCCCATCCCGGAGGCCGACGAAGCGCTCTCGTGTGCGGGTGACGAGGCGGCAGAGGCTGTGGATGGCGGAGGCTGTGGCGACGGCCCGCGAGAGGCCAAAGGAGGCGTGGAGGTGGCTCCGCGTGCGGGGTGGCTGGCGCGCGTGCGTCGTGCGCTGGGCGCTGCCTGGTGGCGGCGCTGCGTCCGCGCGTGCTGCTGCTGCTGCTGCGTTGGCGGCGGCGGCGGCGACGACTAAATTGATTGGCGAGAGGAGATTAGTGATGTTGGCAATGACGCGTCCCAATGGGTTGATGCTCTTGCGTAGTAGTGGGTGTCCCTGATGGGTCGACGCCCTTTCCTTGCGTCCCTTCAAGAGGTTGATGCTTGTTTCTGCGTCCCATTGAAACGTCGATGCAAAAATGTAGTAATCATAAAATGTAGCATTGTTTTTTTTAATAAAATGTGAAAAAAATCGGCGTGTTCTTTCTAAATACTCTCAAGATAATACATATTAAAAGTGTAAAATTAACTGTGCATCAATGCAAAACTTGCAGTGTTTCTCTGTTTAGTAATAATAAGTAGAACATTTGAGGCTCAGAGCGACTACTTGGTCATAAGTGCCTTTTGGAAAACCAAATCCCTGAGCACTTTAGTTGACTTTTTATGCAGATTTTACTGAATATTATTTCTCACTCACTGAAATGGCACAGAGTTTTTGAAAATTGAAAAAGCGCAATTTTTTCAGGGCGTATAATGTTTATTTATTTATTTATTATACGGCAGCAGCAAATCTGATATGCGTACATCTACTATTACAGAGCACTTTACATCATAAATCATAAGTCATCAATCATAAATCTTCATCAATATTTGAATTTTTCCTTAATGAATATGACATCAATATATGAATTTTTCCCGTATATGTACGTATATACGGAGTAATTATACGTAGTATAGGGAAAGTATGTGCTGCGGAAAATCGATTTCAACAGAAATACCCGTTTTGGGGTCCCATGTTACCGAAAAAGTGGTTCTTTTCAAATCGTCCGTCCGTCTGTCTGTCCGTTCGTCCCTCTCTCTGTCCGCCAGTCTGTGAACACTATCGCCAAAACCATAAGTACGATTTCTTCGAAAAATAATATTTCCTGGTGGATCTGGTTCCACCTGAGGCGCCGCGATTTTGAAAAACATTCTTCAAAATTTGGGGGTACTTTACATGAAGGTCCCCGACCATTTTCAAACATTTCTCAAAAACGGCTGCAAAATTTTTTGTAAGAATAGAGTAAAAATAACTTATAAAGGTGGCATATGTCCTAATTTTACGGTTAACTCTGATTCGAAAATTACACAAGTTTGAATTTTTTTCGAGCTCTTCCTACAAATACAAAATTGAAGATAGAGATTTTTCGTTCAAATAAAATTTGTTCTCCATAGTGAGTTCTTTTATTAAGATCATGTATATTTTTTTGAAAATTTTAGTAGTTTTCGCGGAATAGTGTGCAATATGTGCAATTTTAAAAAATTTTCAAAATCAATATTTTCTCATAAACGTCACAAAATATTTCTTTAAACTTTGTGTAAGGATATTGCCTGATGTACTCTATGAGATGACAGACGCCATATTGCTCTATTCTTTTGTTGTTGTTTTTTTCAGAAAATACAAAATTGTAATAGTTTTACTCGTCTCTCACGTCATTAATATTTACAATAGCAGCGATTTGTTCACATTATTATTATAATGAGTACATATGCTTTAAATAATTTCAAATAAAGTTTTTCTAAAACTCGCATATTCACAAAGGCTCTAACGCCATTTTCTCAAAATGGGCCGAAATTTTTTTTTCAAACTTTTCGAATGGATAAACGGCACTCTTTATTATGCAAACGGCACTCTTTGTTATGCCGTAACGTTCATTTTGGGTTATTTTTCGTTCTTGCAAAAATTAAACAAATGTAGTGTTTCTGAAAGGTCTCTCACAACATTAATATGCACTGTATAAGCACTGTGTAATAAGGACTAAAACACCGCCAAATTCTTTGGGTTTCAAGACCATAGCTATTACTACCCCGATATTCATCTATTTACATAATACATAATAGGGTATCTAATCCTAGTCTATCATTATATTTCAAAGCCTCATCATCTTAACAATCAAACAAATATTAACTTACCTATTTCACCAAAATTAATTAAAATTACTATGAATAATAACAATTAACTTCTAATCTCACATTTCCACCAATTTGTAAGCACTATTGTACTTGCGAGTCTATGTGCTTAAAATTACTTCAAATGAAGTTTTTCGAAAAATTTTCTGTGAAAAAGAGCTTCAAATTAGCAATATTGGTAGCGGTTAAACGCCAGTTTTTTAAACAACGGCTCCAAATCTGTTGAAGAAAAGATCCATTTAAGACGACGTTTTACTGTTCTTTAATATTCTAAAATTAATATTTCCGTTCTACAATTAGGAAACCGAAAAATTAAGAAAATGTCAAAAAAAATTACTTAAGGCGGCGATTAATGGCAGAAGGCAAGAACATGTGTCAATGTCCGAATAGCTAGCCGAGACCAAAGGAAATAGAAAGCTAATGCGGAAAAGTCTGTGCCATTCTGTAGCACCACTAGTTACTTTCCCGTATACACGGAGTGATATACGTAGTATAGGGAAAGTTATGTAATGCTGCGCGAAAAAATGGCCAATTTTCGTCGGAAAAAAATTTATTGCCGGGCCGTGAAAACGAAGAAGAGGATAAAAACAGTTCCTAAATTAAGGGGAAAAAATCCCCTAACACGTGGTGTAGCCAGAAACAGTTTTCTAGGTTCTCGATACCGAAAACCCAATTGAAAGGAAAACGTCCGTCTGTCCGTCCGTCTGTCTGTCTGTCTGTCCGTCTGTGAACACTGCTAGCGCGTAAATCATACGTACGATTTCTTCCAAAATAGGTATTCCCCGGTCGATCATACGTACATACGTACGATTTCTTCCAAAATAGGTATTCCCCGGTCGATATGATTCTAGTCCAAGCTTTGAGATTTTGAAAAAGATTCTTCAAAATTTGGGGGTACATTAGATGAAGCCTCCCGGGGATTTTCAAAATTTTCTCGAAAACGTCTCCAAATTTTTTCTTTAAATTTCTTGTATGAATAGAGTAAAATACACTTATTTGCGTGGCATAGGTCCGATTTTGACGGATAACTCTGAATTTTTGAAAATTGCAAAAGTTTAAAATTTTTACGGCGTCTTTCTGGAACTACAAAATTAAAAATTGAGATTTTTCCTTCAAATAAATTTTTTCTTCATAGTGAGTTCTTTCTTTAAGGTCATGTAAATGTTCTTCAAAATTTTAGTATTTTTCGCGCAATATTGCGTGCAATATGTGCAATTTTAAAAAATTACAAAAGCAAGATTTTCTCAAAAACGGCTGCAAATTTTTTCTTTCAACTTTTGGTAGGGATAGTGGTAAATTTACTCTATCAGATGTCATAAAAGCCATATTGTTCTATCGGTTGTTTTTTTTTCAAAAATTACAAAAATATAAATATTTTCACATATTTTTCACGTCGATAATATTTACATTAGCGGCGATTTGTTAACATTATTATACTTACGAGTACATGTGATATAAATAATGTCAAGTAAAGTTTCTCAAAAACACAACAGTTTTCTGTGAAAAGTAGCTCAAAATTTCGCATTTTCAGAAACGCTCAAACGCCATTTTCTCATATATGGCTGCAATTTTTTTTCTTAAAACTTTTGTAACGGATAGTGCTAATTACACTCTTTAATATGACGTAAAGTTTATTTTGAGTTATTTTTTTGTTTTTTCAAAAATTACATAATTGTAATTTTTATGAAAGATCTCTCACATCTTTAATATGCACATTACTAGCAATTTGTAAACATTATTATATTTGTGAGTGTAAGTGCTTCAAATAACTTCAAATAAAGTATTTTGAAAACTCAAACTTTTTCTGTGAAAATAAGCTTCGAATTTTGCACTTTTAGTAGCGCTAAAATGCCATTTTCTCTTAAACGGCACAATTTTTAAAAGAAAATTGCCGTTTATGACCAGGTTTTTGTTTTCTTTAATATTCTAAAATTAATGTTTCCGTTCTACCAATAGGAAACCGAAAAATTAAGAAAATGACAAAGAAATGAACTTTTGGCGGTGATAGATTACAGCTGGCAAGAAAGAGTTTGTGGCAATTCCGAATAGCTAGCGACGGCCCAAGCAAATAGAAAACTAATACGGGAAAATCTGTGCCATTCTGTAGCACCACTAGTTCGTTATCACGGCCCGGCAATGAATTTTTTTCCGCCGAAAATTCGCCATTTTTTTGCGCAGTATTACATAACTTTCCCTATACAATGTGTATCACTCCGTGTATACGTACGTATACGGGAAAGTAAAAATTAATGCATGTTGCACTCCGTGCAACAGCGCGTCCTCTGGAGGGTTAAACTTATGGTGAAAAACCACGTACGTTCTCGCCCGTATTTTCAAGCAAAATTACGTGAAAGTACGCAAATTTACACAGTTCACGAAAAATTATGCGAATACCAACGACGCACAATGCTTATTTTGGCAGAAAAAAACTATTAGTTTATATTAATACGGAAGAAAATATAGAAATCACTATGGCCTTATGTTACAAGTGCGATGTTACAACAATGGGTTACATGCAACAATGACTGCTAATTCGTAGGTTTCGAGCGACAAAAAAGCGACAAATTCCCATGTAATTATTTTTTACTTATTATTGTTATTTCTTGGTTTTCTGGAGATTGCGATTCTAAGTTTATATCAACTTAGAATGGGGTTTGGATCCCATTTCTATCATATTGTTTAAAGAGTAACAAAAGTAATTTTATGGAAAGTCGAGAGTGACAAAAAGCGACAAATTCCCATGTAAAAAGTTTTTGTGTATTTAGGTTATTTCTCGGATTTCTTGAGATTCCGATTCTAACTTGATGACACATTAGACCCCTTTTTGCGAAAAATTCTATTTCTAGTATATTGTTTACATAGTAACAAAATTTCTTTTACGGTAGGTTTCGAGCGACCAAAAATTGACCTATTCCCATGTAAATTATTTTATACTTATTATTGGTATTTCTTGATTTTGTTGATATTACGATTCTAAGTTGATATCATCTTAGAATCGCGTTTGGGAAAAGTCCCGCTTCTAGCAAAATTTTTAAATAGTAACGAAATTTCTTATGCTGTAGGTTTCGAGCGACAAAAAAGAGACAAAGTCCCATGTAATTATTTTTTGCTTATAATTGTTATTTCTTGGTTTTTCTGACATTGCGGTGGAAAACAGCGTTTTTGGGAAATTACATTTCTGGGTTTGTTTGAAGAGTAACAAAATTTGTTTTCTGGTAAGTTTTGAGCGACAAAAAAGTGACAAATTCCCATGTAATTAATTTTTAATTTATCTGTGTAGTTTCTTGGTTTTCTTGTTTTTGCGATGCTAACTTGATATCAAGTTAGCAGCATTTGTTATAGCAGTGTCAAATGAAGAGCGACAAATTTTTAATTTTTCGTAACAAATTAGCGACAAAAAAGCGACAAATTTGAAGATTAATTTCGATTTTTTTGACCTCTTTGCGATTCTAACTTTACGGAGCTGCTCGCGGAACTCGTCGGGTTCCGGTCGGGTCGCGGCGGACAGCCTGGAGCGGCCCTTTTCGAGGGCGATGGTGTTATTACGTAGACAGTATGAGGCCACAATTAATAATTAAGAAATGCGCACAAGTGTGCATGGAGTTTACAGTTCAGTCTTCGGAGCTGAGCTCCGTAATTGTTTTCTTGTTTTCCTTGCATGAAAGCACATGATACTTGGTACACTTTTCGTTGCACAGTTTGCACACGCATAGATCACTGGCGGTGTGATATGTGGTTGTCTTGCAGAGTTTATGGTGGAATCCATGCACCGCTAATCTATTTACTACACTTCTCATTTCCTGGTTTGGTTTTGTACAACTCCTGTCAATCATGACACTCGTGCAGTAGAAAAGTTCTTCCACCTCTTCTCTCTTCTGTTGTCTTTCCGCTAGCAGTTTGTTGTATGCTGTGGTAGATGGTAGCAGTAGATTATATCTTAGGTCCTCAATTAGGAAGGGCTCTCTGGTTAGTAGATACACGTATCTGGATGGTGTGTATTTTGATACGCCTAGTACTTTCTTCAGGTACAGTGCCTTGATGTTTTCTAGTACTTTTAGATCTCTTAGTTTCAGGTATTCTCCTATTATGTGGATTCCATATGTTAATATAGGTATTATCTTTGTTTTGAAAATTTTCATTGCCGTTTCTAGGGATATTTCTCGAATTTGTCTGATGTCTCTCATTGCAGCTATGGCGGCGATTGCTTTTTGTTTTACATGCTTGTTGAAGGTGGTTCCTGATGTTTGCATGGTAATTCCTAAATATTTGTAGTCATTAACTACTTCGAGTTTTTCGGATCCAATCTTAAGCTTTTCTTTCTCCGCTACCTTTCCCCCTCTTCTGAAGATCATCAGTGCGCTTTTGCTGATGTTGATTTTCAGTCCGTTTTCCTCGGCCCATGTTGCGAGTTTGTTTAAGCTATTTTGTAGATCTTCGTGGTTTTTGGAGGATAAGGCCATGTCGTCGGCATAGAGGTATGCTTTGGTACTTTCTGTGGTTACCGCTTGTATTATATCAGCTGTTGCGATGTTGTACAATAGGGGGCATGAGGCCACAATTAAGAAATCGAAGAAATCTTGGCAGGAAATGAGGCAGCAAGAATAGATGCAATAGTAAGGAACGATCAAAGGAAATCAAACTGGCATGTTATCAGACCTCTGCGCAGTAATATAAATGCACGTAATTCAATTTCATCACACACGTGGGTACTGTTTTTTTGACGAAAGCTCGCAATAGCTGACATTGAAAACGATCAGCGCTATTGGGCGTACGAAGGGAAACGGGTACTAGAACGCGCAGGTCTGGGAGACGTTACCCCGGAGATGGTTGAAGATAGGGGTACACGGGAGATAGAACGATTAATTTCAATTAGACTCTCTGATATTAAAAGACAAGATATCCTGGCAGCATCGGCAGAAAAATGCTCGCTTGTGGTACAAATTCACACGAGTCCTGTATGGGGATGCGAAAGTTACGTACACACACTTAAAAGGGATGCAAGAGGGGGATACGTTTGGTTTAGGGTAGGTGTGGATGCAACGTAGAATGAAGGATTCGAATGGCAATGGAATCTGTGTACTTTGCGGTGATAGAGAAGATTAGATCCACATCCTGTTAAACTGCTGCGCTACAGAAACTTGGAGAGGAAAATGGATGGGTATGGGGAACTATTGTTTCCAACTTAGAGACATGACGCTCGCTCAAAACATATTAGTTGATAATAGATCGCACTTCATGAAAGAATTAAAATCATTGTTAGGAAAGGTTCGAACTATCAAGGAAACTGTAATCATGGAGTGGGAAAACAGCAATGGTTAGTAGTACGAGCGGAGCCTAAACTGGAGATGAAATAATTAATTCAAAAAGTAAGCGATAATTAAGTTAACTAGTAAGGTAATAAGTAATGCTAATCACCAATATTAATTAGTAAGTTAGTAAGTAATAATCAAATTAATCAGTAAGCGATAATTAAGTTAATCAGTAATAAATTGATCGGAAAGGCGGTGGTGCGGGCGATCTTCTGTGGCGCTGTTTGATTTCAGGGGCTGAGGAGGCCAAAGACTGGATGGAGAAGATTCCCACGCCAGAAAAATGAATAATTAGTTTATAAAATATCTAGTAGCTTAGCATGTACTCGTCTTCTGACGGCAGGTTTTCCCCCTTCAGGGTTTTTTCCTCAGCCGTACCTTATGGTCTCCTTTCCACGGCTTTGATGCGATGAAGAGACCATTAGGGGTGAATGCCAGGATTCAAAAGGTTAGAATGCGGTAGGATGTAGGTATTGTAGTGGCTTAAAGACCTTCAGCCTAGCCACATAGTTAAAAAAAGTATTGAAATTATATATAAATGTGTTGTAACTACCTATTAAATAAAAAATAATAAAATTTAATCATTTGAAAACGCCTAAAGTGCGATTTTTCTAACTCTACCCCTCAAGCCCCTACGTCCACGATGGAACATCACGGCATTTCGCGCCTTTCTCCATCGCACCGCTAGAAGTCGCATGATCGCAAGGACTGCCTGATTCGGTGGCGATCATGCGATACCTGGCGGCACGACTGGGAACGTCGCGAAAAACCGTGATATATTCCATCGTGAATATGAGCCTTGAGGGGCAAAGTTAGAAAATCGCAGTATAGTCTACATCATACCGTTCCACAAGTCGTGAAAGTAAGGAGAAAATTCATGGACATTTGATTGAAATTGACACCTATGCGGCTGAGAGAATTTCGTAGCTGCCCATTTGAAGCGTTTGAAACTTGCCTTCATCTTGAGCCACAAGAAGAGGCTCTAGACACTAGCTTTAGAATAGGAGTTATTACTAATGCAATAATAGAGCGCGAATCTCTAATACTCCACACTACGCCACGTAGTTGGTCACATCCCAAACCCTCTACTAACCGGGAGGCCCTTGGTTCTAGTGCCGATGACGGCACAATTTTCAACACTATGTAGATAGCCTGGTCGACTACAGAAGCTGTCGGGAGGAGGATTCTAGCTGTCGCCTTCTCTGATCGGTAATTTTCCATGGTTTCTCCGATCATCGCCAGGCGAATGCCGGAGCAGTACCTACCCTAACAAACTTGCCAAGGACCGCGCGCAATCTTTCCTTCCTATACCTAGTTCTATCTTCATCCCTTACATACCCACTTACATGCACTACACAGCGACATGTCAGGATACCACTCGGGAGCTTGGAACGTGTCCCGGCAGCGGTTGCCCCACTCTCTCAGTCTGAATCAGTGAAAAACTACTGATTGACAGTGACTATTCACTGATGGTGTCAGTTATAACCCTGCCACTGACAATAGGTGAATTGAGCTGAACAAATCAGTGAAAATTGGGTCCACTTTTTGAATCAGTGAAACTTCACTGTTTGAATCAGTGAAATGTGTGATACTAATTGAACGTGACGACTGAACGATCAGTGAGCGATGGGGGCGAGGCACTTTTACCACTGACGATCAGTGGAATGCTGGCGGTCATTATACGAAAAGGTTCGCATATTCGCTGATTGTCAGCGAAACTACCCATTTCGACTGAAGATATCAGTGACTTCGGCTCTCACTGATTGAATCAGTGACAATTTCACTGATTCAGATTCAGAGAGCACTGGTGGGAGATACTTGGTTGAGGAAAATCCCAGCAAGCCGACGTAGGTAGGTGCCGAGACGCACCATTCACTGGGGATGATCACAAACACCTTCCACGATGTGCAACACTTACGGAACTAATCACCTTAGCAATTGATTCGTCCGGATACACTTATCAATCAAGCAGCCGAATCCTACATTATTTGCCTCCAGTTATGTGCGCATTATTCCGTCCCCAAAGGCATATAACGAGAGTTCACAGAGTATCAGTTTTACTAATGCTTGAAAATTGTAATAACAACGAAGACAGTGCTATTCTGCTTGAATGCCAGCACCATCGACAAAATATAGAAATATGCTACAACTAAATTGAAAATTAAACACCAGGAGCGCTACAAACAGATTTCCGACGAAAAATTAAGAATTTCCCAAGTTATGATATAAAAATATAGTTGCAGGAGTGCATTCAACACGCCACATAGTTATCGTGCATAAATAGGAAACGAAGCGTCATAAGTCTTTAAAATCAAGATTTCAATTGAAAGCAGCAAGTGTAAAGATCAACTTAGTGTATCATTTGGATGGTTCTGAAGCTTTAGCTCTTCTCGATTTTTGTGAAAGAACTAATATAATCAAACAAAAGGAGTTATTTAAAAATTTCCTGAATATAACAAGGAAAAATGGAAGAGGGTTGCCAACAAATGGATGACATTTGGTACAAAACATAGTTTTATAAAACAGAGGTACGTATGTGAGGTACATTTACTTTTAAATAATATTTTCGGGGGTCTTTTTCAGCATCTAATATTTTAAATCCTTCTCAAGTCCGATAAGATTGAGCTCTAGGTGTATGAACTTCCGGTTCAGTCATTTGTGTGAATCTGAGGTACAAGTGTTTGTCTACAAATTAGAACAAATCTAATATAAGAAATTGTGAAGACAGCGTACATGCTCTTTCAGCACAGTGGCAAGGTGCTTGCTTTATATTCGGGGGCTGCAGGATCGATCCCGGTGGATGCTGCGCCGTTTTTATTCAGAGCCCACATTGCAGCGTAGTACCTAAAGTAGAATAATTTGAGGGCGAACCGGCGCGTGTCACGATGGGGCCGTGCATGCATTGCCGCTTGCGGAAGAGGAGGTCGCGGGTTCGAATCCCGCCCTTTCCCAGGCATTCCCGTGGAGCCTCGTAGCGAAATTTAACGTAATAAAAATATTACAAGTTTCGTTACGTTGCTCTCGGAATAGTCTCGTAATGTTATAAGTGCTATTTAAAACTTATACGTTGCATTACGGGGCCTTTCCACCGGGAATGTCTGGGAGAGGGTCTCCTCCGCCGGGAGTCGGCGCGCGTCTGAATCTTCTTCGAAAAGCAATAGCATGAGGCCCCATCGGGGGGCGTTTTGCAAAAGCTGTTGCTGATTATTATTGTAGGATTCATCAAAATGCCCTTCGCATGGCATCACACTGGGACCTCCCAAAGCAGAGCAGACGGGGGCGGGCTGGGCGGAGGTCCCGGAGCACGGGCCAGCCTCGATCCCGAATCCTCCGCTTTGAAAGGTCTCAATGCTAGCCATGCGCCACCAGGGCACGAGGTGCAACGACAGAAATTATTCTATATGAAGTCAACCAACACTTAGACACGTTAGCACTTAGTAAAAATGCCGACGACGTTCCCTCACATGATACGAACCCGACGGCTTCTGTACACCAGCCATCCACTTTACCACTGTGCTACAATGGCTGACGAATGGTCATGTTAAGGCTTTCTAGATATAAGAGAAAAAATCTAATTTGTAGTCAGAGACTGTTAGACTGAATCTTGTGATCGTATTTTTGTGTGTGTCTAGAAAGTCGTGTAACAGTGAGTAATATATCATGTAGACAAAATACTTCGTCTGCCTTTGTAGCACAGTGGTAAAGTGGATGGCTGGTGTTTAGAAGCCGTCGGGTTCGTAACGTGTCGTATCGTCGTCGGCATTTTTACTAAGTGCTAACGTGTCTAAGTGTTGGTTGACTTCATATAGAATAATTTCTGTCGTTGCACCTCGTGCCCTGGTGGCGCATGGCTAGCATTGAGACCTTTCAAAGCGGAGGATTCGGGATCGAGGCTGGCCCGTGCTCCGGGACCTCCGCCCAGCCCTACCCCGTCTGCTCTGCTTTGGGAGGTCCCAGTGTGATGCCATGCGAAGGGCATTTTGATGAATCCTACAATAATAATCAGCAACAGCTTTTGCAAAACGCCCCCCGATGGGGCCTCATGCTATTGCTTTTCGAAGAAGATTCAGACGCGCGCCGACTCCCGGCGGAGGAGACCCTCTCCCAGACATTCCCGGTGGAAAGGCCCCGTAATGCAACGTATAAGTTTTAAATAGCACTTATAACATTACGAGACTATTCCGAGAGCAACGTAACGAAACTTGTAATATTTTTATTACGTTAAATTTCGCTACGAGGCTCCACGGGAATGCCTGGGAAAGGGCGGGATTCGAACCCGCGACCTCCTCTTCCGCAAGCGGCAATGCATGCACGGCCCCATCGTGACACGCGCCGGTTCGCCCTCAAATTATTCTACTTTAGTTACTACGCTGCAATGTATACTCTGAATAAAAACGGCAAGGCACCCACCGGGATCGATCCAGTAGCCTCTAAACGTAAAGCAGGCATCTTGCCACTGTTCTGTGCTACGCGGGCACGTAGAGGCTTAGCTTTTCAATTTCCTATATTACGTATGTTTTAGTTCTTAGGCTCACTTGATCAAAACATTCAAACTCTTAACTTCTATACGTTATTGTAAGCAATATTAAACAAATGTGTTACATTTATGTACGTTACTCCATATTACTACTATTTTAATACACCGTTAATCCCATCCCTTTTAATTCACAACACATTGCCAGATGACATTAAGTAATTAAAAGCGATTTACATGTTATGTTAAAATATTTTCCGCCTTGTAACTGTTTATACACAATTAGAAACTACCCTAACCATCATAAAGAAGACCATTACTTATAATGCACTAGTTTATATTTGTGTTACTTTTTTTTACTAAATATACGTGTAATAAATAATGAGCTTCACCTTCTAGGTCCATGACCCCTCATTTGGAATACTTTTGTCCGGTTTCTCTAATCCATTGACCGAATGCTGAGGTGGCCACTTGTCTTGTTTCTGGACCTAAAAATAGCTGCACTTTTGGCACGTTTAGTTGAGGTTTAGTTGAGCTTTTCTTTTGCTAGTGTGGTAGGAGCAAAGTCGGGGGTAAAGGTTTCTATTTTCTTTTAAATACTAACTACCCTATTCTGTAGTTTGCTTACCAAAGCAAACACTTTTCTTAACTCAGAAGCTAAGATGTCCTTTTTCAAGTGTTATTGACCTTGATTTGTTGGTACTTTTATTCATCAGTTAACTATTTAAGGTTAAACGTCAGGAGGGGATTTCAGAGTTTAAGAAACCGTGCGCAGATTGTACTTCTCTCCCATACGTCACATACAGTTTCTACTGTTAATTGACAAAATAAGTTTTCAATACTTACCAACATTGGTGTTGCATATGTTTCACTGGGTACAAGTAGAAATAATTTGTAAAGATTCTGCCGTGTGTTTAGGTTACGACTGTAATTTTTATGAGAAACGGCTGTTTCTTCAAAATAATTAAATTATTATTACACTGTATCCAAACTACTCCAATAAATTTTATTTCTCCGGTCTTAAGAATAGTTGATAGTACAAAATAATATCTTACTAGCGTACCCGTGTGAGAACTCTCGCATGTTATACCCCACCCTCTTGCAGATCTTTCCATTTCCATATTAAGCCTGTAATATATATTTTTCTTCAAGGCCCTCCTATCCTTCGTCACTTTTCCTATGTGTCACCTTGTAATTGATAACAATATAATATATCCTTGTCAATACTAACTATTCTTATTTAAGTGTATTATCGAGCAAAGAGGTACACCCGCGTAATTCAATCGCATAGAATATCAATTAATTACTAATTTCACATACAGTTGCAAATCCTACAGGCCCTGAACAGGTGGGGTAGAATCGAAAAGCGTCGAACCAGCAAAAATGTAATTGAATGGTCAAGGAGGTCTCGTCTAGATTACGGTGTGAGGAACGTTTTTCGAGGACTCTGGCCTCACAATTTTAGTTTTTAAGGCCCTAGAACGCTTCGTTTAGGAGTTTTTTAATGACATAGATTAAAAATCTAGAGCGTTGCGAGTTGGATTTTCCATGAATATTCAGATGAGTTTTTCAAACAATTCCTTCAAATTTTTTAAGTCAAAGTGCAATTTGTCACGTCTCCTTGAAATTCTCTTTCTTTAGAGACCACATTTATGAAGATTGGTTGCGTGTGAGAGCAGAAAAGGGAAGGATACTACTAAAATAATATAGGAGACGATGGGAGTCACAATCGCTAGTCACAAAAAACTACTCAAATGAAAAATATATAAAAAACGAAGTCAAAATACCAATTTTAACCATTTATTCAATTATTAACAATAATTTTATCTAAGAAATGTAACAAATCTTATGAACTTATTCGTAACTTCTACTTTTCATTTTAAAACAGGAAAACTCTAACCAAATTATTAGAGACATCTGGATTACCTATTTTCTCTCGTGGTATCATTTGGTTAATTACATGGTGAAGATAAACTAACATTTCTTCTGGGAAATATAACACCTTCTGGCACATATTTTATTCCATATAGAAGGTATTTAAATAACAAACTTGTTCAAAACGTAGTTATTTATGTCTAATACGAAAATTTAATGGACATCGTTTTCAAAAGAAATAAAGAGAATATTCATTTTAGACATGCTGGCTTCATTATATACTTCGCTTACATAAAAAAAGTCTATATTTAAATTGTACATTTTCTGAATGTGTAATTCTTATAGAACAACCAGCCAGATTTTAAATACACGTAATACAATTGTTTTAACATGTACATTTGAATTTAGAAATATTGTCAACATAGTAAACTGATGTGTGAAATTATCTACCACTAGTCAATTTTGAAGAATCTGTGGGCATTTGCTTCTTAACCTTTTACCTATTAACAATATTGTTTTGTAAAACTTTATAAAACGAACAATAAGAATATTGTAACTTAGATATAAAACATTAAAAATAATCCTATTTTGCAACGAAGTACAGGATACTTTTTAGACTACTAATTATATGGAAATTAAGGTGAATGATATATTTGAATCATACAGGTACACATTTTATTGCACAGACACAAACAGATTTCACATTTTCTCTTAAATTATGCTTACAGGTAATAGCTATAAGCCAGATGGAAAATTAGGAGCATTTCAAACGACTGGAACAGCAAATACTAAATATTTGTAGAAATATTGATATGACCATTTTTTCTACAAACTAATAGAAACGTTTTCTCATTGTTATGGTCGAATAATACATTGTTAATCATTTTATCCTGTAATTACAATATTTGCATAAAATGATGAAATGCACCTTTTCAAAATCAGATTGGAAATTACAAACAATTAACAATTATTTTAAGGAGATCCATTGTTCTGCTTTTACGTTTATAGATTGTTTCCAGAAACGTTTTGTGAGTGGGCGAGGAGTCGTAAAATTCATTTTAAAAAACTGACCTACATCTTCATCTATCAAAGCGTCACTCAATCTTTGACATTAGGAGTAAGTTAGGAATGTTCACATCAGAAATGTTAGGAATGCTCCCTTAATTGATTGAAAGATAATTCTCCCATCTCTTCGTATAATATTAAATTTGATGAATTTCGTAACATTTCTAACCAGACAGGGTCTTTTCTTGAGTTTCCTAAAATTGCATAGGCAAAAATCAATGGAGAAAGATTTGTCAGATCACAAAGAACGCAAGGAACAAAGTCAATTTTTTTAACTTTAAATAATTTATAAGTTACCCGTTGATCTCCTTGAAGAATCTGATGAAAGGCACCAAGAAATCTGATAACTACTGGGAACTAGTAAAATTTGTACTTTCCAACTCCACGATGTTTAGGTTAATATCTTTTAAAATTCACTTCCCCACCTATTACTTGGATTTCATTCCTGAAAACCTGGGGAACTTTCATTTGTAATTATTTGTATCATCAGAAAGTATCTGTTCTTCCGTTTCAGGTGAATAAGCATACCGTGTATCATAAAATTGAATGTCCTGCAATGAATATTAAATAGGCAATTTACTTACCTATCAAATGAGATCTCAATTGGAAAAAAAGTTACAACTACAGAACATTTTCAGCAGTAGGTTTCGTTGTATATTCGTAATAAATGGATATACAAACAAGGTATTTATTTACATATGTATCATAAATTTCAATGGCATGGTCAATTTATTGCATCATCGTTCCTGTTTAAATCATAAAATGTTCCTTCAAAGGACAAAAAGGGACATGCTCGCAGGACGTGATCCATTGTTTGCACATGCACTCCGCTCATAAAACTGCATCAGCACTGAGGCCCCCACTATGTATTAGGGCGGCTCCACACGTTATGCATTCCCATTCGGCATTCTCATTCGGCATCCCCATTCGAAGAGTGGGGAGAGAGAGAATGCACGCCCAATCACGAGTTTTCGAGGTGCATCAGTGGATTGCTTTCTTCTTGCTTTGCTTTCTTCAACACTCCGCTTCTCGTGAATCCTTTTGGGATGAGTTTACTAGCGGTGGGCACTCCAACATCACGAAACCAAATTCTGAAACTAAAAAAAAGGAAATATTAGGTAAGAAACAAAATACACAGAATCAGTTAAGTTCATGCCTGTTTCGTAAAGTAAACTCGATAAAAAAAATAGTGCGCACAATACGCTGTTTCTGTGGGCACTGCATGAATACACAACGTTCACTTGGGCAACGCAAGCTATCGTTGGCGTTTGCTCCTGTTGCTTTCTCCGAAAGCTCTGAGACAAACTATACAATTCCGATGGCAGCATTAGTTATCTTATCACTCTTCGTACTTCACACGAAATACGAACCAATGAGAAGATCGAAGAGGTTAGGTGTCTTGGGTAGGTTGCCGGGCACCTGCATTGTAACGTAATATTACACAGTAGCTCGCGCGGGAAATACAGATTCCCCAAGCAACTTTGTAAACCTACAGCTTGCAAACCACTACATTTGTGTGATTGAAATAAATCAAAATATACTGCTTAATTAAAGAATACATAAAGTGGTTTGCAGTTACACCCTTTCTGAGAATTAATAACACAAAATCTTAGACCATGGGGTATCCGAATACCCAGCGCGAGTACTGGAGCGTTAGTTCTCTCTAGGAGTCCCACACTGCGGAAAAGGCAAACATAGAATGTTTGGCGCTCGGGAATTCTCATGCAATCTAACCTAACTCCTATGGATAGCCGAGCGGTCGCTCGCTACTCGCCGCAAGTGTGAAGCTGTCTTTCGGCCAATTCAACGGCCAACTTGTGTTCGAAAGCGATTCAGGGAGGAGCATGGTTGGAGCAGGGAGGAGAACATAGAGGAGAGATATACTAGAGTGCGCACCGAGCTGCGCAGAAGGCCCGGCCGGGTATCAACAACTCTCGCGCCAGTGTCACGTGACTTTGGGACAGCTAGGTGGCATTTCTGTATTCAAAATTCGACTAGAATATGGTTTAGGATGGAGACCACAGAATTATGAAAACGTGCACAAAATTCACTTCTCCCCATAGCTCGTCACACGCAGTTTTTAACTTTTTGACGTAAATAAATAAATCTATAAGAACACCCGTCTCGCATTAAATGATTTATTTTTATACGTACTTAAGATGTTTCATTCCAGCGTTATTTTCTCATTTATTAATCAACCCTAAAAATGTTGCTTATAGCAGAAAAGTGAATTTAAGTTTTTCTGCTCTATTTGCTCAAGTACATGAAAATTCCGATTTTTGTCCAACTTGACACTTTCAACCGCTTACTCCACTAAACCTGTTTTACAAGTACAATTGCATAGGACTATAAATAAAAAATATTTGTAAAATAAATTAACTCCATGGGATGCATTGATCCAAATTTCTATTACTCAATGTTAGACATTCTACTATTGGAGATTCACATCAGTGTCATTTATAATAGCAGGTTATCAAAATGATATTTCAAGGATTTATAGAGGGAAAAAAAGGCTTTTACCTTTGATATATTTAGTCAAAAACTGTATGTGATATATGGGGGAAAAGTTCCATCTGCACTCATTTTCTTGAGCTTTAAAAGCTCTTCCCAATATTTTAACTACAACATTAGACATTTTCCCTCCCGAGTTATATAAAACCTATTTGCATCGATAAACAAACTGCATGTTTTATTTTTTTCTTCATTACATTAGTAACAACAGTAACATGCCACTGGCTTTACTCCTACCACTACTAGCAAGTAAGCTCAAGAAAACATGGGAGTAGTGAAGCTACATTTATATTCAAAAGCAAAACAAGGGGACATCTCAGCATTTGCTCAATGGATTGGGAGAACTGGACAAAAACCTGATCGAAATGAGGGTCTTTGATCTGGAAGCTGAAGTACATATTTTTCAAAGAATTTACAAAAAAAATCAACTACAATCATACAAATTACTAACACTAACATACTATAAACACAACTTACACCAGTAAATACACATAGGATTAATGCCATCTAAATAAAATCATTTTGTTGTTAACTGATCCATACTATTTTTTTGGTAAATTTGAATGTGCTCCTTCCTACATGTTTTAATCTTAGGTCAATATATTTAAACAATATTGCCTTTATTAAGTACATCCTGTGATTCATTATGGCCTCTTGACCAATAATATGATGTTAAATTACTAAAAACAGAACTATTCACAAATTCTCTCAGACATCTATTTGCAATTGTACTGCATGCCGCCTTTTTAAGAATGTCACCTCTCCCCTGAAGTATTCTTACTTCTACCTCTGCTCTTTTGCAGATTTTTATAACATCTGCAGAAGGGTATTTCAATCCATAATATCTTTCCTCTGAATGAAGGAATATGATCCTTCATCAGTATCAGTCCGGCAAAGAACTAGCTTACAGTTCACATAAGCAAGAGACTTTTGCAACTTTCTAACTAAAAATCCTCCAATATAAGTTACAATGTCCACAACATAGGGAGACAATCTAGTTTCAAGATTGTGTACTGATGGCAAGTACATATGGTCAGTTGGTACCTCACTGCCAAGTTCAGGATCATTTAGTTGTGGCACACTTGCATACTGACGTGAACTGACATATAACACAGTTGTTTTATCCTGTGGAACACAATTTGTTAAGTTAAATTTTAATTGCACTTCTTGAAAAGAAAAAGAATTTTGTATTGTAAGCAGTGAACAAATATCCACAACGTCCCAAAATAATTACGCTGTAGCACCACAAACAGCAAACAGCACGAAAAGCTACATACAACACCATACAGCACGAGCTGCCGGTGTCCCAAAGTCACGTGACTTACAACCACCTCATGTTGAAACCTGCGCAGTAGGCTCACGCGCACTCTAGTTGTATCTCTCCTCTATGGAGGAGAATGGAGCATAAAGCTGCATTCTGGTTCAGGTCACTAACGTGGAACGGGTCCATTTGGGTGGAAGTTTATAATATAAGAGAGAATTTCCATCGCTTCAGAGAAAAAATAAACTTACTGCGTCTCAATAGTTATGTATCTAGGACGGTGTGCTAGCCGCGAGACTTACAAGCCAGAGGGCTGCAGACTCGAAGGAGTATTTTGAGGGACGAAAAGTGCATTTCAAATTCCCTCTAATATTGTAACGCAAACGGATGCCTGAAGCTCATTGGCTGAAGTCTGATACGACGCGCAATAGCTCACCCACGTTTTTTGATCTGTCTCAGGTGTTTCAGTGTAAACTCTGACCACCAGTGTCGCACGACAATGCTGCCCCCTAAAGGTGTTCTCAAATACGTCTTAAATTTCGCCTCCTTATTCCTCCACGTTACGATAAGGGATGAGAGTCGAATAACGAATTCGCTGCACATTTCCGCAGTGAGATTGAAGTACTTTCTGCAAATGCTACATGTCTGTCCGGTTATTACCTTGAGATTAATAGGATCCATGAAACTTTGAGGAGCTTCCCTTTTTTATGTTCAAAAGACCGTGGATGATTGTTACATCACCCGCCTGTGATAAGAATTTAGTTTTGTAAACGAAAAAGATGAAAATAGAATTTAACATTATTAAAATGTTATAAATTGCATTTATTTTCTCTTCTTAGATTCAAAATTCTGTAGGATAGAATTCGAGCATTAATTAAATAATTAGAATTTCAATAAATCTCACCTTGCTGACAGCAGCTTCTTTGCCCGCATAACCAACTGCACCAGCAGGTCGGGTAGCTCTACCAGGTCATACAGCCAAGTAAGTAGTCCATAACAATGTTGCTGCTGAACCGCATTACATTTCTGGTTGCTACAACCGTTCTGCAAGAATCCCAATATGCGTTCTTCCAAGTGACCTTGCAGTTCGGCAAAAACACTCGTCAGGAGTATTTTATAGAGCCCTCCTTCCCCAGTAAGCCTATGGCTCTCAATATCTAAAAAAATTCAAAAAATATTAAAGAAAAAACAAGCAAGTAAAATCTTAATTAAAAAAAATCAATTCATGTACTCCTTTCTCGAAGACTGATAAAATCTATATCATTACAGAAATCACAGCATCTTTTAAAATCATTTATTAGACGTCTAGCCTACAGCAAGTTTGTACAAATAAATTAAATAAATTTGTACAAAACAAACGTTTAATAAAACACATATTTAATATTTGACTTAACGCACATCTTCAGTAAAATAAAATATACTGTAGGAAATTGACCAAAAAATTAAATGGCACGGGCACATAAATAATTAGATGGGGGAAAATAAAGTTAGGAAAAATATGAAAAATATATTTTAAAAACCCTGTGAGCAAACTAATCCAAATCGAAAGCAACATTTTAAAATCTTAATAGTAGACTTTAGTATACATGATACACACCACCTTGTCATTACCACTTCAAATAAATTGCTCTAACATTAAAAAGAAACTGCAGTCATCAGAAGAAAGAACTCCTGTTAAATTCATATTATAACCGTAGATGAGATAAGTATTACCTTTTAAGAATATTTTTTTACATTTGTACCAAAGGTAAGAAAACCTGCTACCTTCAGTTCAGCAATCATCCTGAGAAAATGTACTTTAATGTTTCCAAGACTGAAAACACATTGGGTTTTCATTACACAATCGAAGGGACTAAATGATACACAAGTATTGAAGTTGTGTTGCATAATTAAGTTATTAATACAAAACTAGAGAATTTAAAACCCAACAATTCAATCAGCAGATTCCAATGCTTTCAGTGCATCAGATATTTAATCTATTAACACATAAGCCTGTAACTAGAAGAATAGTTTGTAGTAACTTGTTAAAAATTCATAGATCTAATATACAAACTATGAAATTTGCATGAAAACAAAGTAAATACCCGTACACAAAAAAACAAGAATCTTTTATGAAAAAGAAGTAATTCACAGCGATATTACTTTCTGTGATCTAACTGTTGATTTAAAAGTTAAAAAATGTAGTTTTTTTCCCAGAACAAAGAATGTGTATTAACATAAGGCATAAAAATAAAGTAAGAATCAACGCCATAAACAAATTACTAAAAATTTTGGAGCTGTTACATTTTATAAATTTATCAAGCACCAAATTGAGTCGCCTCCAATTGAAATGAAATGTCTTGAACAAACTGGAAAATACATACAATTGACAAGAAATATGGAGTAAACAACTAACAAAATATCAGCACAGGACAATGCTAGACAAACCCTGCAAGAAATATAATATATAAACAGTATTCACAACTAATAGAAAATCAATGCAAGAGAGTGCGGGTTTTTACTTGAAATTCTACACGATCCAATCATTCACCTTCCCATCAAATTTCCAAATGACACATCACAATCTTACAAAAAACACACACACGTTACAAACAAAATAGTGTTTCACACACGTTATAAATAGCGTAAATCACACTTTACCTTCCCAACCGACCTACAAATCGCACAAATTAAATCATATTACACCTCCCGCCCAAAATACCAAAACCTGCACATAACTTACAACTTCCACTCTTCAACACATCATCAAAATATGAAACATTACATTACAACCTCTTCCAAATTCACATACGAAATCCAGACACTTAACACTCCACTCTCCCACCCATAGTTCGAAAAACACACATCTTACTCCACCCTCCACGCCCACAGTGCCCGAAACATAGCACACTACATTCTCCCATACACTTCCCAAAACACGCATCAGACTCCACCCTCCAACCCACACTTCCCAAAACACACATCACAATCCATCCTATCACCCACACTTCCCAAAACGCACATCACAGTCCACCTTCCCACCCACATTTTCCAAAACACACCATACTCTATCGACTCACCCACAGTGCTCAAAACCCACATCACTCTCCACCTTCCCAAGCACGCTTTCCAAAACACTCATCACACTCCACCCTCCCACTTAAAGTTCCCAAAACACACATCACGACTACATCCCTTCACCGTAATTTCCTCAAAAACTCATTACTTCACCGTGCTATTCAAAGTTCCCAAAACACATATCACAGCCCACCCTACAAATAACGAAAATGCACATCACACTCCACCCTACATCACTTCACACTTCACACTCCCACGCCAAGTGCCAAATATCACGTTTCATCACATTATATCGTCCCACCCAGAAGTCTTGTCGCAATCTCGTCGGCACATCTCGATCCCGAACTCTATATAATTCTCTCTATCCTGAGCACCTCTCTTCGCTGAACCAATTACTAATAATTAATTGCAATTCACCGAACCCTATTCTACCAATTCTTTTACCTTGACACCAAAAATAATGAATCTCAAAAGGTCCAAAACTAACCGCTCGCAAATTATAATTAACTCTAAAGACGAGTAATCTGTATTCATTCTCCTCTTCGCAAACTGCTGTGATGATTGGAGGGAGATAGTAGTGCCACAATTTTCTTCTCTAGTCTTCCTCGAGAGATATTAGTTGTAATTCGCCCTCTTCACTTACTAACTATATAGTAGACCACTACCACTCACCTTGCGGTTTTCTAATAATTTCTTCGCAAATCCCTCCGCTGTGATGCGGCGCCGTGCGGCGCCATTTCAACAATTGCTGGCTAAAAGACAAAGCTGCCGTCTTGTTTTTCGTCCTAGATACACAGTGGATCAAGGAGTTGGACCCATGGCATTTCCAGATCAACTTTTACAACCCGAAGGCTCCATTGCAGCGGGCGGCGGGTAAAGTGTCCGATGCAGTCCGTAGAATTATTCTAGAATATATAATGTCACATTGAATATTATTTATAGCAATCGTTTCAACCATCGTATTTAAATATTGTTTTCAGTGTTTTCAACTATCAATTGTTAGTTCCCCTGCAGCTCTGTACATCGTATTACTTTTCTGTATACATACGTATATAATAGTAATATTGAGTAATATACGTAGTATAGGGAAAGGGTATAGGGAAAAGGTATAGGGAACTACTCACTTTTTTCTCCAAACAATTTGTAAAATAACATTATTCAGCCTGTATCCTAATAATGCACATAAACAACATAGAAAATCAAAGAGGATTTATCCTAAGTCTTATGATCAACACTAACTTTTCTTAACCGTTTCTCTAGCTCTGCTTCAAATTTAGTCCCACACTCTTCCATCCGGCCCTCTTCCCGTGACTGATGCAATACGATGCAATCCATGCAGTACTGGATTGTTTCAACCAGTAAACAAGGCTCAGTAGTATTAGCAGATGTACTCACAGCCTCCTTGGATCACTATATAACATTATGATAAGCATTTAAAAAGATTATGTCGACTATAGGAGCCCTGTCAACAACGCCCCACACCTTAACGAAACTAGTGGTGCTACAACAGCACATACTGTCCTTTGTTATTGGAAACACCTACTTAGTATTGAAATAATGCATTTTCTGTATGTTATCTAATAGAGTACTTTTAGCACTATCCCTACCGAAACTTAGAAGAGAAAATTTGGAGCAGTTTTTGAGAAAACCTTCTTTCTGTATTTTTTTAATTGCTCGCTAAAATTTTAATATTGCTCGCAACATTGCGCAAAAACTACTAAAATTTTCAAAAATATGCATGACCTTAAAGAAAGAACTCACTATGATGAACAACTTATTTCAAGGAAAAATCTCTTATCTTCATTTTTGTAGTTTGAGGAAGACGCCGAATAAAATTCAAACTTTCGCAATTTTCGAAAATTCAGAGTTAATCGTGAAAATCAGACCTATGCCACCTTAATAAGTGTATTTTACTCTATTATTACAATAAATTTAAAGAAAAAATTGGAGCAGATTTTGAGAAAATTTTGAATATGTCCGAGGGGCTTCATGCAAAGTACTCCCCAAAATTAAAATATCGATTTCAAATTCAAGGGGCCACGAGATCAGTCAGATCGATCGGGTAGTATCAATGTTGGAGAAAATTGGCTGAGCGGTTTAGTCGCTAGCGTTGTTGACGGACGGACGGACGGACGTTTTGCTTTCAATTGGTTTTTCGGTATCAAGGACTCACAAAACAGGGATTCTGGCATCACCACGTGTTAGGAATTTCTTCTTAATTTGTCCACTGTTTCGTTATCGGGGCCCTGTAACGTACGTATAGTATATGGGAAAGTAAAACGTTGGCCAGGATTGGCCGTGTGGTTTTCGATAACGCCAAGGAGAACTTTAGCTACAGCGAGCACTGCAACTGGGAATAAACACTTTAGTGCTATCATTGCTCATTTCTATATCTATTTTCCTTTTATGTGACAGTTTGCTGACCGGAAAGCAGTACTTCATTTCGGGGAACATTGTGTCCCGGCATCTAGATTTATTTTGTTTATTCGTCATTTATTTACTACGGAC
Organism: Acheta domesticus; assembly: GCA_031308135.1. Classification (NCBI taxonomy): domain Eukaryota; kingdom Metazoa; phylum Arthropoda; class Insecta; order Orthoptera; family Gryllidae; genus Acheta; species Acheta domesticus. Next base: position 100,833,396 of record JAHLJT010009355.1, on the reverse strand, counting down.
TACTCGCAATTAGTACGTCAATATCATTATATTCGATTAATCGACACACAATCTATTATTTTTAGGCAAATTAACCTGGACATCAATTTAAATGTATGATTATAAAGCTCTATTATTTCGATTACATTTTAAGTTTTTAAATTTGTAATGGTATATTTAGATTTAATTAAATATATCCCGCTCTTTCGACACAAATATAGCCTCATCATGGCCCACTGACTATATAATACGTTGCGTATTCGATAAGGCGGTTTCGAACGGCCCAGGAGACAATAATTGGCGCATTGATTTTAATAATTTGAATCAACCAAGGATTGGCTTCCGAGTCACTCAACTATTTTGTCCAAAGAAACGTTGACGGTCACAGGTATTATTGTTTTTCGAGCCTATTCACCAAATGACACCAGCATGGATTAAGTTCTAAAATTGCTATAATTATTTACCCAGGTATACAACAAACTCCTTCAACCGAACCATCATACATTGATGTATGCGTCAAAAATAATCCAAGATTGGCAAACAATATTAACTACACTTGCATGCCGAGGCCATTCTTTGACATCACAGTTTCTGTCTCCCAATGGCGAAGAACTAACGCTCCAAGAATAGGCACTGTGCCGCACGAGATTGCGAACTTGTGAAGGGCGTGAGCGAGGTCATTAGCTTGATATTTCCCTGCTCCGAAAAGACCTCGAGCCCATAAGATCACTTGTTCCCTCGGCGGACATTCACAGTAGGCAGGGCTGCACAAGCCCTGCGCCAACGAAAATTTGAGACGTGAAAAGTGGGGAAATTATTATTTTTTCAGGGACTTCAAAAACGTGTCTGTAGTATTTTTTCACAGCACATAAATATTTAATATCTACAGAAAATGAAAGGTTAGAATTTTATCTACACCTGTTGAAAGGACCCTTGTCCCATTCGATGGCTAGGGCGCACCAGTATAAAGAACCGAATAAGCGCATGTTGAATTCACAGGACGCCTCGAAATACGGGATCATGCCCAGCAACTGAAGTAAGAAATTTACCAGTTCATACCAGTGGGTCGGACAGTTTTTGAAGATCAGTATGAATCTGATATACGAATAGAAGCTGTAATTATGAATATTGAAATAGTTGGTTGCGAAGTTCCTAGTAGAGCTAATTTTTTCATCGCTTTCTTTTCGTTATAAATATTAAATATTTTTGTTTGACTTTATGATGCCAGTTCTTTACAACCTAGACCCAGCTTTCGAAAGTAATACATTTATTCCTGAGTGTAGATATGCCTAAAACAAATGAACCATCTTGGCGAAAACACTCATAAAACCAGTATGCAGGATAGTATACTGCTAGAAATAAATTTCCGCCAGCTTTATTAAACTTTTATCTCCCTGCACTCTCGAACTCAGTCTTATTCTCAGCTGCACTTCGTCCTTGTGGAGTAGCAGTTCCGAAGGGAAATTACATCTTAGGCCAGTACTGGACTGGATTGCAGTCCGAATAATTCTGTGAATACCGTTTAAGGAGGTCAACAAAACAGCTATACCACGAAATATGTACTTATTCTATACGATAATTTTGAAATCAAATTTTGTGATTAATTAGGGTAAGTAAATTTATAACTTTCGTTGCTAATTTTTACATTATATTTCATACTCTCCAACTCTAGGTTCTCAGACAATTCATAATGTTCTATTTAAAAACTTTCTCACACAAAAGTACAGTTACAGGAAGTAGGAGCAACGATTCTATTTTTTAAAAATGTACGCAAACTTACAACAAAACTAACCGAACGCATTGACCTTTCACATTTGGAATTTCTTCTAACAATTTCCCTTTAAGAAACCATTACAAAATAAATTCCTACTCTATTCGGTACCATTCTCCACTATATTACAGGAATACCGTTTCCTCTTCCAGTGATATTTTATTGCTTCGTGAACAAGGATCAATAAGCAACTAACACGCCCTTTAAAGTAAGTATGGTGACGAACACCTAAGGCATGTTTTGCCTACCGAAGACCTCCGTGCGAAGGACAGAATCGCTAATATCCTAAGGGAAAGCAGCGGGAATTGCTCGTAACAGACCGAAGTTATCTGTTTAGAGGTACATATTTTATGGAGTTTGTAATGGAGAAACACTTGGCATAATTAATCAGTTACACGATGATTCTTATTAAAGTTACAAGCTAAAGAATTTAGCAATTTAGTACCAATAATGAATTTATAAATTTAACTAACGTAAAAGATTGAATATTTTATATTAGAATTTCAATTACTAAAATTAATTATTTATATTCTATCAGAACGAAGAAAAACCTCGAAGAAATATGACAACACCGTCATTAAGCATAGGCTGTCGAAATGTGATGCTTACGTTTAAAAAGAAACTTGAATGTTGTGATAATGGAACGAAATCCTGTTCCTAAAAAGAATATTTCTAGGAAATTTCAAAATTTAACGCTAACAACCATTTCAAGTTTTGTCTAGACAAAAGAATTTTAAATTAATTTTATAAAGAATTTCAAATAGTGAATATTTAAAAAAGCAAGCGTTTACCAGAAAAATAGGAAAAAGCACTTATGTCGGATAATAAGCGATAAGGTAAAGCTTTTCACAAAGATTTCATAAAGGGACTACAGAATGCTGTAACTTCAGTTCCAGTACCATTGACACCGCGTTCTCCCCGATAGTCAAAAGCGCAATAGACATTTTCTCGAGCTACAACGACTGAACCCCTTTAGACGAATTTGAGTCTATAGATTTCGTATTGCAAGCTCTTTTGGACTTTACTCAACTTCAATTATTTGAAATTGAAAATTCTCGTGACCTGTTTAACTTTATCAAATGAAAGTACTTTCGAGTAAATATTACTTTAAGAATGATTAACTTTGTTGATTTCTTACACGATTAAAGGAAACTTTAGAAGAGCTTGGCAACCAAATTGTTATCAATATACCCCGGAATATCATATACTAAAAAAGTTAAAAATATGCATGCAACTAAGAACTTAAAATTGGCAATATATCGCACCCCTCATGCAAGAGGGCCACATGTACGAAAACTTGAAAATCGAGATACACCCATTATCATATTCCTCGTTTTCCATTACATTATAAGCAACAATACTTTTTCATTATTTTCATAAATAGCCAAGTTATATAAATTCAACTTAAATTGAATTCTCGTTTTTACATTCGCTCGAGAAAACTTCCGAAGGCTCTTCTGCGAAATGAGTGTTACTTTCCCGTATACGTACTTATATACGGAGTAAGTTACTGAGCTCGAGCCTCCTTGAAGGAAAGGGACTACAGAATCACTGTAAGTACATTTCCAGTACCGTTGACACGTCGTTCTCCAACCCAAAGCGCAATAGACATTGCATTTAGAACGACTGAACCCACTTAGACGCTATCTGTCCAGCTGCCGTCTTAATTCACAGATTCATTCATAGGTGGTACGGCGTTAATCGAGCTGTGCAGATTTTTTCCAATTTATATTTTGAGAATTCCTTACGAGTTTTAGAACCTCGCAGTACTCAATTCTACTATGTGATCAAATTTCGCATTTCTAGTAGCGCTTTAACTCCATTTTCTTAAATACCCCTCCAAATTTTTCAAAGAAAAGTGCCATTTAATTCGAGGTTAGACTGTTCCGTAATATTCTAAAATTAATATTTCCGTTCTACCATTAAGAAACCGAAAAATTAAGAAAATGTAAAAAATAAAGTACTTTGGGCGGCGATAGATGGCAGCTGGCACGAGTATGTGGCAATTCCGAATATCTAGCCCAGACCCAAGGAAGTAGAAAACTAATACGGTAAAGTCTGTAGCACCACTAGTTTTGGTTGCATTAGGGGTTCGATATACACTTAAAATAGCCAATATATGCCCTTAAAATTAATAATACGGCGTTAAACAAAAATATAGTTTGCAACAGGTAACCTACATTTATAGGTTATCTTCATTCCACTCTATAGTACAAAACGTCAGGTATAAAACAAATATATTTTCAAACATAATAAAAAGCTAGTGATGCTACAGAATAGTACAGACTTTCTAGACTTTCCCACATTAGTTTTATATTTCTTAATTTTAGTTTTGGTTTTTTTAATTTAACAACGATTTATCAGCTTTTTCCGTTATCAGGGCCCGGCAATGATTTTTTTTCTGCCGTAAAGCGACGATTTTTCGCGCAGCATTACATAATTTCTCTTACATATATACATGTGTCTTCGGGAAAGTAAAAATCGTGGGGATGCAATGTCTTTTCAAAACAAGGAGAAAAACTTCATAACTTTGTAACCCGTTACAACTTAAAGGAAAAGTCACAGCGTATCATTGATGAGCTCATTATAAAATGTTACAATGTCGTAATAAATGTTAATTTATTTGAAAGAAAAGGCTGATAATTTGTTGTTAGTTGTCATCAAATCAAATAATTGGTTTCAATAAACAGAATTTCAAAGAATTAATTCTTTATAGAATTGCACGTCTCCAAACAAGTAAGAAGGAGCATGATGTATGTTCTGCAACCATGAGTAAAATAAGAGTGGAATCAAGATAACGTTTTAAAACTGAGTAAATGTATGATCATTGCAGGGCAAATAAAATAACATTAATAAGAATAGAGAGATTCATTCTTTTAAAATAGTTAAAAAATCAAAATGGTATATAATAAATATTTTCTAAATGAGGGTGCGTCACTATGCATCATGCCACATTGAATCAAGTTTGTAGCTAATCATACACGACAAACCGTACAAATGGTGTGAGTTATATGAAGAGGCAAATCGCTGTATGACAGCGTAAAAAGCCTGAAGCGCATAAAGCAATTAATCGAAATAATTACCGTGAATCGGCATGGCTTAGTGGGGCCCACGACACGTGACGGCTGAGCGTGTGACTTGTGCGAGCCGATGCCCAAACTACCTTCCGTTGTAACGCGGCGGAGGGCAACGGAAGATTCACGCCACCGCTGTCTTTTGGCCAATGAAATTTGAATAGTCAGGTAATTGTCTTGTATTCTCTGAAAAGACAACTTATATTTTGGTTTGAATTAATAGTAACCCGTACCAGCCTTACAATCGAAGCAGGATGTGCGCATAATTAAGATACGTAATACCTTTAAACTACCTTTATACCTTAAAGTAAATGTTATGACTTGGGCTAACAAGACGACTGAAGTGAAATGATTAAATCGTTAGAAGCAGTATTATTAAAGGAAAAATTTCAAGCTTTAATTGTATATGAATTGAAAGCATTTTGGATAAAACCATTTACGAAGCTATGGCCATTCGAAATTTATTTTTATGGGTTTAACGTCAAACTAGTCTAGAGAAAGATTTGTCTCAGAAAAATTGTTGTGGGGTTTCCTGTGCATCATCTCAACCAAAAATACTATCTTAAGTTTCTATAAAGTAGAAAAAACGCGAAAAAGCTATACATTTATTGGATTGGTGAGATCCCTAAACCTATTTAAAATAATTTTTCTTTGGTTCCAATGTTTTCAAATTGAAGAAATCTTTTTTAATAAATAATTGAAATCTATTCTTTAGATTATACGGCGTGCGTGTGCATGCGCAGTAAAACTTTTGTAAGATCACATATCAAAAAAGTAGTATCGTGAATTCAACAAGATCATGGACTTTACGTCTAGACCAACCTGTGTTCACAGATTCAGCTGCTCCTGTACCCTTAGAGCCTAAGAAAATATTTCCAGGTATCTTTCACGTATCTTCCAACCAAAAATCTCAACCAGTTTCAGGACCTCACTTCAGTCACAAACAAGCTTCAGCAAACGCACAAACAATTCACGTTAAACCCAGCAATACAAAATATTACGTTGACAAAACAACAAAACTCTAAGTATCTGAGTATCCAACATGTTTACCCACCAGCGATAAAGTATGCCGTCTTCCAAGTGACCTAGCGGTTCGGCAGAACACTCGTTAGGAGTATGTTTAGAGAGCCCTCCTTCCCCAATAGGCCTATGGCTCTGGAGGACAAAACATGTCGAAATATGGAGAACATCAAGCATTTTTCAAAAATCCGGAAACTAAAGAAAAAATAATGATCAGGAGTCAATTCACATTTAGTACTGCATATTCTTTCAAACTGGAAAAGCCTATTAATAGAAAATGAAAAACATGTGCTGCCCAAAACCTGTAGTATAATATGTTTACACAATAAGAAAAGTAGAAATCGTAAATTCAATGAATTAAATGTTGAACTTATCTCCAAATCCAAATTGTCAACTGCAGTCAAAATTAACTTAAAACAAAATACGAATTAGAAATAATTTAACAAGAACAAAAAAGTTGACACACGAGAACGTTCCTGAAAAAAACATTAGGAAAAATTACCCAAAATAAATAATTTGACGAACTCCAATATCCTTGTAATATGGAATAGCTGCTGTGAGGTAGAGAACAAAACTTGTAATATTAAGTTATGTGTAAATAAGGCCAAAGAAGGAAACATTGAAAATCCATAAGAGAATATTTTATATTCCACCAACTGTGATATTCCTAAAAGATAAATAGAAATTTGCATTAGCCACATTGAAAAAAATCAGGAGTGAAATTATTAATTACACTAAATTTCACATCACAAAACATTTTAAGACTTTGCATTTCAATAATTCCATGTGCTCAAGCAAACCTCTGAAATTGGATGGACATCACTCATCACCACATTCCTAAACAAAATTTCACAGTAACGAATAAATTGTTAATAGATCGCTTAAAGTTAAAAACAAAAAACAATTCAGGCAATATACTACACATGATTTAAGACAAACTTCATAAACGCCATCCACCTATAAGAAATTCTTATCAAAAATTAAAGAGAAACAATTAAAAACACATCAATACCAACACTAGAATATTAAGAACAAAGTAAAAGAGGTTTTACTTCAAATAATAATCACCTTTAATAATTACATTTAACAGTAATTAGTAACCCTGCAAAAACGCATCTCATAAATGACATATCAAATGTGTAATGATAAACATAATACACGTATCACGAGCCCGCAATCCCAAAGTCACAACGCCTCATCGCTCATACTATCTACACTTACTACCGGGCACCCCACAAAAATAAAAAATAATCAACCAAACAAATCGTCAACAAATAACCATCTTTCTATAAAGAAACCACAATCAACACAAATAAAACTCACACATACACAAAATCCCACCGTTCAATGGGCACAAAAACTTCTCGAAAATTCGTCCATAAACAACTATCCCGCCAAAACCATCACACATTCCACCCTAACATATCAACTCTCCATCCCAAAAACCAATCCATTTCGCAAACATTTATACACGCCCTCTCGACCGCAAATATACAGCATCTCATACTCACCACCCACACATACACCAACCCCAAATAAACCACCAACAGAACCAAACATCGACATCAACACCCAACCACACCATCACAAACAACACATACAAATGCAAACCCACCCACTATAAAACTCCCTCATCGCACACCCCACACCCATATACACTACCCTCCCACCCTACAACTTCCCCATTGCACACCCAACACATACATACACCACCCGCCCACCCTAAACACACCATCGCATACCCAACACAAACATACACCACCCACCCACCCTAAACACAACCCCATCGCATATCCAACACATACATACACCACCCGCCCACCCTAAACACACCCCCATCGCACACCCAACACATACATACACCACCCGCCCACACTAAACAACCCCATCGCACACACCAACACATACATACACCACCCGCCCACCCTAAACACACCATCGCATACCCAAGACAAACGTACACCACCCTCCCACCCTAAACACACCCCCATCGCACACCCAAAACATACATACACCACTAGCCAACCCTAAACACACCATCGCATACCCAACACAAACATACACCACCCACCCACCCTAAACACAACCCCATCGCCCATCCAACACACACATACACCACCCGCCCACCCTAAACACACCCCATCGCACACCCAACACATACATACACCACCCGCCCACACTAAACACAACCCCATCGTACACCCAACACATACATACACCACCCGCCCACCCTAAACACACCATCGCATACCCAAGACAAACATACACCACCCGCCCACCCTAAACACACCCCCATCGCACACCCAACACATACATACATCACCCGCCCACCCTAATCACATCATCGCATAACCAACACAAACATAAACCAACCGCCCACCCTAAACACACCCCCATTGCACACTCTAAACACACACCCATCGCACACCCTAAACACACCCCCATCGCACACCCAACACATACATACACCACCCGCCCACCCTAAACACAACATCGAATACCCAACACAAACATACACCACCCGCCCACCCTAAACACACCCCCATCGCACACAAACACATACATACACCACCCGCCCACCCTAAAAACACCCCCATCGCACACCCAACACATACATACACCACCCGCCCACCCTAAACACACCCCCATCGCACACCCAACACATACATACACCACCCGCCCACCCTACAACACACCCCCATCGCACACCCAACACATACATACACCACCCGCCCACCCTAAAAACACCCCCATCGCACACCCAACACATACATACACCACCCGCCCACCCTAAAAACACCCCCATCGCACCCCCAACACATACATACACCACCCGCCCACCCTAAACACACCCCCATCGCACACCCAACACATACATACACCACCCGCCCACCCTAAACACACCCCCATCGCACACCCAACACATACATACACCACCCGCCCACCCTACAACACACCCCCATCGCACCCCCAACATATACATACACCACCCGCCCACCCTAAAAACACCCCCATCGCACACCCAACACATACATACACCACCCGCCCACCCTACAACACACCCCATCGCACCCCCAACACATACATACACCACCCGCCCACCCTAAAACACCCCCATCGCACACCCAACACATACATACACCACCCGCCCACCCTAAAAACACCCCATCGCACACCCAACACATACATACACCACCCGCCCACCCTACAACACACCCCCATCGCACCCCCAACACATACATACACCACCCGCCCACCCTAAACACACCCCCATCGCACCCCCAACACATACATACACCACCCGCCCACCCTAAACACACCATCGCATACCCAAGACAAACATACACCACCCGCCCACCCTAAACACACTCCCATCGCACTCCCAACACATACATACACCACCCGCCCACACCATCGCATAACCAACACAAACATACACCACCCGCCCACCCTAAACACACCCCCATCGCACACCCAAACACACCCTAAACACACCCCCATCGCACACCAAACACATACATACACCACCCGCCCACCCTAAACACACCCCCATCGCACACCCCAAACACACCCTAACACACCCCCATCGCACACCAAACACATACATACACCACCCGCCCACCCTAAACACACCCCCATCGCACCCCCAACACATACATACACCACCCGCCCACCCTAAACACACCATCGCATACCCAAGACAAACATACACCACCCGCCCACCCTAAACACACTCCCATCGCACCCCCAACACATACATACACCACCCGCCCACCCTAAACACACCATCGCATACCCAAGACAAACATACACCACCCGCCCACCCTAAACACACCCCCATCGCACCCCCAACACATACATACACCACCCGCCCACACCATCGCATAACCACACAAACATACACCACCCGCCCACCCTAAACACACCCCCATCGCACACCCCAAACACACCCTAAACACACCCCCATCGCACACCAAACACATACATACACCACCCGCCCACCCTAAACACACCTCCACCGCACACTCAACACATACATACACCACCCGCCCACCCTAAACACACACCCATCGCACACCCAACACATACATACACCACCCGCCCACCCTAAACACACCATCGCACACCCAAAACATACACACACCACCCGCCCACCCTAAAACACACACCCATCGCACACCCAACACATACATACACCACCCGCCCACCCTAAACACACCCCCATCGCTCACCCAACACAAACATACACCACCCGCCCACCCTAAACACACCATCGCATACCCAACACAAACATACACCACACGCCCACCCTAAACACACCCCCATCGCACACCCAAAACATACATACACCACCCTCAAACCCTATACACACCCCCATCGCACACCCAACACAAACACACTACCCGCCGACCCTACAACACACCCCCATCGCACACACAACACAAACACACACCACCCGCCCACCCTAGACACACACACACACACACCACCCGCCCACCCTAGACACACACACACACACCACCCGCCCACCCTAGACACACACACACACACACCACCCGCCCACCCTAGACACACACACACACACCACCCGCCCACCCTAGACACACACACACACACCACCCGCCCACCCTAGACACACACACACACACACACACCACCCGCCCACCCTAGACACACACACACCACCCGCCCACCCTAGACACACACACACACACACACACACCACCCGCCCACCCTAGACACACACACACACACACCACCCGCCCACCCTAGACACACACACACACACACACACCACCCGCCCACCCTAGACACACACACACACACACACACCACCCGCCCACCCTAGACACACACACACACACACACACCACCCGCCCACCCTAGACACACACACACACACACACCACCCGCCCACCCTAGACAGACACACACACACACACACACACCACCCGCCCACCCTAGACACACACACCACCCGCCCACCCTAGACACACACACCACCCGCCCACCCTAGACACACACACCACCCGCCCACCCTAGACACACACACCACCCGCCCACCCTAGACACACACACCACCCGCCCACCCTAGACACACACACCACCCGCCCACCCTAGACACACACACCACCCGCCCACCCTAGACACACACACACACCACCCGCCCCACCCTAGACACACACACACACACCACCCGCCCACCCTAGACACACACACACACACACACACCACCCGCCCACCCTAGACACACACACACACCACCCGCCCACCCTAGACACACACACACACACACACCACCCGCCCACCCTATATACACCCCATCGCACACCCAACACATACATGCACCACCCGCTCACCCTACAACACACCCCAATCGCATCCCAACACATACATACACCACCAGCTCATCCTAAACACACACCCATCGCACACCCAACACATAGATATATACATACACCACCCTCCCACCCTATACACCCCCCCATCACACACCCAACACATACATACACCACGCGCCCATCCTAAGCACACCCCATAGCACACCCAACACATACATACACCACCCGTCCACTACTGCACTCTCAGGTAGTGACTTACCTCTGCCAAACGCACATAACCCTTTTTGTACACACTATTCATCCCTTCGCACATTCTGCCGGCCGTTCTTTTGAACATTATTTATTGCAGTTTACAGAAGTAATTTTTCTACCTCCTGGTGCAAGGTCATACTCCAGGTGCTCCACTTCATTCGTGATTGCATTTGCTTTTGAGTACTTTGCTCCAGTTTGGTTCGGTGATAGGGTCTCTTCTTTGTATATCCAGCATCTGGCCAGCAATAGCAAATTCTCTGCAGAGATAAATACGATCTGGCGGTAATATCCTGAAAAATTAACGTTTAGAAACAATTTTGCTAATATTTTATTATACATTTTTTGTTATGAATTTCATGCATTGTCACCTTTGTCGTATATACACTTTTTCATGTTTTCTTATATCTGCCTAATTTGAGGAAGTATCTTTGAGCCCCTGCTTGCGAATCAGATGAACTTTTCGAAAAGAGGCAGGACTTTTGTAAATACCGACTCCCCTTCAATTATGTAGTTGAATCACTTTTTCTTATTAAGGAATGTAAGAAGATTTTCACATAACTGTGCAACAAGCAACGCCACTAACTAAAATATCAAGTGCGAACCAAATGTCTTAAAATTACAGCACGTATACATCAAAACTATCATACAAAACAAACAATACCCAATCGTCCATTCGAAGTTCAACGTAAGTTAGCATTAATGATTTACATCCAAAACACAATAGCTTATTTCTCGTTTGATGTTCTAGGCGATGGCATGGAGCATCCGTTCCCTGGCCGCACGACTTGCATTGCAAAGCAAGGAAGCTATTACGAAGAGCGGCCCTCGCGAAAGGGGTAAGTGGTTCTCGGCAGTCACAACATTGAACTTTCCGCACTTTGCTTTTCCCTGTATGTAATTTAAGTTACTTGCGTTCGGATAGAATATGTACTGTAAAAGATTTATTTCCTCTGGAGATCTAACTCTACCCGAGTTGGGGCCATAATTTATTTTTTTTAACATTTTTCAATTTTGTTTTCGTCATTTTTAACTCGACACTCAGGAACGTTATTACTGCTCGACGTTGCCTGAGTATGTTTACAGCGCATTCCTGTAGATTCTAGTATACAGCTGTTTTACTTCTAATTTCCTAACTCCACGGGTTTAAATTTCCTAACTCCACGGGTCTAAACCAACGTCAGGACAATCATTCGAACATCATTCCGCGACTGATTTGTCCCGACGTCGACCCGTTCGATCTTCTAATCACCCGCCCAACAGTTGTAGGGCGATATGGGGACACACCACATCGTGAGAAAAATCACGTGGGTAAGCGCTGACCGTGTGAAGATTGTCTGTGAAAGATGACAGAACAACCAGAGCAGACGAACAGCCGACGTTACAGCAACACCGGCAGGACACAAACCACGTTGCTTGTATATTAGTTGTATGTATACTGCTCCAAGAGAAAAGCCAAGTGATAAATTCGAACTTGGCACCGGCTGAATTTGCTCCGCATCTTTGTTGACTATGCAGCGACTGATTTGCAAGTCCTAGGGTTGGAGTACCTAGGGTGACGAATTTTCGACACCAGCTAGGTCGGCAGCCGCTGGTTGGAGGAGAATGCTAGCGACCGGCTGCTCTGCTCTGCTCTGTAGTTTGTTTGCAGTTTCTCCGATCATTAGCAGGTGAATTCCGGAGTAGTACCGTCATAAACAAGCAATGGACTGTACACAGTCTCCCCTACCTTTGTTTCCTCTCCCCTACACGGCCATGTTCACGTTCACTTTCATGGATTATACCACCACGAGTGTCCGAATACTGCTGAGAAGCCAGAAGTTGTCCCAGTGCGTGCGGTTTCCGCTTGGGGAAATACCAGGAGGTTGGCGGGCGCCGGTCCTCTCGCGCCGGGCCTCCCACGAAAAAGCATCACTGCACTAACGGCAACAATGGCCAAAGTACGTAGTTGGCGCACACGGAATCAATTGGTCTTGGCTGTGTCACAAAGCACAGTATTGCACGAAGGTCGTTTGCACTTTGAGAAGTTCCGTGTAGGGAACACCAGATGGAATCGGCGGCGTAATCGTAAGAACGCGCTCAGCGGGACATTTTTTATCAATGCAGCTTCCTTCTTACCTTTCTATCTGCGTAACTTTGGTATTTACTATTCGTGGAGAAGCTGTTTTTTACACTTAGGTGCATCGATTCTTGCATACTATTTGTCCTTTTCAGGACACTTGTCCCTAAATACTATAGTTATTATTGCCAGCAAACTAAAAATAGCGCGCGGAAAACCGGGAAAGTAGTAAGCGGAAAACCAACCATTCTGTCTCGCAACAAAAACTTCACTAATTCAACCTACAATTTAATAATCAACGTTTTACATCTACCAAATGAAAAAATACTACCTTTCCATTCAACCACACACACAAGCGAGTATGCAAGCAAAATTATCCCTTTAAACCAAATGAAATCAATACAGCTTCTAATAACCCACTTACTAACCCGCGTACGTACATTGAAACCACATCTCCATATACAAACAAACGAGCAAGCAAGCAAATTGTCCAACTCGAAAAAACTGAGGCTGCAACCTTCATACTCCCTTCAGAATCTCTCCACAATTGCCATTTATAGCCGAGGAAAAATTTCACCATTAAGTCCTGCACTCCGACTGTAGATCCGTATGTGCGAGCCAATGGAGCCACAAGACTGGCTGGACCACAGCAACCACCATTTCTAATTTACAGCAGGAGCTGACACAGGATTATCTCCATGGCTCTCTTGTGTTCCTCCAGAAGGCTGCACTGTAGGATTGTGTGAGCGATGGAAGTTTTTCTCTCGCTAACACGAGGGGACGCACTTTGCATAATTCCCCTGAAACAAATGACAACAGTTTATTAGAATAGAAAGTTTATTTCAAATCCCAAAAAATACCCATAATGTATTCAACCCCCCCCTAGAAATATATCCAACGAAATATTAGCTTTTTCACAGCTCTCTACAACATAAGTAAGTTATACTTTAAAGACCTTTCTTTAGGATTCCTTTACCCAATTTCTGTAGGGATGACAATAAAACCTTAAAATGATGATTTCCATATTTGAAAATTTAAAATTGGCAAAAAATATCAACTAATAGACTTTTTGTAGAAGTTTTTACTATATACAGTGGCATTGTTTCTGAATCATCTACTTGCTTGTACTTCACATTATGGAAGTTAATTTTATTAAAAACCTTTATTACCGATATTATACTCCGAGGATGTTTCATCATTAATACTACTTCGAACAGGAGTTCGGAATGAAACTGGGATAGTCTGAATAATCTTAAAACATTTTAAATGTCTTGGTACGAGTATAAGTTATTATTAAACCTGTAGCTTTGGAGGAGTTATTTTCCGTTTTGTTATTGGTAACTGGCTCTGAAAATCGAAAACAATCTCCTGTCATCAGCGGTCCACGCGCGAGCAACTCTATACGGCCCTCCCAGTCTTAAAACAAAGAGGCTCTTCTTCGAAATCTGGATGAGCGCCCTCGTCAAGGTTTCTGCGAGTATTCAACTTTTCGTCGGTTCAGTACCACTTGAGACGCATCAGGACGCGATACCTGCCGCTGTCCGGCAGGTCCAATTTTATTTGTTATAGTATGCTGTGTGTGTGTGTGTGTAGCAAATTTAAACCGTGCTGTCTGCAGAATTTACATTATTAGACTTAACACCATGAGTGATATCAACCACCCAATATATGACTAATTTTAATACAATTAATCTAAAAAATCACTGATGGGTATAAGCAGCATACAACATTCTCATCCATTGTCATCCAAACTTCAATTTAAGGAACACTTTGGAATAAGAATCAGGTCACTCTTCACCCCTTTGTTATACATCTCAAATACAATAGTGGTCAAAAACTTAAGTGTAATAATTTCTAAAAGCCTGAAGCACGATGCAAATGCAGTTCACATCTTCCAGAAACCTTTTATTGAATTTATAAAAGTTCAAATAGGTAATGTCCAAAAAGTAATATTTTTCAGATGGTACAAGTGCGCAATGTAAAAACCCGGAAAAATGTTAATTTATATTTTCACGAAGAGGATTATGGTATGAATTGTGAATGACATATCTTCACTACATCCCATGAAAAAGGGTCTTGTAATGGAATTTGCGGCATCACCAAAAGATTAGCAACACCAGCAAGTCTGCAGCCACTTTAGGACCACATTAGGACACCACAGAAATTATTCAAGCAGAAAAAATGTTAGCGGTATTCACTTAATGTTTTTGATAATTGATGGCGAAGAAAAAATGCGATTGACATTCTCGTATGAAAACTTGAAACTAATTATACAAAAATACACTTTCTTATATCTATTTTATCAACTTTTGTAAAATGTATATTAATGAACTTCAACTACTACTTCTACAAGTTCAACTACTCATTCCTAACATTCTCATTTTCGTAATAAATGTACTGAGTACATTTGACTTCATACGGCGCGGCGCGAACCTGGATGTAGTTGTCCTCTATACGATTGATCTTAGATTGGGAAAGTTCATGCATTACAATTTAGTGATTTTTATTTTGAAATATTGGGACCATAAAATAAAAACTTAAAGTTATTGCCAAGTTACAGTTATAAAAAGCTACGAAAAATAAACAATTTCATTAGTTCCGTAAATGTAGTGCGTGTTTTCCTCGGGATAGGCGGTGATCTTTTCCCCGCTGGATAAAGAGATCCGGCGCCGACCTACCGTCGACTAGCGGGTTTTCCCCTCAACCAGGCATCTCCCACCAGCGGGGCACCGCCCCAGCCGGGACAAGCTTTAAACTCCCGACCGGTCTCCCATCATGTGTGGTAGTGTAATGCTTGTTAGTGTAAGTTTGTAAGGGGGTAAGGATGGAACAAGGAAGAGGAAGGAAAGATCGCGCGCGGGTACGGCTCCGGCATTCGCCTGGTGTTGATCGGAAAAACAACGGAAAACTACCGATCGGAGCAACCGGTCGCAAGAATTCTCCTCCGGACAGCCATTGAGTTCGACCTGGCTGACAAGCTAGAGTCGAAAATCCTGCCGCCGCGCGCCGTCGGGACTCGAAACTAGGACCTCCCGGTCAGAGGGACTGCAGTGGCATCAGTTGAGGCACTAAGCCATCTCTCCCGGTAAAGCTAGTTTGAATTCCTTAGATTTTAGTAAAGGATATATGAGTATTTATATAGGACAGTTCCTATATGCGCGCTATTTTCTATTTTTTTAAATTTCGAATAACTATGAAGGAATACAACATGAAAATAAAAAAACTTGAATTTTTGTTATTACAATAGTTAAATAAAGTACTAAAAATCGAATTTCCAAGGTCAACTTTTCGTCTAATTCCTTCGATTTGACGTGGAATGACTGAGCAGTTCCCTACTCACTTCCGCGAGAAAATTAGAACCACTACACGTAACGGAGAATGGAATAATGTCTAATATATCTCCTCTCTGTTAGACACTTTACTCTTCGCTACGCGCGTGAAGAAGTCTCACGTTTGTGACGAGTCTCTGGCCTTCAGAGTACACGATTCAGATCAGTGTGCGTAACGGAGAATATTCGAAGTATTTGTACGGTTCATTAGAAAAAATGTTTTACAAAAATACACGTTCGTTAGCACGGTGTAAGATATACAGGCTGTCCCAACAACTATGGACCACCCCCATAACTTCTAAACGCTTCAGGATATCGAAATGCAGATTTCGATTAACAATGCGGAATCATGGGGCAAGTAACACGCCGCAGAGAAATTATCTATAATATTTTTAGTTTTCGAGACATTTAATCTGATTTTTTTAATGAAACTATTTTTTCAGCAGCAATGTATAGATCATGAAAAGAGGAATAAAATGATTTATCATATGTTAGTATTTTGTTGTAATTTAATGAAATGGCGCCCGCATAAGCATAATGACAGCTCCGCCGCGGAAAGAGCGTCTCAGCAGTAAAGGCCCATATAGCAGCTTGACCTCCGTTTAGCGGGGGGACGAATGCTACTCGTGAGCTCGTCGCCCGTGTGCACGGACCTTCCACTCCTCCGTCGTCGGTTCAAATAGGCCCATACTGGCCCTGCCGACACTCCTCCACCCTGCTAGTCCAGACCGACCGTCCTGGGTCCTGCTAGCAGCCTCCCGCCCTCGCCACTGACCGCCGTGCTCTCCGAGTGTCGCCATGGCCGCTGCAAAGTCGCTCTTCCGGAGAACCGTCCTCGCCGAGGCTGCGCTGTACCAGGTGCCTTCGTAAGTAACACCTCCCCAATAAACTGCTGTTTGCCATGACTGAGGTCATCCCTGTTCTTATTGCTCCCTCTTATCCGCCTTAGGCCTTAAGAGAATAAGGAATGGCCCAGTGGACACCTTCTGCCTTACCGTCCTTCCAATCTCCTGCACGTGGTGCCAGACCCCTTCCCCTACGGCATTGAGTATAAAATTAGACTTTCTGCCATGTGATTTTTAAGTAAACGGTATTTTCTTGAAGCAGCCCTTGCAACAGTCGCCGGTGGTAAAGATGGCCTTCGCGGCGTCGAGATGGTTCGAGACAAGGTGTGTGAGAGGGGCGCCCGTGAGGGATAGAGACGTAACTACAGCAATTCATGGGCTTAACATGATCATATGAACAAACAACAATATTAACGTTCAGAATGAGAGATTTTTGCCATTTGTTCATCTGAACTGAATTTTTCTTCTGCCGAAATTCCAAAGCAACGATAATCCAAAAGAACAAAATTAAAATAATTTGTAGTGGAAGGACGATAATAAAGGTCCTTTTCAAAATTAAAAAAAGTCGATTCCAGTGTGTTTTGGCAGAAACCAGCTCTCATTTTAAAACATGGAAAGGGAATGAATGATTAAAGATTTTTATTGTAATATCTCAATTAATTAAATTGATAGGTAGACATTTTCTATTATTATTTACTGTTAAGTAACTTATTTAAACGCGTACAGAAAAAAGCAAAAAAAAAATTTTAATACTCTTGACAGTTTATCAGTGTAAATTGAATAAACTTTAACACAAATGCACATCTGCAGTCACGACTGCTAATACAGATTGGAGAGCCTCTCACCACATAATACCACGTGCTGCCGCAAACTTGAAAATCCACGGCAGAAGAGGGAAGTGTACTGTCCTCTTTTCCATTTATGAACAGCAGGTACGGGTGCACAGTGGACGAATCATCTTAATTAAAAATTAAATTTACCAACGAAAAGACAGTGGTTAGATTCTTGTCAAGTTTCAAAATGAAGTTATTATTAATGAAAACAAGTTAAATGCAGATAAATCAATGGAAAAAATATCTTATTCTGATCGTTGAAATTAGTGTTTGTTAATGTGACCTTTGTGACAAGACCCTGGATTGCTTTAGTTAGGCCTCTTATCTTTCATTGCCACCCCTCTCAGTCTCCTCTCTCCACGCAAGTCTTGACGCTGCGAAGGCCACTTTTCCCGAAGGCCAGAGTTGCACGGGCTGCTCACGAAATATTGTCCGTTTAATTCAAAATCATATAACAGAAAATCTAATTTTATACTCAAATTACTATCAAAATACTAGCATATGATACATTTTTTCCCTCTTTTCATGGTCTATACATTGCTGCTGAAAACAATATATAGTTGCACTTAAAAAATCAAAGATGATTAAATTTCTCGAAAACTAAAAATATTATAGACAATTTCTCTGCGGCATGTTACTTGCCCCGTGATTCCGCATTGTTAATCGAAATCTGCATTTCGATATCCTGAACCGTTTACAAGTTATGGGGGTGGTCCATAGTTGGTGCGACATCTGTATAGGTATATACTAATATGGTACTCAGTGATGCCCGAAAGGCCGCAGTGTAAGGCAACCATTTCGAAAATACCTTCACCCCAAATCCAATAAATGACGTCGATTTCAATAAAAGTATGGAAGAGCATACGAGTTAAACACACACCACTGTATGAAATAAAATTCCTATCTCCTTCCGAAATAAATCCATACGCCAGCTAAAAATTAGAAAATCTGCAGAGTACGACAATATAACAAAAAGTATTGAAAGAATTAAATCATAATTCTATCATAGCAACAGCTGCAATTTATACATGCTTAAGACATTGATATTTCCCAAACCATCGGAAAATTGCCATAATAATGCCTAATTGTAAACCAGGCGAATGTACTAAAGATCCAATAAACTACAGACCAATTAGTTTGTTACCAAGTCTCTCAAAGGTATTCGATAGATTAATATTATTAAGACTAGTTAAATTCCTACACGCTACAAATGCAATTCAGTCAAATTCGGCTTCCGATCCAACTACGCCACAAGTCATCAGTTACTGAGACTAACTGAATTCACTGCAAATAGTTTTCATCAAAAGAATCGTACGCTTACGCCTTTTGTGGATATCGCACAAGCATTCGACAGGCTGTGGCACTCGGGATTATTACTTAAAACTCAACAGCTAGGTATACCAGAATACTTGCCCCAAAGCTTTCAACATTTCATTTGCGACAGCTCCTTCAAAGTTAAAATAAATTCTGAACGATCAACACATTCAATACAATCAGGGGTACCTCAAAGTTTAAGGTTTATCCCTCTTACTGATCACCATATTTATGGCGGATTTATCCTTCCGATAGACTAGAATCGCTCTCTATTTGGACAACACGGCCCTCTTCGAAGCTAACGAGAACATTAATATAGCTATTGATTACCTACAAACCGATTTAGAAAAATTCACAAATTGGACTAAAGCATGAAGAATAATTACCAACCCACCAAAGTCTCAACTAAAATTTGTACTCTTCGTAGACCGCCTATAATTAGAAAGATAAAAATAGAAAATACCAATGTCCAATGGCTCCCTTCCGGAACAGCAGTAAAAAATCTCCTAATCCTATTAGATAGGAGACTAACATGAAAACCTCCATTTACTCAATCAAATAAACCTTACGCTAACGTGAGTAAACTTAACCCTCTAATCAACTACAAATCACAACTCTGTATCAAAAATAGCATTATTATTATTATTATTATTATTATTATTATTATTATTATTATTGAGTGAACTGTTCACTATCTCGATTATTGATTCACTAATTAGAAAATGAGAATAGTGAACATAAAAAAATATTTTTAAATTAGATTGGTGACGACTTTCCTCTTGAGAATCCTCGCTATCGCGCAGATTCACGCCGTTGTTTAAGTTTTGGCCCCAAATCTACTGAAATTGTTTCAGTATTGTGCATCAGTTCCGGTCTCCAATGAATTTTCAGTGTTATATTAATCACCGAAAGAATTTTCAGTGTTATGCAAAATGTTTGGATCGACGAATGCAAAAGAATGTACGTTGAGTCAGTTCGAAGCGAGAATTATTCAAGAAGATTTATAACAATGTAAAAGCTGCTCAATAAAGTAAAAAGTATTGTCGAAAATAGATAATAGACTTATTTAATTAAGTCGAATCCAAAGAAAGTTATCGAAAAGATAGTTGTAAAACAGGCAATGGTGATGTTAATATATTTAACTAACAATTATTGACTACTATACCATTACTTGAAGATCAAATAATATTAAAAGCATACCATTGTTATAATAATACATGAAAATGTCATTGTTCCAAAATGTGTGTCTTATCTTACTCTTCATTCCTCCCCCCTCCCCGGTTCACTATGTTCTGAAGACATCTGGCAACCTTACATCTACTCATCTAATTACTACAAACCGATAAAAACAAATTTTACGTAATATCATTAAAGCGTCTTGGTTCATTAACAATATGCAAATACATCGTGAATTATCAATTGCTCCAATCACTGAATTATGTCAAAATTAAAGGAATCCTTTTATTCCTAACTGCAGTTTCTACATTGCACTCTTAAGTTTGGCAAATCCACAAATTCAAGAATCAGAATCCGTTCCCGTTTCCTTAAATACCATTTTCGATCTCCTTGGACATTTGTACTCAGAACTATGGACAAAAATATTAAAGAAGCATTTATTCAAAGCCTTCCAAGACAAAATCGCGTTAAAATAACATGTAAAATAATTTTAAAATTCGTATAATCGCCATTAGGCAAAGATTACAGTTATCTAAAAGAAAAGTAGCAAAGATTAGGATAAAAATACAAAATATTCGTATCATGTACCAGTTCAATTCCTTTAAAAGCATGATCTGCTGAACAGGAAAGAAGTTTTAAAAAAATTAAAAAGACAAGTTCAAGACTACTCCTAATTTCATGACTATAATGATCGAGTCGTTTCTTATCAACGCACCTTTCCAGCGACATGGCCTTCATTTCCAACTGCGGCCGCCAAAGAACTCTCCACAAATCATTTTACAGAGGGAACGCAGTCTGGAAAGCGTGCTCATAATAGAATAACTATAATAGCTTGCATTAACTTCACAAATTATACAACTTCTCGTGGCCTCGTACAGAGCGAAAAGGATTTTCCTACAGCATTTTATTAAACTGAAATTTTTACTCTTACAATATCAATCAATTCATTACCATTTACGTCGAAATCAAGAACTTTTTTTAAAAAATTGCCTTAATTTTTGTTTCAACAGTTTTTCTCACGTCTGCTATATACGGCCATTAATTGATATTATTGTCGTAGCATTTGAGCTAATAAAATATTTATCAACATTTGAACAAATGCACAATCACAAATGCTTCAAAAATTCCCAACTTTTACCGTTTTTGAGTTTAAAAATGTCAACGAAAATTAAACCTGGCCCATTTTTAAGCGTCTTTTGCGCAATTCAAGGAAAAAATTGAAATCAAAAAAATTGGGAGCCATTTTTCAACACTATTGAAAACGTTAAGGCTTCATGTAAAATATCTCAAAAAGTCAAAATAAGCGTTTCAAACTCACAGTATCTCGAGATAATCCACATCAATCGAGGTACATCGATTTTGAAGAAAATTATCTTGCATGTTTTCGCGCTAGCGTTGACCACGAACGGACGAAGTTATATATTTTGCATTTGTTGAAGTTATATTTGCTTATATCAACCAATTTCAAGAAAACACACCATGTGGACTGACCACACGACGAGTGAGGAAGTAATTTACTCTATGTTCAGGAATAATATTAATCCACTTTTTGGTAACTAGGGCTCCACAATACGAGTTTTTCTGTCGAAAAATTTCTGATTTTTGCTGCAGCATCACAAAAATGTCACTTGATTATGTAAAAACGTAGTGGCGAGAAGATTAAAAATAAAAAAACTTGAAAGAACTCCGGTAACACGGCGCACTAGTTCCCGCACTACACTTTCCAGAACCACTCATTCACCGTTCACGAGTCCCCGTCAACTAAAGCGATGACGGGCCTCTCGGGGCCAAGACGCCATTCTCGGCATGTGATTGGTCACAGATGTTTCGTGGTGTGAACTCATTTAGAACCAAGCGAAATACAGACTATCAAAACACTTGAAAAAAGTATTATAAATAAATATAAATGTTCTCATATTTAAGTTAGAGAATGTTTAACGGTTGGTTTCAAAAAAATGTGTGGCGACTTCAGTTAGATAATTTGTGATGAACGTTCCTTCAGGGATCATAGCAAGATCCAAAGTCAGTTTGAAAATAAATTATTTAATTTCTTCTTCTCTCAAGAAATTTACATTAGAATTCAATTACTTCATATATCTTCGAATTCATTAACATTTTTACTTTACGACTTACGCGACACTTTACGCGTCTACATACGTATATACAGAGTACTACACGTGGTATAGGGAAGTTATGTAATGCTGTGCGAAAAAACGGCGGATTTTCGTCAGAAAAAAATTAATTGCCGGACCTTGATAACGAAAAAGTGGATATACTTCGATTTTTCTTTCTTGGCGCACGGGGGTGCGTCATCAAAATGGAATATCTCACGGTATTTCGCGTCGTTCTCCGTTGTGCCGTCAGGAGTCGCATGATCGCCAGCACTGTTTGATACAGTCGCGATCATGCGACTCCTAGAGGCACAACCAAGAATGACGCGAAATACCGTGAGATATTCCATTTTATTGACACACCCCCATCCTCCAAGAAAGAAAAACCGAAGTATAGTCATTTTTATTTCAAATATTTCAAAATAAATAATTTCTAAAGATTAATGTGTAAATGTATAACAAAAGTTCGAATGTAAGAAACGAACGGATATAATATACAAAATTGCAAATTCTAATTTACGACCCTGTCCGAAGCGCAGTAAACTTACAGCGGGCTATTATGTCTGTCACGAAATTATACAAAAACTACTCATATTTTCAAAAAAATAAGTTATCTGAAGATGTAGTTTTGATAAATACATTTCATTGAGAAAAAATTGTATTTTCAAAATTGTATTTGTAATAAAATGACGAAGACGAATCGCAGTCAATTTCGAGAGGGCTATTATGTTCGCCAGGAAATTATAGAAAAATTATTCATATTTTCAAAAAATTCAACCTGACCTTTTTTGAAAATCTGCTTTTGATGAGCATATTTCATTAAGAAAAATAATTGTATCTTCACAATTGTAGTTGTAGAATAACGCCGATTTTTTTAAATTTTTTGCAAAATCAGGCATATCAACGAACATGAAATCTGCATCATTCTCTGAATTTGTCTTTATACTATCTCAGGTCCCAATTTAACCTAAAAACGTTAAGCGTTTTTTAAGAAAAAATGTTTTAAAGAAAATAAAAAATTGTCGACGTTTGACACAAATTTTCGAAAAAAATACTTATGTTTTTGAAAAATTGAACATAACTAAACACATTTCATTAAGAAAAATGTATCTTCATAACAGTAGGAAGATGCCGAAAAAAATTTTGAATTTTTTCAATTTTCGAAAAATCAAGCCTCTCTAGAAGAACCAAACCACATATTGCAAGGCAAAAAATTTCTAAACCTTAATTCAGATTTAGGAAAAAGGGACATCTTGACCGTAGATACCCTTCCTATTTGCTGGATGACTGAATAGATTGTTTTAACAGTGATTCATTTCAGACACAAGGCCTAGAGTTTTTAATCCACATGAGACCTGCACAACAAAATGTAATCAAAATTGTAGCCGCCATTTTTTTGAAAATGTCCCCAGGGGCTTCATTGAAAGTATCCCCCAAAATTAAAATAGCGGTTTCAAATTCAATGGGCCGCGAGATCAATCAGATCGATCGGGGAGTATCAATTTTGGAGAAAATCAGCTGAACGGTTTACTCGCTAGCGTTGTTCACAGACAGATGAACAAACAAACAGACGGACAGACGTTTTGCTTTCAATTGGTTTTCCGGTATCAAGAACACACAAAACAGGAATTCTGATTGCACCACATGTTAGGAGATATTTTTTCTTAATTTAGCAACCGGATTTATCCTCTTTTTCGTTACCAAGGCCCTGTAATAAGAGTTTTCTGCCGAAAATCCTCCGTTTTTTCGCGCAGTATTACGTAACTTTCCCTATACTATTCGTACGTATAGTATACGGGAAAGTAAAATACGAATTGCTAACTGCTCAAGTAAGTATATATTACATGGAAATATTTAATGTCAAATGATTAACTTAGAAATCAGGAACATTGCAATAAATATCTATTTAAAAAATAGATTGTTTTAATTAAGATTACGATTGCTAAAGCACACCAGGTCAGCCAGAATCCCCATTTTGCCCACACACCCAGGTCTCGTTCTAATTCAGAATGTAAATTAATCCACAAGTATATTATGCATATATTCATTGCAAATACATTTACATTTATAATTTTGTTTCACAGAGAGTAATTAAAAGTCAACAATAAAATTATCCACGCAATAAATTCAGAAGGGGATTAGTACATAACACACATGCCTAGTGGAATGTGGCATACACATGTTTTAATTGAATACTATACATTATAATCGCAGCGGTTCGTGTTTGAGCAAAAAAGAGAGACAGTAGAGAGAACACAGTTTGTTGTTTCGCCTTCACTAGTTGCTCGCCGATGCTCGGTGGGTGAATGCTGATTATTATAACACAGGTGTGTAAATTATGAGAAAACGGCGTTTGAGCATTTCTGAAAATGCAGAATTTTGAGTTTCATTTCACAGAAAACGGTTGTTTTCGAGAACCTTTATTTCACATTATTTATAGTACATGAACTCATTAATATTTTAATGTCAACAAATCGCCGCTAAAGTAAATATTAACGACGTGAGAAGCAAGAGAAAAAATACATTTTTGCCATTTTTGAAAAAACAATAGAATAGAGCAATACGGTGTTTATGTCATCTAATAGAGTACATTAGGCACTATTCCTGCCAAAAGTTTAAAGAAAAACTTTGGAGCTGTTTTAGAGAAAATCTTGCTTTTCTATTTTTTAAATATTGCTCATATTGCACGCAATATTGCGCGAAAATTAATAAAAGTTTCAAAAAATGTACATGACCTTAAAGAAAGAACTCAGTATGAAGGACAAATTTCATTTGAAGGAAACATCTCTATCTGCAATTTTCTAGTTGGAGAAAGACACCGAATAACTTTCGCAATTTCCAAAAATTTAGAGATATCCGTGCAAATCGGACGTATGCCGTGGACGTTAGTATTGAAATAATGCATTTTCTGTATGTTATCTAATAGAGTACTTTTAGCACTATCCCTACCGAAACTTAGAAGAGAAAATTTGGAGCAGTTTTTGAGAAAACCTTCTTTCTGTATTTTTTTAATTGCTCGCTAAAATTTTAATATTGCTCGCAACATTGCGCAAAAACTACTAAAATTTTCAAAAATATGCATGACCTTAAAGAAAGAACTCACTATGATGAACAACTTATTTCAAGGAAAAATCTCTTATCTTCATTTTTGTAGTTTGAGGAAGACGCCGAATAAAATTCAAACTTTCGCAATTTTCGAAAATTCAGAGTTAATCGTGAAAATCAGACCTATGCCACCTTAATAAGTGTATTTTACTCTATTCTTAATTCTACAATAAATTTAAAGAAAAAATTGGAGCTGTTTGTGAGAAAATTTTGAAAATGTCCGGGGGGCTTCATGTAAAGTACTCCCCAAAATTAAAATATCGGTTTCAAATTCAAGGTGCCACGAGATCAGCCAGATCGATCGGGAAGTATCAATTTTGGAGAAAATCGGCTAAGTGGTTTAGTCGCTAGCGTTGTTCACAGACAGGCGGACAGAGGGAGAAGGACAGACGGACGGACGAACAGACAGACGTTTTGCTTTCAATTGTTTTTTCGGTATCAAGAACACACAAAACAGGGAATGTGGCAGCACCACGTGTTAGGAGATTTTTTTCTTAATTCAGCAACTGGATTTATCCACTTTTTTGTCACAAGGGCCCAGTAATAAGAGTTTTTCTGCCGAAAATCCGCCGTTTTTCGCGCAGCATTACATAACTTTCCAACACTACAGTGTTACAAAGAAGCAATTTGGATCTACTAGACAACACATGACGAAACCTACTCTTTTACCACTCTTCTGCGTTACGTAATCTACCTGACTATCTAGCATCACACCAAGGTATTTAAAACTACCGACACCCTCGAAGGACACATATTGTTTTTACAAATAACATTTTCTTACCTTCTAATAACATTCATTTAGTTTTAAACAAATTTAAAAACAATGTCTTTACAGCCAACCCTTTTCTGTACCTGCGCTAGATCTTCATTAACATATCTAACAATACTATTTACATCCAATCCTGACTTATAAATAAAGTATAGAGCGTATTTCTTTGTGAAATGGCCGACTTGGCGTGTTTTCTCTGCCTAGTACTAATTATAACATCACACTGCCAAGAGGCTGTAAACCAAGGCTCCTGGAAACTCGCGCAAAGCCTGGAAACAAGCGCATCGCGCCGCTACTCGGATCTCCGGCAACGCGCGCAGCGACATGCGCAATCCAGCGTCTCCCCGCAAGAACAGTGCGTGTGCCCGACCGCAGTGCGGCTTTTTCGTCGTGCGCCCAGCGGCCGAACCAAAAGGACGGCACGGCGCGCCGCGGCGGCCCGGCGCAGTGGGTGAGCACCACGTAATGAGCGATCAAATTGCGTGTCGCGCATTTGTCACCTGTAATGATCAGCGTTCGGAAAAATACGTAATACGAAAGAGCAAAATAGTTTCATAAATACTTCATGAGAACTAGAAGAATGTGTAATAAATATGTAAAAAAGCCATTTATATATTTATATATATTTATATATATACATATATTTATATATATATATATATATATATATATATTTATATATATATATATATATTTATATATATATTTATATATATACATATATTTATATATATATATATATTTATATATATATTTGTATATATACATATATTTATATATATATATATTTATATATATATTTATATATATATATTTATATATATATATATATATATATATAAAGCGGCAAGTTTCGCCGCTTCTCACTTCTCAGTTTCCACCTCTCCCGATCTTCCCAGTCTCCATCTTTGAGGCCTCTTGCCTCCATTTCTTCTGGGATGTCTTTTCTCCAACTTCTTGGTGGTCTTCCACGCTTCTTCCGCTCTGGAGGTGTCCATGCCCAGATCTTCTTAGGCCAACTATTACTTCCTACACGCTGGAGATGTCCATACCAATTTAATCGTTTTGTGCCAATTGAATCCAAGATGCTGCTCTCTACGTTCATCATCTCTCTTATTGTTTCATTTCTAATATGATCTAACCTGGATACCCGGCAGCACCTTCTCCAATAGTCCATTTCAAGGGCCATCAACCTGCATTTATCTCTTTTATTCAATGTCCATGATTCAGCTCCGTAGGTACGTATGCTCTGTACGATGGTCTTAAAGATATGAGCCTTCTTCCGTTTTGTGATATTTTTACTCCAGAGAATAGAGTTTAACTGCCTTATCACTCTCTTTCCTTGTCCTATCTTGTTGGAAATGTCATCAGAGCTTTTTCCATTTTGCGGAGAGGGTAACTCCGAGGTACTTAATGGATTCACTTCGTTGAATTTTCCCTGTAGCGACGTCCAGATCTAGATATTCTTCATCTCCAGCTACCATATATTCAGTTTTTTTAAGGTTTTTAGTGAGACCCCATCTTTCATACTCCTCTTGTAATTTGCGTTACATATAACTCGCATCATCTTCGTCTCCAGCTATAACCACTTGATCATCAGCAAGCAGCAGAGTGTACAGTACATCATTTTCTATTGGCAATCCCATTCCACCACACTTCCTTTTCCAATTTTTAAGTGCTTCTTCAAGATAAATTTTAAATAAGAGAGGGGCTAATGAGCAGCCTTGTCTTAACCCCTTGTTCACTAGAAATTCTGGGGAAAGTCGTTTGCCTATTTTCACAGAGCTGTTATTACCACTATATAATGCATTAATAGCATTGATATAGGCTGGCTCGATACCACTTTCTTTCATGCTTGGCCATAACTTATTTAAGGGCACTGTAGCGTATGCCTTTTGCAGATCAACAAATATTAGATGGAGATTCCTTCCTCTACTTGTTTTTCTATTAGATTCTTTAACGTGAAAATACCATCAATACAAGACCTTCCTACCCTGAATCCATTTTGTTCCTCCGCTTCGGTATAATGATGTTCGATTCTAGATTTTAGGATCCTTCCATAAAGTCTTGCTATTGTGCACATTACGCATATCCCACGATAGTTGTTACAGTCTCGTCTACTTCCTTTCTTATAAATTGGAGTAATGAAGGCCTTTTTCCACTCACTTGGTGGGTCATTTAACTGCAAACACTTATTAAAGATTGTTGCCATTTACTATACCAAATAATAATGGCTTATAATACAAAATTTATAGGAAATTTACAATCAAAGCCAATTCACATAATTTTAAATTAAATTAAACTAGTGGTGCTACAGAATGGCACAGCCTTTCCCGTATTAGTTCTATATTTCCTTGGGTCTGGGCTAAGTATTTGGAACTGCCACATATACTTGCCAGATGCTATCTATCGCCGCTCAAAATATTTTTTTTTTTGCCATTTTCTTAATTTTTCTGTTTCCTAATGATAGAACGGAAATATTAATTTTAGAATATTAAATAACAGTCCTTAAATAACTTCGTCCTAAATGGCAAATTTCTTTTAAAAAATTGTAGCTGTTTTTAAGAAAATGGCGTTTAAGCGCAACTAAAAATGCAAAATTCGAAGCTCTTTTCACAGAAAATGGTTAGAGAAACTTTACCTGATATTATTTAAAGCACATTAATATAATAAAGCTCATTAAATATTTAAAGCTCATTAATATAATAATGTGAACAAATCGCCGCTAGTGTAAATATTAACGACGTGAGACACAAGTCAAAAAATTAGTTTGGCAATTTTTGAAAAAATAAAAGAATAGAGCAATGTGGCGTTTATGTCATCTGATAGAGTACATTTAGCGCTATCCCTGGCAAAAGTTTAAAGAAACAATTTGGAGCCGTTTTCGAGGAAACCTTGTTTTTGTATTTTTTTTTAAAAATTGGACATTGCGTGAAAACTACTAAACCCTTCAAAAAATGTATATGACCGTAAGAAAAGACCTCACTATGAAGAACAAATTTTATTTAAAGGAAACATCTCTATCTGCAATTTTGTAGTTGGAGGAAGACGCCGAATAAAATTCAAACTTTCGCAATTTTCGAAAATTCAGAGTTAACCCTGAAAATCGGTTCTATGCCACCTTAATAAGTGTATTTTACTCTATTCTTACAAGAAATTTAAAGAAAAAATTTGGAGCCATTTTAAAGAAAATTTTGTAAATATCCGGGGGGCTTCATGTAAAGTACCCCCAAAAATTAATGAATGTTTTTCAAAATCTCAGAGCTTTGACTAGAACCAGATCGACAGGGGTTTCTTCAATTTGGAAAAAAATCGTATGCATAGTTTAGGCGCTAGTGTTGTTCACATACACCGGACAGACGGATGGACGGACGTTTTGCTTTCAATTGGTTTTTCGGTATCAAGGACTTACAAAAGAGGGATTCCGGCTACACCACGTGTTAGGGGATTTTTTTCTTAATTTAGCAACTGGATTTATCCGCATTTTCGCTATCCCGGCGACAAATTTTCATGGCCCGGCAACAAATTTTTTCTTGCGAAAATTCGCCATTTTTTCGCGCAGCATTACATAACTTTCCTATACTACGAATATTATTCCGTATATACGTACGTATACGGGAAAGTAAAAGAGATTAATGAAATCATTTGTAAAAATAAATATTGTTTTGGCTACAGTATTAACTTTTTTAAGAGTACATCTTAATTTTTGTTAGCAATGATAGACATTGCATAAACACGGAACTCAATGACTGGCAAACAATCTCTGTAGCATTGACTTCCCAGAATTACTTGTCAGCAACAACCAATACTTCGTGGAAATTGAGATTAAAGCTCAAGAAACAAAATGTCATTGATACTTTCATTTAAAGGTAATATTCTCAACGTTCACTCGCATTTGCCGCAACATATGTGGAGTGCAAACGGAGGTCAGCCCAAACAAATAGAACGCCAATTTTCAAAATAAAAACAATTTTTAAAAATTATAACTTTTTCAAAATATATTAAATATAAGCGAAATTTGTAAAGTCCTTAATACAGTATTGAACAAAATATTTTAAAAAGTTTAAAAATGTGGACACTCAGAATTGCCATGATTCGCCAAGATCACAATTTTGGGAACTAGATCTAGGAGAAAAATTATGTAAATACCAAAGAATTCATACTCTAGTTATGAGCATTACAAATATACCAGGAAGCTTTTCAAAAGACTTTCTATTCCCAACGGAATTGACTATCAGAAATGTAAGCAGGGGAGGGGGACAGAGATTCCTTTAGCTACCGTCCTATTAGTTTGTTACATACTTTATCTACACTTTTCAAAAAACTACTACTAAAAACATTAAGAAAATTCCTAACAGAAACCCGCACAATTCTGGGTATTCATTTTGGATTGAAACAAAATCACTCGTCAAATATTTAGATTTGTCGAGAATACGATTTGTTGAGAACGATTTCATTGCAAGAAACACACTATCACGATTCTTAAAGATCAACCAGGCATTCGATAAATTAGGGGGCATGTGCTTACTGAGAATAAATAGAGCCCCAGATCATTCACTAAAAATAATGAAAATAAAATAGAAAATTCATTGTAATAATAGTTTCATTTTCATTCACATTCAAACCTACAGGACGATCTTGATATACAAGTTCTGAGGGCAATTGGAGAATAAAATTTAAACCTGATGAAACTTAAACAAAAATGTTCACACTATGTCCCCCCTCCCATCTCCACTCGATTACACAATGTAACAATACATTAGTTACAAAACAATACCTCAGCCAAAAGTCTAGGAATTCCGATCGATTCAAAATTTACTTGGAACATATTCAATCGATTGATGAAAAAACACGAGCTAAAAATCTCTAAACTATATTCGTTACATAAGTCCTCCCTCAAAATTGAAAGTAACCTTACTTGCAATAACATATATCTGCCGAAGAAATGCTGCAGAATCAAAGTTAAATCCACTGCAAATAATTTAAAACAAGGTCTGGAAAAACTAATTAGGGTACCTTGTTTTATATTACCAATATTCAAGTATATAAAGATCTCAAAATACCTAAAGTATCAACACATTTCACAAAACTATCCCGGAATTTTTCTTGATGACCATTTAATAGTCTCAAAATTAAATGTAATTTTAATCTCGTATGTATTCCTGCTGTCTATGTGGTCAAAGAATGATATCGACTCCACACCCCATGAATTACAATTGTGAATGCACGGCCTGACAACCAATCACTTTCCTAGAATTTTCAGAATTCACGAGCAGAATTGCATACTTCTTGCAATTCGCATGTCTCTTGAAATGCAACAAACTGAACAAGAGCAAAAATTCGCACTTTTTTCTGCTCATTGCTCACATTTCTCAATAAATTTCGCCCTACTAATTATTAGAAAATGAATCTTGAAAGTAGCGACAGGTAGAATGAAATGTGTATGTCACCTTAAATTTTGGAAGGTACAAATTCAACAATGCTTCATTACCAGAGAAATCTAAAGACTTCCAGCAATCGCCATTTATAGAGTAATACCATACAGCAATAGACATTTATAGAGTAATGAAGAATAAAAATTATCTAGTGAGAATGTTTTCTTGGCTTAAGTTCACAAATCATTATTTACAAACCTTTGTTGAAATAGAGAAATACAATCTACTTTGTGCATAAACAAATCCATGCATCCAGAACATGCTCAACTGCTTTACATATCATTTCTATAATTAAAACCGTTTAGTCCATTCTTACTCCAAAAAGACAATACAAAAAACTGAAATTTTCCCTTATCTCTTCATAGGTTTTCAAGTAACTCATTGTTGACCTCGAGTTGAAAATATTATTTGATTAGTAAATATCTCGATTCATATTTTCTGATATCAAAATTGGATAAAATTTGCGGATATTCGGCTCATCGCAAATAACGAGGGATCATAATCTCAATTTCACAAAAATATTTTTGTAATGGACGCAATAAGCTTGTTCTCAATATTAAACCAGAGTAAATGATGTAATACTTCTAATTTGTGAAGTAAAGCCAGTGGTCACTGAGTTATGCAGAGCAGTGTGTGCAGATAGCGACAGTGCGAAGTTTACAGTGCTTAGTGAGACAATAGTTCCGGTGATTTGTTGGCATCATTCCCAGTTTACTCTTTTTGGTATTACCACTTTTGCCACCCACATCATAAATATTATAAATACCTTTTATTTGAGTAAATTTGGTAAACTCTACCTTATTTCTTGGGAAGTTGAACATCGTAATGTCTGCACAGGGCAGCCGACGGGCCGTTCGCGAATCACATTTTCGACCACGAACCACTAGACAAACAGCCACTCGGAAGCGGGGGAGGGGGGTAGTTGTTCGAGACTGTCGACCGGCCGTTCGCAAGCTCGGTGGCCCGCGGTAAACGATTTGTCATGAGCGCCCGCTGCAAGAACTGCCCCGACCAGCACTGCACGTCGGGGAGAGGCGGGAGGTGACGGGGCGGGACGGGGTGGGAGGGGACGGAGAGGGGCGGGGCGGGGCGAGGTGGGACGGGATGGGGCGGGGCGGGGATTTAGGAATGGATTTTTTTCCCTTTTTCCCTCTTTTTCCCTTTTTTTCTTTTTTTCCGTTCTTTCTTTCTTTTCTCCGTAAAGACTGGCTATACCGTTGCGTGTTGATTATGTTTCCGTGACCATGACAGGCGATTTAGACGTGTTACCGTTGAAAAGGTACATTTTGAAGTTGGAAAGTTATAATTCTTAAAATAATGCAAGAAGAGCTTCATGTCCTTGTTAAGTATGCATACCATCCTGCCTTGAGTAAGATAAATATCAGAAGCAAGAAACAGCTATCTGGTGAAATTACTTTTAAGACACCATACAAGAAACCTCTTTTGCTGAAACCAAAGAAATTTACAGATGTTCATAGACTTTCTCAGAATTTGAGGAAGCCTAAATACAAATTACTTGCAGACAAAAAAGATAGAAGTGAAAACACCATTGAAGAAAATGAGGAAATATGATGAAAATAAAAGTGAAACAGTAGATCTGTTAAGCCTTTTATTCAGTTCCGGAAATTGTTTGTAAAATAGCTATGAGAATAAAACCTACCTACTTTGCATATGAAATTTTAATTTGTTTAAAATTATTACCTGTAGATATTCAAATTTCATGAGAAGTACTAACAATTTTTGGCAAAAGTACACACTCACTCCATTTTGAAAACTCAATTTATGTAGTCTCTACACAAGTAATGTAAGGACTAGCATCCAATAATTACACTGGCCTACGTTTTAAAAAAAAGTTTATGATGTTTAATTTTTTTCAACAGTTTTTGTAGGAATTGGCCACGCGGAACTTGAAAATAAT
The DNA here is from genome assembly GCA_031308135.1 of Acheta domesticus. Taxonomy (NCBI): domain Eukaryota; kingdom Metazoa; phylum Arthropoda; class Insecta; order Orthoptera; family Gryllidae; genus Acheta; species Acheta domesticus. The sequence goes on along the minus strand of JAHLJT010009355.1, from coordinate 100,799,067 downwards.
ATTAGTTTTCCTCAATCACGTCTGGTTTTGTACTATGGATCCTGTGTTTACTACGCATACTGTTTTTGCCAATAGAATTTTTTCTGTTTATAGAGGGACAATAACTTGATAAAAGACGTGAAAACATTCACAGATTATATGAAGGTAACTATTAAGTGAATTAAACACACGATAGTTTCAGCACAACCTTTGTTAATAGAAAATTTTATTTAAAAAACATAAATAAAAATAAAAAATTTGAACCTTCTTATATCCTTTTTATAAGCATCCTTCGTGAGTCATAAATGCGAAACCCCGGTACTTCTGAAATATAAAATAAAGTCTCTCGACATTAATTTTCTTGTATAATATGTTAAACCTTTCCTTCCCTCCACAACATACATATACTAAAGGGTATACCTCAGAAATCACCGCCTTTACGATTCCCTTGTTCCATCGTCTATGCCTACTTAACGCATGTTCGACGCCATAGCTGTGGAACAAATGTCTTGTCCGCATCTCTCAATTTCATATTGAAATAAACGTAATAGCTGGCCTTTACTAATGACCTACTCGTAATGTTTGATCTTTGTCTTGGCAACGTCACTTTACCACATATGTAGCAAAATATATTTGGGTCATTTTTTACATTTTCTATTCATGAAATTTGATAAAATTTGGTTATCTTCAACATATAATTATGTAATTACATCAATCAAGTGATTATAACAATCAGTCTAAAAAAAGAAATATTTCGAATTAACATTAACATCTAATAAAATCACAAATGTCAAAAACACACATAGACTTGTAGAGAAAAAACTGGAGCTGATGCGAAAATACCGATTGCAGATTTGAAATCAGTGTGAAAAACGCATTAAGGCACAAATAAAATATTACAGACATCAAAAATGACGCAGACCGGTGTTATCCATGAACTTCAATTTCTGTTTCAAATTCCACACCATTTTTAATAATACTAACGACGGGAGGCAGTTTTTTGCTTCTTCTGAAATGTTTGGATTTTGGATTATGGTCGTTTTTGTAAAAAGGTCTTCAATTCCAGGGGCCGCGACGCAGCCAAATCGATTGGGGAATATGAATTTTGGAGAAAATCGGCTGAACGTTTTAGGTGATAGTAGGCAGTTTTTGCACCCTCGAACGTTAAATACTATCGATCTTCTGCTCATGCGCAGTGCTAGTTTCGCATCACTTTGGTGCATCTGCGCAAGCGCAGAAGATCGATAGTAACGTTCGAGGTGGCAAAAACTCCCTAGTGTTGATCACAGACGTACTGGCAAACAGACGTTTTGTCGTAAGTCGATTTTTCGGTATTGAGAGCTCACAAACCACGGATTTGGCTTCACCATGTGTTAGAGAATTTTTCTTCTATATTTAGCAAAAGGATTTATCCACTTTTTGTTACCAGGGCCCAGCAATAAGAGTTTTCTGCCGAAAATTCGCCGTTTTCCGGTGCACACAAAGAAAAGAGAAAGAAAGCAACATCACTGGATAATCCCAAAATATAACTTAGAAGGTTTTGAAGATGAATCAATGGTATTTCTGCACAAAACAAGACTGACTGAGAAAATGAAGAGTACACAAAAGAGAAATACTGAACAAATGTACGAGATCAATTTACAACATTCGGCCAAAGAATCTTCGGTAAAAAAAAGAGATAACAAATAATACAAATATCTGGTGGAATGAAGAATTAAAGGAAATAATGGAAGAAAAGAAGATACTAAAAAACATTGGTTGAGTACAAAGGACCCTGAAGGTAAAAGAATGTACTGGAGAATATGTTACGTGACGAAAAGAGGCCACATAAATGAAAAGCAGGTTCTGGGAACAGATATATATAAATAGATAGTATGTTGGATAGGTCTAAATCAGTGATGACAAGGTCTCCTACTGGTGGTAGTGGCACGTTTCTTGGCACCGTGGCATGCTACGAGCTTCTCAGAAGAACTAGCGTCGGGAAAGGAAACTGTCAGTAGTAACCCTGCCCTCAGAAAACAGTTTAATCGAATTTTACAAGGTTCTCGATAAATCACAATGTTCAAACTTAATAGACAAAGCTGCTCATATAATATATATGTATGGTAGCACATATGTCTGTGATCAAGCATTTTCACTAATGAAGTTGTTCAAAAACAAGCACAGAGTTCGATTAAGGATTGAATATTTGAGAAATAGTTTACCAATTTGTCTCTCGGGAGCTCTCGGGACTTCATTAACGTGGAATTGCATGTAAATAAGACAATATGATCAGAAAAATAAAAGTAGGAATATAAATAAAAAAGTTGTTAAGCATTAACAAACGTTCTTAAATTTATTCAAATCCCGCCTAATCGTATTTCATCTGTAAAGTATGAAAGCGTGACATTGACTTCCTGCTGCTCTCTAGTGGCGAGGTGCTCAACTTCGTGGAGGGATGATTTCGTCGTGCTACAAAAACCTGCCATGGATTCCCGCTGGTGGCATCGACTTTGACATCACTGCATTACAAGATCGAGTAATAGCAACCGTTATGGCATGGACATCTAAGGAGAAAAGACTACCTCTGAAAGTTTGGTAATAGATTCCAAGAAAAATAAGAAAAAGGAGGCCACGCGAAAAATTGGAAAGATTTTTGGATCCACGAGGGCGAGAAACACGGAAGCGTGGAGAAACAAGAAAATATTTCGAAAGAATTTTCGAAAGACGGCATAAGCTGTCGCTACTCGTACTTACACTTCGCAAAATTGATGCTCAGTCGCCGTGACCTAGAATAGGCATCGTGTGCGACATGCAAGCCAGAGGGGTTGCCTATCTCACAGGCAAAGACGATACCGTCAATAACGAAACGTTTCGGACGAATGAACTTCATGAATTATACAGACGTTGCATCCTCAGACCATATATTTCTCACAAAGTACAGACACTTTCGCTCAAAATTAAGTTCGTTGCTTGCATTGTTACATTGCAATTAAAAGTATCACGTTTTGGGTGCAGTTGGCAACCCCTGGTCCATCAACTATTGTCTACTTATCCTTAACATTTTAGATCCTTTGATTTATTTAAAGTCCAAAAAGCAGTCAATTACATAAGCTTCATCTAAGACAATCTAGAGACCTAGGTGTTGAATATTGTGTGTATTTGCATCATAAGAAATGGGATAAGAAATTAATGTGAACATTATAATTTGAATCATTTCTTTCAAATGTTAAGCATTTGTTTTAACAAACTAGTCAAAATTGTAGCTTAAAAACTTTTTAATTTAACAACTAATTTTCAATTCCGAAGCTGTTGCCCTGGACAGTACAAAGCAGTTAGGTTGGCTAGTTTGAACTTCCCGTCTGAATTGTGTACATCAGAGATTCCCAACCTTTTTCTTCCATCAACCCCTTTTAAGAAAATTGTTTACTTCAACTCTCATTGTTTTCTCTACAACATTCAGCACCCATAATAATGACACCAAAAATTACACAAATGATTTAAAGATAATATCTTACATATCTTATATACATATCTCAATTTTCAATTATCGAAGAGGCTTCCTCTTTTGATTAGGTGAGCTTCTAATTTTTATTTAAATGTAATGGTACAAAAATGATCAGAGCTTTTTAATGTTGGTGCACCTAACATTTCTCCAGTGCAGGTTGCTGGGAATACTTTCTTGTGCGATAGGGTATCACTGTGATTTGCAGTTATAATATTTTGAGCTTTCTAAACATCTTGTCTCTTAAGGATGAACGACAGACATAGAAGAATAGGAGCTAATTTGCAAATTATTATTATTATTATTATTATTATTACAGGTTGTTTTTGTGGTATCAGACAACAATTATGTTAATTAATTTTTGTAATCAATGAAATCTTGATTATATTAATCAGGCACTGGTTCATAATCGGCTATTGACCCCAATCAATCCCTTGAGCATCATTGGCCCCTTCAACATTTCAGCAACCCCCAGGGAGTCTGTACCAATCTCGTTGGGATCCTCTGGTGTACATATTGGCATGGCAAATCTCAGATAGCTGACCAAAGTTTTAAAGCATCTTGTAGTCCAAATGCATCCCCTAAGGGCACTATCCAACATAAACTTGATAACTCCTCTCCCCAAATATTCTACACCAGGAGAAAAACCATTTTCTTTGACCAATAAAAATATTTTTCATTTAAGTCACATTTTTAATAAGAAAGTATGTGTATAGATTATAGAATTGAACAAATATTCTTATACAGTAAGACAGATTATTATTAGAAATAATTGATGAAAAGTAATGACATGTTTGTCTTTAATCCTAATTCATGTTCACCACACTTATGTCAAATGTTTATGATTATTTTGATAATCAACATCATCAGCCTATTATTTCACAGATTTCTCATTTAACAGTAGTGGATACATAATACTCGTTTCTTTTCCAAGTTAAGTACAGATACAGCCAAACTCATGTCTTTTGACCTGATATAAGCAAATGATAAATCAAAACAGATACTTTTCAAATGTTGAATACTTCTCCTGAAGTGCTATTGCTCTCTTTCTTACATTTTTTAACTTTCTCACCTACTGTGTACACAGTACAGAGAAAGTATTGTTAATTTGAGGGAAGAATTTGATTTTTCAACAAAAAAAAATTTGCTGAGCTCTACTAATGAAAAAGTGAATAAATCTTGTTCCTGTATGTAGTAAATGACTTCCTCTCACACATTTGTTTAGTCAGAATCCATGCTTGATAGGTTCTTAATAGAGAAAAATTGATTGACGGCAAAATGTCTGCTTGTCCATATGTGAACACCACTAATGACCGAACTATAAACAAAATCTTCATCGTAATTGATATTCCTTGGTCAATCTGTGTGATGCTGCAACCCCTTTGACACAGATATTTTGATTTTTGTGGGGATTTTACTGGAAGTTTTAAAATTTTGAAAATTGACTTAAAAATAGCTCCATTACACCCCCACACACACCCACGCACCGCACGCACGCACACACACGCACACACCCCACACACACACACACACACACCTCTTCTGATAGAGCCAAAGATGCTTAAAGAAATGGCTTAGGTCGCATTTTCATTGAACCAATCTTCAAGAATTGCAAAAGTTCAAAATTTTATCAGCGTCTTCCTACAAACACAATACAGAAAATAAAAAATGTTTTCCTTCATGACATCTGCTCATCAAAAACAGATCTTCAAATAAAGTCACATTCAAATATTTGAAAATATGATAGTAGATTTTGCATAATTGTTTTTGAAACATTTGCAAATTTTAACAATTATTTTCTCAAAACCGGTTCCAAATTTTTTGTTTCTTAGCAAAGAACAGCAAAGAAAGTGGTGCTAGACCCATTTTTGGCAAATTCTGTAATTGATTATTGAAAATTGGAAGCAATAATTAACATTGCAATAGTACAGTATTGATGATAGGTTTTTTTTTTTTAACTGAAATCTGTTCTGAAAAGTAAGTTATATTTATAGCAATATATATTTTATATATTTAGTGTAATTAGAGTAATTTTGCTTTCTGACTATTGAAATAATAGCAGATATGTATCAATTACTGTGTTTGAATGTTTCGACTTTTTTGAGTGACCGCTTAGGTGAGGACAGAAATTGCAATATTATATTATATAACTGTTCCCAATAATTTTCCAATGTATGTGCTATTGTAGTACTTGTAGTTTAAAAAGTATGTTTTATTACTTTAAATTAAAATAACCCATAAAACACTTTGAAAGAAATTTGATGAAAAATAGACTAGGTAGGTTTGATTTAAATCAAGAGGTAAAAAAATTGATTTATGTAATGATTTTCATCATAAGAAAAGGGGACAACAGTATATACTGTACTACTTTAATTACTTGCACATTTTTAGAAATAAGGGGAAAATACTTGTATCATGGAAATTTCAATTGCATACATTGCCAGATTTATCTTCATCTTAATTGTGATCCGTAATCGCATACCAAATAAGTTGTAATTAATCAGCATCAGCTTTGAAAAAATTCCAAGCCTAATCTACATCAGGAAAAATACAGCAAAACAACTCCGATATCCATTAACCTGTACTTACAATAGTGAAGATATTTATAATATTTAATGACACACATATAATAGTTTCTCAAAAGAGACATTCTGATGATAAAATGCATTTCAATTTTACAACTCGTATTCTAGAAAATGGCTGTGGTAAAATGAAGCAGGAAAAAATTAAATGAGGTTTGAAATACTGAGAACAATTCAATAGACTAATGGTTTTCAATATATTTAATTAAGACAAATAATTCTTTCATACAAAGACATGTAGGAACCAATGATCAAAAGCTTATAACACTAATAAAATACACTAGAAAATGGCACACTAATACAATATTAACACTACTAATACTAATACACTACAATACTGAATATGCCTTTTTAAAGAAAATGTAGGAAAATGACATTAGGGTAATAATTCTCCCTTTCAGAATATGCATTTATCTACTCTTCCCTCTAAGAAACAACAGCCCACTTAGAAAATCTCACAGAAAGTAATTTCGACCCACAGACAAGGAGTAGGAAACAGGTAGAGGGGTGTGGGAAAGAGATGGTAGATGGCAAAGAGGCGGTAGGTGGGAAAGGGGTTGGAGGAGGTGGGAAAGGGATGAAAGAAGGAGGATGGAAGGAGGTGGGAAGGAGATAGTAAGGAGTGGAAAGGAGGTGGCAGTGGGTGGGAAGGTGGTAGCAGGTGGGAAGTGATAGCAGGTGGGAAGATGGCAGTAGAGGGTGGGAAGGAAGTGGTACATGTCCAGGAAAGTACAGGCATAAACCTATATCTTCATTAAAGATGGCATTTTGTCAATAAAACTTCCTTTATAATCCTAAAAAAATTATAGTCTCTATAATAAAATTTAAACAAGAATCATAACTTTTGTGGTTTGTTTTTCAGAGAACTTGTACACAAAAGTGTAACAAAATCCACTTGTCATTGACAGCACCAACACCTACTGCATTTTGGAAGCTTGCAAGAAGTCCTGAATTTGAACTGCAGATGGTCTTGCATCAGGCTCTGCTTCACAGCACCAATTGAAAACATGAACGACTTCATCATAAACAGAGCTCAATCCAGTAGGAAGTTCTGGCCGAGTTCCTAAAATAAAATAAATTGTTAAAGCCCACTGCTTGCTGGGCAAGTAACAAAAGAGGAAATGTAGGAGAATCCAAAGCCTTCAGGATATGTATATGTATATCAGGATAATAATAATAATAATAACAGCAATAATAATAGTATAACATTTTTGTTATGTAAAAAACCATAAATGAGGATCTAAAACTTTTCAAACGAGAGAAAAAAAACTATTTATTGCCCTGATACAAAATGTAACAAACTATCTCAACATTTGTTCTGAGGATCAAGGAAAATTGGATGAATGCCAACAGATGCAAGTCACCGATTTATGTTTTTCTTAACTAGCATGAACCTCTCCACATCTCTTATTGAATTATTCATACATATCATTACGTACACACAGGTAAAATATTAAATCGCAAAGCAACACAAATCAAGAGGCAACCAAGTGTTACCATAGCTTGTACTTTCTCACATTATTTGAAAGTTACTTATTTTACATTACTAACCTCCAATGTATACAGAAATCGAAAAAAACTAAACAGCCATCAGCCATGAGAGCTGAACTCTGTTGGTACTGTTATTCATCATACAATTATGTATGGTAAAAGGATGGGGAAGAGATTCTGAAGCTCAAGAAAACATGCACGTATTGTTCTTCTCCCACATACATCATGCATAGTTTTTCCTGTTCTTTGACAAAAATAAATCAAAGGACACCAAAACTAGAGAAAAAGACAAAAATAAAGACATTGTTTCTATTCTGACTAAAATATAAAAATATTTGATCATGTTATTTCTCCTATTCTCATACTGTACACACACACACACACACACACACACACACACACACACACACACACAGACCGCTCACACACATTATATCACTGCTTACAACTGACATCACTCTGTGGAAGAGGCCATCTGCCATTAAATATTTGCTATTCACAGGAGGTGTTACAGAACAGAAACATTTTTTATTTTCTTGGTAAGTAAATAACTGGTGTATTGTGTATCCATAAACACTACATTATACTCCATAAACACTAACTTAACTATTATTGCAGAATTCATGGAGACTGTTTTTGTTAAATATTTCATTCATGGGAGTGTTACATGTGAGTATTTTAATTGTTATTCTTGAGCAGTGTTCATGCTACTTTTTGGAAAATCATTTTATTTTGTTTTGTTTTGTTCAGCAGCATTTTCTGCTGCTGCATGCCTCTAGTACTTTACTATAAGAACCCACAAAAGGGTTTCCAACTGCAAGAATGTTTGCCTATGTCTGGAATACGAACTCTTGTACTTAAATTTAGCAATGAACTTTGCCACAATTCCAAACAATACAGTTTTCATTCTAACATTCCCGTTGCTTTAATAAGAAGATTGAAAGTGAGCAATTTTTGAAGTTGCTCTGATGACAACTGGATGAGTTAAAGTAAAAAAAAATTTTAAAAGTTAAATTTCAAAAAGTTGATAAAAGTTTTAAGAAAATTTTATTAACATAATTTTTAAGTCTCATTACTTCACTAAAAGTTACGCTAAAACTACTCATATTTTACAAAAATTGAAAATAACCTTAATGAAAGCCTAATTTTGTAGAACAGATTTCATGAAGGAAAAAATGTCTTCAATAGTGTAGTTGTAAGAAGATTCTGAAAAATTATTAAATTTTTGAAATTTCAGAGTGTTCAATGAAAATCATATCTGTACCATATTAATAAGCATGCTTGTTCGATCTAAGAAAAGAAAATTGAAGGCAAAATTTTGAACTATTTTTGAGCAGATTTCATAAAGGCTGTAAAGAACCACCCAAAATCAAAAGATGATAGATAACCACCCAAAATCAAAAGATGTTTCAAATTTACAGGGTCTCAAATTCAGACAAATTGATCATGAAATATGGGTTTTGGAAAACATCCTATGATCAATTCAGGCACTAATGTTGTCCACTGAAGGACCAAGAGATTGCGGTAAACCAATTTTTAGGTATTAACGGCCCACAAAACGTTGACTTTGACTCTACAATGCATTAGCAAAAGTAATTTCAAGGAACAAAAATTCTCCCCTTTTTCGGTATCAGGGACCCACAATACAAATATTTTTCCATCAAAAAGTCCCCACTTTTCACTTCAGCCAATACAAGTAGAATACAGCAACTTACAGCAGGGAAGTACATAGTAAGCGAGAAAGTTAAAATTGCAACTCACCAAATACACCAAAGAAACTTTCTTCAGAAAGAGAGCCATCATTGTCAGACGGATCATCTGGAATTTCTTCAGGAGTGTGAGGGGGTCTGAGGGAAAGCATTTCCCACAAAATTAAGCCATAAGAAAATATATCTGCTTTTGTGGTAACACCTGCTCCATCATTTTCTAACACCTCTGGAGCACTCCAACTCTGAGTTCCAACGTAAAACTGGTCAGGGAGTGCCACACCTTTGGTATTCACACGTACTGTCACACCAAAGTCACATAATTTTGCCACCTCAAAGTCACCTGGAGAAATTGTAAATAAACATTTTAACTCACTTAAATATTCTTTCAATTATTTGCTTCTATTCACATTCTTATTTGCAACCTATTCACATGTCTCACAACTAATGTTCATTATCTAATGATCAGCAAGTTATTTTCAATCAATTTAACATTTCATTAGTTGAATAAATGTTTGTATCATTTTCAATATTAATTTATAATACCTACTTCAAATCAATCTCTTCCCAAAATTTGTATTTCATTTGTATTTCAACTCCAAATCTATTTCCAACTACATTCATGCACAGCTGTTTATCTCAATAATTTAAGCACTAGCAGTTAACAAAAAATCTCTTGACACTTTTATTGATGTTTTTTTAACCATAGAATACAACTGCAATTCTTCTATTCTTGTTACTAGTACATACTACATCTCCACACAGTTCTGAATATTGATTATTTCAGTCAATTAATCCTGATTTTTATTCTAAAATCTGACTGTTGCGACGAATGTTTATAACACTAATTGTTTAAGAAAGGCATGTTATACAAAATACTCAGGAAAATATTACATAAAAAAATGATTGGATACTGAAAACAACATTAAGCAATTTTATAACTGGTGATAACAATTAATTTTTAATGCAAACATAAAATATAAATTGTGGGGGAAAGAGTTTAAAATGATTATAAACTACAAAATATGATTTTGTGTGAATTTTACTTATGCATTTTCATAACAACATTTTACAGGATTTAGATCACATAATGTATTGATTTTCATCATTTGAATAGTCAAACTTACATACATTCAGTTTTGCCAAGTTTACACAGTCGACTCCAGTTATAGTGAACTTAAGTCACTGGTCCTGTTTCACTTACATTACAAAGAAGCATAAGAAGATTTGGTTATAGTGAACCTGAACCTCGGCTATAGTAAATGTAGGAAATTGAATGTCCTGGAAATTAAATTAATACTTCGCTTCACTGGCACAAATTCCAACACCAGGCAGCTTTCAAAAAATATTGTCAGCCAAATGTTACAATCAAATAAGTCTCCCGTGAGGTGAAGGTAGTGGACCCGGAATGGAGACCTAACCAATGATCTTTTGTCACTCAGATTCACTGCGGAAACAAAGGTCTTGGGGAGGGCTACAACTGACAGTAACAACATGTGATAGCTTGCTTCAGTTTCAAGCTTGGTGTTACTTGATATTCCATGAGACAAAGCGTGTTGAGTTCTACGTAGGCGATAAGGAAGCACACAACTGCCACAGCCTGGCGATATCTGCTGTGCTGCGTGGAAAAGCAATCAGTTTCATTAGCCGCTTGCACCATCCCTCTACCGAAAGCACCTCGTATGTTATTTATTAGGCAAGAAAAAGGGCCTTCACAGAGTGAGACAGTTTTCCAACAGTGCAAAAGGCATTGAAGGGTGTCAACACCATATTACGATACTTAGAGACAGTAGTCAATGCAGAATCAAGAACGGAGAGAGCACAAACTCTAGAGAAGGATCTAGAGTAATTACTAATGAAAAATGTACGAAGCAAACAATTGAAAATAATCAATTTTTTTAGGACAAATGAAGATAGAGATATATTCAGTTCATGTTGTTAATGTATTTTTGTGTCTCTGTATTAATAAAATCAATCATTATGGAGAAATACTATTTAATTTTGACACTGAATACAGTGAACCTATGCTATAGTGAACTAAAAATGTTAGGCGCCAGAGTTTCACTACAACCAAAGTCGACTATACACAGGGTGAGTCACGTAACTTTAGCACCTCCTGTAACTTTTGAACAGTTGAAGATATTGCAATGCAGTTTTCACGGAAGTGAATGAGGGAATGGGGCTAATTGATATGTGTATTGATTTCTCTTATATCACTTTTATTTTACGAGATATTTGAGGTAACTTTGTTTTTTCAAATGGGACTATACATATTTTTTCAGTCTATCATGACAAGCGTAAAAAGACGAATCCAAAGATATAAATATTGTCATATGTTAGATAAGCATTTTTTTAGTAATTGTGATTTTTTTGCGACTAGTGTTTAACGGATATTTTCATTGTAACTGTCAGCCCGACAAGGTCACGCAGCGCTCCCCCAGCAAACGCGGGGTCGGGGAAGGGAAGGGATTTAAGTACTTGAGGATACGAAAAATATTCACAAAACTGTTGCATTTTTTCCTGAACTCTCCTTTTCATCTTAATCCATTTTCAGTAATTTGGGTTTCTTAGGGATTGAAAATATGGATTTGTCTTAAGTAGTATTTATTGAAATAAGATTATTTCTATCCCTAAGTTATTATTATATTCGTATTAACATTGAAATTGTTTGCTCAAAATATACAATATATTTTTGTACAGTTTTAATTATTTATTCTTATTGTGCTATGTTTCAAGATCCCATTACTACGTATCTTATGAAATCCCATTAAATGGAGTTGAAGTTATAAACAATTTTATTACAGTACAAACTTATGACAAATCCTTATTTTCCATCCTTTAATTCCTTCAAGACGAAAATCTGAAAATGCGGAAGGATTGAAAGCACAGTTCAGGAAAAAACTGCAATGGTTTTGTGAATATTTTGAATACTATGTTTCGTATTTTCAAATAAGATCCCTCCCCTTCCCTTCCCTTCGCCGGGCGCACGTGTGCTGGTGGAGCGCTACGTGACCTTGTGTGGTGGACTATTCAAAACGTCCGTTAGACCCCAGTCGCAAAAATCAAAATTAATCAAAAAAATGCTTATCTAACATATAACAATATGTACATCATTGGATTTGTCTTTTTACGCTCGTCATGGTGGACTGAAAAAATATGTATACTTCTATTTGAAAAAACAAAGTTACCTAAAAAATCTCGTAAAATACAAGTGATAAAATAGAAATTAATGCACGTATCAATTAGCCCCTTTCTCTCATGCACTTCCGTGAAAACTGCATTGCAATAACTTCAACCGTTCAAAAGTTACAGGAGGTGCTAAAGTTACGTGACTCACCCTGTATATATAAGGTGGCCAAAGATTAACTTTCCCCAGTTTTACGTTCATAAATTTCAAACTCTTAACATTGCCTGTTACACAAATTTTTATTAATATTATGGTTTGGGTAATAAAGTAACAAATGAATAACATGTGGTAAAGTTGCAAGACCAGTTCGATTTTACTGAAAGTTTATGTTGTATTATTTTTGTACTGACTGGTAAGCATTTGTTTTGCCAAAATTTACATTTTTAATGAATATTTTGATACATTACCAATCAAAGAAATTATGGAACAAATATTTCAAGATAGGCAATGTTAAGAATCAGCAACTACATCTCTAAGAACTACCCTCAGGCTAGTCGCGAAATGAGACATAGGGTGACTGGCGAGTTTCTGATAACCAAGAGTCACTCTGTGTCACGTCACAGACCTGAGTTTCATTTAGTGAGTAGCCTTAGTAGTAGTTCTAGGGTTAGAAGACCCAAAGTGCAAACCACATTAAGGCACTTGCTATAATACAGAAAAATCTGTGTAAACTGGAACCTGTACAAGTCTGTAACCTGCCTTAACTAGAAAATTTCTCCAGCCCATGAAATTAAGTGCCATTTTACACAACATATAACTAAACCTCTCCAACGAAACAGTTTTTCATGTCCTGCAGGGGAAAAAATCTTTATAAAATGGAATTCCTGTGAATTGAATTCAATTGGCAGAGAGATGCGAGATGTTCATAATAACACGAATGCATCTGCAAGCTAATTTTAAATTCTCTATCTCTGTGACATGCGATTTAGTCGTGGCAGCCACATAGCAAATGAGGGGGGGCTTCAACTGTCAGCGTAGATTTCGACCTTTGGTTGCTTGTCTCTCAAGTTGTACGTCATAGGGACATTCCCTCTTTCCAGACATTGTGGGCACGGGAAGGTGTACGGGCATGGCTTCTACTCATGTGTCTCCCCGCTTAAAATACAATAATGTAATTTACTACTTTTAGGGCAGAAACATCAATATCACAAGTGTCATAAAATGGACAACCTTGCATAAAACGAAAATCTCCCTGAACTAGAATTTTTTTGTCCTGATCGATTCTGGATTAGACATATTTTACTATAATAAAATTATGAAAGCAAATTATTTTACTCATGATTATGAGAAAAGCCAGACATATGAGACAAGCTCAACAGTATAAATACACATTCCAGTGGACCCAAAATAGTTAGGAACGGCTTGCTGTCATTAATTACATCCTCCACTACAAACTATCTCCAAATTAATTAGATTCTTCACAAAATTAACTTCTTGAAATAAAGCACAAGAATCCATAACAAAATAATGAGAAATGGACATCAAAAGTGAAAAGGAATTCCCCTCTTTTGGATAGTAATGACAGGTTAACACACAGAACCATTAGTACCGTATTACAACTATTGCATTTGATATGCAAAATGTCCAAAACCTTTCCTCTTACCTCTAATTAGGACATTGAATGATTTCAGATCTCCATGTAAAAGAAGACATTCATCATGAAGGTAACTCAATGCTTTACAAATATCATTGGCAACTGTCAGAATATTATCCACAGCAAAAGGCTCTTTGGAAGTTTCGCCTCTTTCTTCAATAAGTTCCCCAAGTGAAGTTTCACATTCTTCCATGGCCAAACACTTGTGACCATCCTTACTTTCAACAACTGCTCGAAAACCTACTATATTAGGATGCTTTAAAGTGCGAAGAACATCAACCTCAGCTAACAATCTACTCTCATACTCAGGAGTAGTAGTTTTTCTGTTTATCTTTTTAATTGCCCAAGGTGATCTGGCCTGACCACCAATAGGAGATCTTGCAAAACTATAAACATTTACACCTAAAACAAAAGGAAATCCTTAATTTCACATTTTACAATATCCTCCAAACAGGATTGATTTTGTTATTTAAAGAAAGTGATCTGTTTAAAAAACATAAGAACCCTTCAGATTTAACAAAACGAATTTCAACTTTCAATATGCATGAACTACGCATGACATTTAATATGCATGAACTATTTAAATGGATACAATGTTGGTAACAAAATTTCTGGGGGAAAAAAAAAAGCATTATCAAAATTTTTTGTACACACAAACATAACATACCAAGCAAGTTCCTCAACAAACAAACAGATCTTAAAAAATAATTATTATTCATCCAGTGAATAACAGTAATACTGATTAGATTAATACTGCTCTTTGATTTCTGAAGTACCTCCAACTGGAAAATATCAGATTTTTGGAAAAAAATTCCATCAAGTCATCTACATTCTTTGAATTTAAGGAAGTAATCTATACACTTTCATAAGTGAAAGACTGTCCTAATAGTAATCGATACAGTACACCACATAAATTGTTACCCAAGCACTTGCCAACAAAGCCTATCAAAAGTTTTTATCAATAATAAACTTCTAAGAAACACTATGCTTCTATAAGAGTACTGGTTAATACAAACAAATTTTTAAAGATTCATTAGAGGTGATAAGTAAAGAACACTTATGAATACTGATCACAAGTACATCGGCTTTAATAACAGAATAACACCAACTTGTTGGAAGTAACTATTCATATACAAAAAGCACTGTTAAGTAGTCAGGCATGTTGAGTCATTTAGGCAAGTCATCATTAAGTTATTTCCATAAATAAGGTGTTGAAGGTCTAACCTGTGCCCATTCCAATGCACGGCATTGCTGGAGAACCTGGAATTTCGATCGTATTCTTCAAAAGTCTGTTGAACGCTGGGTTCTTTTTTGATACAGGTGTTTGTTCCATTGCTCACCTGGAGTACATATGGAAATTGTCGTTAAATTTCTGAAGTACATAAACTTACCTACACACCGAACACTTTTTCGATCTTAGTATGTTCTGACCGCCACTTCACATATACCTACAAAATCTTCTAAAGTTACTTAACACTTTCAAAACAAATTGTTATAAATATTAGTCATAAAATAAACGAACGTTGTTGAAAGTCTGAAACTATGGAATGAATGCAGTTAGAATCTTCTGACCACACAGTGCGGCAAACACAAGCTGGCATAAACAGAACGCAACTGGCACGAACGTATAACACGAAGATTGAATCAGGATTGAATCACCAAATAAGCCCGCCGGCAACGGACCACAGCAATCCAATTACTCTTTGGGACAGTTCTAAGGAACTCGACATCCAATAAGACGACTCAAAGAGTAAAAAGCGATATTTCAAATTCGTAAAATATTTCCACTGACAATCATTGAGTTTTAAATTTAGATCGAACCACTGATTTCTATGTTTGATCTCGAATTTACGGTGCACCTTAGTCTTGGCCTCCACTCCTGTACTGGAACTTCATATTATAAGCGAACTTCACATCCATTTGGCACCAAGCTACTCTGATTGGCTAGTGGGCTCAGAGACCGAAACAGCGCGAAATTCGATGACGAGCAGCACGAATGGGCTGAGCTGGAATTTCGTTTCATGACATTCACATTAACTTTCTAAATTGAACGTGCAATTCCGGATTAATTCGTATATCAGAAATGACCCTCCATTTTATCCCAAGAATTATCTACGAAATTAATTAAAATGATGTAATTTAAATGGCAAGTTGAAATTGAAATTTGCACCACGCGTTTCTTTTCAGACTGATTTAAATCTAGTTTTTGATGTTAAAGAATCGGTCTCAATAGTATTGTCTCATTACATATAAATGTTCATTTTTAAATACATAAATTGCATAAATTAACGTAAAATTGAGGAAATTCTTTTCTTCATTTCTGCATCTTCCTAAGCTGCGCGTTAACCCTTTATTTGTTGCATTTGGAGTATAAAATAGACAAAAGTAGAAACTCAGGTAATTTCTTAAGTTATGATTATTTCCCTTTAAATTGTGTACATTGCGTCACAGAAGGTAATATTACCTGCAAAGACTTGTAGATTCTTTGTTTGTTTCGCGAAAGGCCATCATGAGGCCACGTGATACATGCATCCCACCGGGGCTCAGACATGATTATCGGGGTAGGTGCGCGTTACTTTATCTATATTGGGGGGAATCAGCATTTTAATGCTGATTCTATTTTTATACCACAGAGTTGTTAGTCCTGGGGGATGGGGTGAAATTGTGATGATGATGATGATGAATGATGAAATAGACACATACAAACATACATAAATACTATTCAAATATACACACAAACATTCTCTGCAACCATGCCCTAGGCGGGATTCGAACTCGCGATCCTTTGGTCCGAGATCGCTACGGCACTACTGTCTTAGTGATCTCAACCTACGGATCGGTTTATAGATTATTATTATTATTATTATTATTATTATTATTATTATTATTATTATTATTGTTATTGTTGTTGTTTTAATTTTTCAAAATTTTACGCTCGTCCGGAGTTTCCATGTATAATTCAAGGACACGTCAGTAATCAACACATATGGTGAGACAGATGGTGAGAAGTTTTTGCTCCAGTGCACTCATATTCCGCTTCAAAGACTAAGATAACCTTACGCGCAACGTTGGTGATTGTCAGCAACACGGCCTTCTGCATGGTTCTGAAGAGCCACTCATTTAAATGGAGTTTATCTTTCACAATCCTCAAATCTTCAGCAACAAGCCCATTAGTTGAAATAACAACGAGTACAATATCTACCTATTTTTGTCTAGTTAGTCTTTCTGTTCAATTGAGAACTGGTATTTTCTTTTCTGCAATTGTTGACAGTAGATTATGACCTAACAAAACTGCTCAATCTATTATTATTGCCCTGCGAGTAGTTTTGTCGAATACAAAAATGTCAGGCTTATTTGCTTCCATTGTTTAATCTGTAACAATGGTAGTATTCTGCAAGAATGTTGTTCTCTCATTAGAGAAAACTTGCTCCGGTAGATATTTGTTTTAAGGTACGGTTTCCTTTATCAGGTCCGACCTTTTGGCAAGAGCTTGGTGGATGATTTTGGCTACATTATTATAACGTAAATAATCTATTTGTGTCAACTCAGAACATCCACTGCAGATGTGTTGAATAGATTCAGTGGACTTCTTACATAAGCGACATTTGTCACTGAAGTTCTCTTTCATAATATATCGCCTATAGTTATTAGTGGTTACTACCTGATCTTGAATGGCTAGCACACATCCTTCCATCTCGCCAAAACGCTCAGCGGTCCTTTACCATTCAGTTGATCTCTTCATATCGATGGAGATACTTCGAAGCTCTGTAGTAAACCTGCCATGGAGTTCCTTTGATCTCCACAGCTTAATTAGGTCATCAGGTTTCGGAAAACTTGGATTGTGTGGTCATTTTGGAGCAGCTTCAGAGGTATAAAGATCTTGTGCACAGATGATCGTCATGGATTCGTTGTTGATGAAATAATTTCTGAGGTATTTTCTTGCTGGGAACACATAACTTCAAGACTTAACAGTCCACGGCCTACACGGCCGGATGTCTTGAAAGATACAGCCTTTCGGTGGAACTTCGAAGATGACGCATCCGATATTTTGATAGACGTGTTCTGATATTTTTAGCGAAAGCTTGTAAACATGTCTCAGACCACTTGACAACTTTAAATGTAAGTGATGCTGCTGAAAGAGCCCAGGTGTTAATTCCCGTAAAATTGTTTTTTTTTAATATAATACAGGAATTGCAGATTTTCGTATCACGAGAGAGAATCTTTCTTTTCATTTTTTTCCATATTTTCTTATCTGCTGTTTCTAGGAGCTGCTGAAGGCCCAGATACTTATATTCATCGCCATTGAAGAATTCTTGAATTGTCAAATCTTCCATCAAATGGGGTTCATTCTCTGTATTCTGGATGTGACCTCTCTTCACGTGAACAACTGCACACTTCTCCAAACCAAAATCCATACAGAGTTGCCAAAGCTTTCAACAAGTGTTAACATGCTGCGAAGTTATTCTGTCCCTTTAGCATAGAGCTTGAGATCAACCATATAATTGGTGGCAAATTATCTTCTTGCACTTCTTCAAAGCATGTCCACAGGAGGAGGCATTCAGCATCCATTTCAAAGGGTTCAACTCTACGCAAAAGCCAAAGCAGGATTATAAAATCTCCCTGAAAAATGCCTCTACAAATTCGCAAAGAAACTGTTTGGTAACTCAATTTCCCTCTCATAGCATATAGTGTTGTTCGCCAGCTGCTCATATGCGTAAGAAATTTAAGGATGGAGGGGTGAACCTTGTAGAGTTGAAGAGTTCATTGCAACCAAGAATGCGGAATGGAATTCAATGCCTTTCGGAAATCAACCCGACCCACTGACAAATTATGCGATTTCTTTTATACATGCTTGAATTCAATATTATCTGTTATCAGTAATTCTTTGTAACCTCGAGATCCTTTCCTACAACCAACCTGTTCTGGCAAAAGCATCTCATTTTCATTCAGATGCTCGTCGAGTTTGGTGACAATAATGAGGTGAGAACATTATAAATTGTAGGTACACATGTAATAGATCTATAATTCCTGGGGAAAGAGGCATATCCACCTTTCGGTAACATGAAGATACAACATTTTGGCAGTACAGATGTTCCTTGAAAAATGTTTTGAAATTGACTCGCCAATATTTCATGAGCGCATATCAGATACTTCCGCCAAAAATTGTGTATTCCATTTGCCCATGGAAATTTCCAATCATGGTTTCTCTTTATAGATCTTTTTACATCCTCTGTTGAAATCACAACTCCATTCATTTCCGGGATATTGTGACAAGCTTCTCCTTTCTGTCGCATCTAGTACACATCATCAGAATGCTACTTTGAGGTGGGGCAAATCCGAGCCCAAAAATCCGTCATGGCAGAAGCACTTGGAAGGTTAATGTCATCATTGTCATTGGTACCTCTCGACTCTAAATATCTATAAAAGCTTTTTTGGTTGTCAGAGAATAGGAAATTTTCTTTCTTGCTTCAAAAAGCTTCATTATACCTTCTTATTCTTGCCCCTAGAGATACTATTCTTTGCCTTAATCTCTCGTCTTCAACCTTGAGTATACTTTCCAGGTCTTTATGTTCTTTTTATCTCGTCTTCTGAGAATTGAGCGAATAGTTACGCAAACCTTCTTTGAAATCCCTCCTTTGTCTTCGAAATACTCAACAATATACGATATATCACTTCTAGCTTGGGCAATCTGATTTTCGCGTTTTTTCAACCATGCCGGTGGCTTTTGTCTTTCATAAGGCTTCATCCGCCTTGAGAAGTTTAAACTCTTCATCTGAAAAACTTTTCTTCTGATGGAGTCTAGTTGGTCGCACACGTTGCTCATTTAGAGCGCTTTCCGCTTTCCTTCTTCTGGAGAAAGACTCCTTTCTTAAGGAGCCTTCTCCTGAAGTCCTCATATTCCGTCTGTTATTTTTGTGCTTATGCATGACAAATATATAATTATTTTGTCCATTGCATGTGCTGGCTTGAAGCTGGCTTCTCTGGAGCATTCCCTTGGGTACCCCAAACTTCTATGATAGTAGGGCATCTTGCGATGCGATATCGAGATTTGCTCTTGCTCTAGATCGAGCGGCGCTACGCCCCCTTGGTTGTTGCGGAGGTTCACTGCTTTTCACCAGCACAGGTAATACATTTCTCTCACTTGCCCCGGTGCTAGAAACAGATGCGCGGCCTTGCGAGGGCCGGTCGCCAGCGTGACTTTTCCTCAAAGCACTACTCATACTTTTTCTCTGGGGGGGGGGGAGAAGTACTGGATAACTGACGAAGATCTTTTACCCAGCCCAATTTTTTTAGGGATCTGACAACCCTCAGACCAAGAAGATGAACTCGTACGCCTTCTTCGCCGTTGAGATTTGATCTTCCGTCATCGAAGCCGTTGGTCCTCTTCATCTGTAACCCTTGGCGGGGGCCCCTACTAGGTACTGACAAATGGAGCCTGAGCCTAGGCATTTTATAGAAGATGCTCCTCTGAAGCCTCTTCCGCAGCAAGAACCGTTGAGACCAATTGTCCTTTTCCACTTCTTAACCCTTTCGACTTCACAGAGGTCCGCTAACAACCATGGAATAATTATTGCTATGGGAGGTCACGGGGATGACGGCTGGTACGTGGACTTGACTTCCCTCATTATATTATTATTCCTCAAATTCGTTACTACAAATGTTGCGAGTGGGTTGAGTCTACTTCGGGTCTGCCAAAGACCAGTCCTCAGGAAGACCACGACAAGGCGGCCGGAACGTCTGCATCATGGAGCAAGGAATATCTCTATGATGCCGACACTAGGACTAAGTCCATGGTCGGCACCAGAGACCCATCTTCGACGCGGAGTCACCCAGACCACGATAAGAGCGTCGAGAATAACATTGAGTGCCATCTATGTTATAATACTCTTTGGCCCGGACAGCCAAGACAAAACCTTCGTTTAATGAAGGCTTTGACCGAGATCATTTGCAAAGCGCAAGTCGGCAACGCCGCGCGCGTAGCGCACTTCATTCAAATCGAGCGACAAGTTAGCAAGAGTTCTGCCACTTCTCTTGATCAACTGAGCGCAATGAAAAGATTCTCACTCCAAGAAAACCTTTGATATTAACCAGATTTCCAGTAAAGCTGAAATTTGGTGAATATAATGGTCTCTAGTTCAAAAATGAAACGCTCAGAGCAATAAATATTTCAAATAAATCACTTCAGTGCTTACATTCTTTGAGCAAATGGTTGATCTTGTGAGATTACACATTATTTTTTACACTTAGACCAGTATTATTTTGCATTGTACTGAATGTCATCTTTGTGTTTTTCACTCCAGAACAATGATTTGATTAGACAATTATTCATATTGTCTGTTTTTTATATGAGATTCGCAGTGGATTGTGATTGCCTTCCACATCACAATTGCTTGATATCTTGAACTGGACTCAAGCCGGAAACCTTGAGCAAAGGTCACCGCCACAATCAGTTGAGCTTCGGGGGTGGATATTCAATGCACAAAGATATGCATATGTCCATTGGATGAACCTTAAATTCCTATAATTAAAGGCAAATGGTGTTCGTGCCTTTCGAGGGTGTGCTAAATATTCTATGATTTATGAAATATTCATTTCATTATTTACGAATATCCATTTTATCGAGATTTTGAAAGTACCACCTCGGTTGCTGCTTATCACATAACACAGCGCAGATCCAATAAACAGTACACAGCAACAGTAAATCTGTTTCAATGTCTTGTAACAAGGTGATAGTTTTGGTATCTAGCTATACTTAAACTTTCCGCTAAAATTGGGACGCAAACTGGTGTCTGAAGCTCATTGGCTCATCAAACTTCAGTCTGATACGATGCGCAAGCGCCTTCCCACGGGGGCCGAATCTCATCCACGTCTTTGACACTCTTTGATTTCATCACTATTTCCCTTCTCCGTGATATTGTTTATATGTGGCACCAAATTGATGGTTTATATCCACGTGGGCGAAGTATGACGGCTCGGAAAAGGCTAAATTATTTTGTTTATAGGCTGCGGTAAACTGAATCGACGACGTGCGAACCGAGTTTGTAACCAATTCTCATAATTCAATATTTCTGTGTCTTTATTACATGTAAATATATTATAGTCCCTCACTTCTGCAAATGTTCCCATTTGAATTTCGTGATTATTTAGGTAATTACACAACACCTTTGTCCGTAGTGATAATTATTATTTTATAAGTTAAAATTTAAATAGCAGTAAAAGAGGTTATTACGAGTGGAAGTCGAAATGAGCTCTGATTCTTCTGAAGACGAAATGTTGGATCGTCTACGTGAGGCTGTTGACAGTGAATTTCTTAATAATGATATGTTTGAGGCCAAGAAACGCAAAGGTGAATTATTTGTTAATGATATAGGCTATTTTCATATTTCGTATGTGAGAAGATAAATGCTCTAATTACTACTGCTATGTACAATTACAGATGAAAAACCCCATACATCTAAACCATCCCTACGTTACCAAGACCAAGAAGAAAATATTATGGGTGTTACTGAAGGATTTCAAAAATACGTTGGAGGGCAGTTAATGAAGTTTCTAGACAGGTACTGTATCCAAACACAATTTTCAATATTTTGAGTTATGGCATATTGTTTGAAATGATTGGAATTAATTGAATGCAATATTTAATGTTAAGATGAACCCTGTTAGAGACAATAACAAAAAATGTTCAAAACAAAATATTTATTGATAGAAAGATTTTGCAAAACTTAACAAATACACATGGTATGTAATTCTTTTTTTAAGCACTATAGGGAATTTTGCAAAAGGGACAAAGCAAAGAAAATGTCATCACTTTGAGACTTTGACATTATCATTTTTTTTCTTTTTGTAGTAAATTTGGGAGAGAGAGATTTCTTTAGGGATTTTATTTAAAAAAAATTGATTTGTTAGCCCCCACAGTTTACATAAAACAGCCTTGAGAATGGTCAACTCAAAATTAGCAATGCGTTTTTATACCAAAAACCTTACATTGGTATAGTGCCAACCTTGGTCTCCACCAACCCCAAAGAGCACCAAAACTGAAGTTAAGAAGTAAAAGTTGTTAAAGGTTCCAAATATTTTGTCAGTGAAAAAGAGTATGATAGAATTTTTGGCTGATCCTGACTGTACGGTACCCCATGTTGTCACGGCCTCCTTAATATGTTTGTAAGTACTGTGCAGTTTGAATTCTGAAGTGATTTCTTATAAAAGTGAATTGGTAATAATGTGATAGATAGACTCAGGGTTGTTTACAGTGAATGCGAGGGCCAAAGGCCCGAGCCTCACTATGACTAGAATCCAGGCGAGCGAAGCGAGAAAGTAATTTGGCATTTTAATGTGGCAGGAACAAAATCGCCTATTGGTATGATACATACGAATGTAGTAAGGAGGCCGTGACAGTAAGGGGTACCGTACAGTTGAATCAACTGAATTTTTAAATTTTTTTGGCAAAGAATCCTTATAAATTAATTGTATAAACTACATGCAGTCTGTATTTTCTTTTTTTAATTTTCTAAACCTTATCTCATTATTGATAGTTTAGTTTAGTTTGGTAAAAGCACTGAATGAGTAACTTTCTTTTATACATCTTAAACTGTACTTATTTGAATTGCAATTCAGTACTATTTTAAGTTACCGTCCAAGCAAATCATTAGAAAGCATTTCATTTTCAGCCAAATCAAAGAAGTGGATATTTCACCAAGGAAACATCGAATTAAAAAGGAAACTGAAGGAGGTATCCGTCTCTTTGGTGCTTCTCGAAATACATTGGCTTGTGATGATGACTCAGAGTCAGCTGCAAGTCATCCACAGAAAAGGACAAAATGGAAATGCAAAAGAAATGAAGAAAACATTTCTGAGAAGAAACAGTGCAAAGAAGTTGCTGTACCTGCTGAATGGATTTTATCAAAGGAGGCTGTGGCTGGATGGGAACCCTCCACAAAGGGCAAATTGGAAATTTATTCAGCAGATGATGTCATCATCAAAAGTAAGTAGATGGAAATGGAAATGCCATTAATATTATGAATGTCTTTTGTAAAGTCATAAATAATTTAATTTGAATTCAGTACTGTAAGAGCAGCAGGTTGTAAATTGATTACGAGAAGTATAAAGTTAAAAATGCTGGGACGTGTTGCCAGAGGCCTTACACATTGTTCTTATAGGTTTAGTATAAGTGCATCAGCAAAAAAAAGTGTCAAAAACTTTTCTGAAAATGTAAGGTGCTGTTAATTCCATGGTCTTTTATGACTTAATAATGCTTATAGTTTTAGTTTTCTGTTTTCTTTAATACTTTTTCTACCTTTTACTTTGCAGGTAAGAAAATTAAAAACAAAACTGAAAATTTGCAAATATTAACTCCAGAAGAAAAGGCAGAAAAGAAAAGATTGAAGAGAAAAAAATGTCGAGAAAGGCTAAAAAATAAATCAATATCTGAAAATTAATTGAAATGTTTGAAATGAACATATTGTGATATATGAAGAATATAATATTGTAAATATTCATGCGTACTGAGTAATTCCCATTTACAAGATGTAGGAAGTGATAAGAAAACTTTACACACATATAAAACATTCACATTACAGTTCGTCACACGAGTGTTTATTATTAATCAAACGTGTAGATTATTGAATTAAATATTAGAATAAATTGTCTAAATGCCAGTGATCTTCTTTTTAACCTATGGTAACATTAAATTCAGTGTTCCTTATCAGAAAATAAAGCCTTTGGACATTTCAAAATTGAGGAGAAAGCTCATTTCAAAAACTGGATTCTCTCTATCAGTACCTTCCTTTCATTCTGATAAAATATTTTTGCTCTCCTTATGTTGCAAAAGTTTGTTTTATTATTAATAAAAAGTGTGTCGTCTATACTTCTACACCCATTATTTATTTAAGAAAAGTAATTATATTTCATAACTATGTTCTTTACATCATCAGGTATATATTATGGTGAAAAGACAGAATTCTTTGACAGAACAATTTGTTTTAAGCAAATTATGTAGGAAAAAATTCTGGAAGTTCATGTTTTACAGATTGCAAGTTATTTGGAACGGAAAATATTTTATTTGGTCAACTGTAATATGATCTCGCCATGTCATCTCCCCATTTCCAAAAAAGTAAATAAGATCTATGACCTGTTACATGTACAGAGGGCCCTGGATTGATTGATAGTGATTCCAGGCACGTCAACTACCGAGGTCCATCAACTACCGTGTATTAACGCTGGGGAATATGAAATCCCGTGCAGTTGTGGGCTAGCATACATCGGCCAAACTGGTCGATCTGTAGAGGAACGCATACGTGAACACATGCGCCATGACCAACTAAAAAACATCCACAAGTCAGCCCTAGCTCTACACGCCAAAACCGGTCACCTTATTGAGTACAACAAGACCCTTTACTGTGAGGACCGTTGGTGGCCATGAGTCATTAAAGAGGCCTTAGAAATATCTAGAAGGCCCATTAACCTTAATAGGGATGATGGTCTCCGCCTCAGCTCTACGTGGAAACGGGCTGTTTCAACCCGCCAATCCGGCGCTTCTCCCTGGGGACACTCCCCCACGACTGACCTTTGACGGGCGCCCTCCCGGTCGCCGATTGGCTGTTGCCCCCTTGCCCCTCAGGCTCCGTGTTTTACACTTTTACTCTTCCTTTTCTCTTATTTTCTACCTCACATGGTTTCCCTCTTCCCTTTGCCACATTATCTTGCGTCCCACTCGCCCCTCCTGCCTCGCTATAGCTCTGTCTTTCCTTCACCAATAGCGTACCACCTGCATGCTTCCTATTGGCCGTTCCTGTGACCTATCACGCTCACCCCTTCTCCCCTATATTAGGCGGCCTCGCTAGCCATTTGGCAGCAGTACGCTCTGAGGAAGGCCACGATATGTTGGCCGAAACGTCAGCCATCAAATCGACGATGCATCTCATCCCGGATAGCCTGGACAACAACTACTGAGGTCATTAGTCCTGCAAGTGTAGTGCGTTTTTTTTCATTGGGAGGTGGCGGTGATCTTTTTCCTGCTGGATGGCAAGATCTGGCACCAACCTACCGTTGACTATCAAGGTTTTACCCTCAATCAGGTATCTCCCACCAGCAGGGCACCGCCCCTGCCAGGACAAGCTCTAAGCTCCCAACCGGTCTCCCAGCATGTGTACTAGTAAAGTGTGTGTGTAAGGGATAAGGAAGAGGAAGGAAAGATCGTGTGCGGTCCATTGTCCGTTTGATAGGGTACTGCTCCTGCATTCGCCTGGTATTGATCGGAGAAACCACGGAAAACTACCAATCAGAGCAGCCATCTGCTAGAATTCTCCTCCAGACAGCGACTGAATTCGACCTAGCTGACAAGCTAGTGTCGAAAATACTGCCACCGTTGGGATTTGAACCTAGAACCTCCCGGTCTGAGGGATTGCAATGACATCAGGTTGATGCACTGAGCCATCTCTCCCAGTCAGAGGGTCCTGGAAGTGGGGAAACAAATGCTGACAAAATGCTGATGCAATTAGAAAGGAGTCCTAACCTGTAACTCTAAGTAGGTGGATCCTGCGGTACATAAAACCTCAAAAGGGTAATAAAATGTACTGGACAAATAAGGGAAGTAAATACAGTGAAACCTCTTTAAGCAGACTGCGAAGGGGTGGTCTTCTTAAAGGGAGTATCTTACCATTAAACTGTACTTACATCTGCTGCTGTGACTACTATGATATGCATTGTGTTACTATTCTGGTTTCAGATGAAAGCTTTAGTATATTGCCTCATTAAATTTGCTGCAATGTCAGTACACTTACGGGTAATCTCTTAGAAGGGTTCAATTGAACCACTCGTAAACTGCGTTATTCACTTCATTTGGCTGCCAGGGTCTTTTCTTTTGGCCTTTATTGATATTTTTCCCCCCCACTCGTTTAAGTAACAATCATTATTTGCAAAACAGTTTTGTATTTTACACTTCCCACAAGTAAACTATTTATCCAAATCCCATAGAAATCTTTCTTTATTATGGAAATTCATTTTTCTGGAGAAAGAAAAACCATTTTCTCTTACGCGCTATGACCATCTTGCTTGCTGACTTGCAAGAATGAACAGTCAATTGTTTCAATCTTTTGGTGGTCTCCTGTTTATCACAATCCAGGGGTATTATTTTCCTTCCATGAAATGTATCTTTCAATAATATAGCATAGTTTCTTACATATAATGTAAGGCTTCCCCTTCAGAGTTATTGTGAAATCTCTGGAGCCTGATCGCTGTTGCTTATATGAAAGAAATGGCTTGGCTCACAGTAGTATGTGAACTCTCAGGTATATTATTTCATTGTGAGATTTTCTAGCTGTCTTAAAGGGAATTACATTATGACAAAAATTAATGATCATTGGTCAGGAAGAAGGGTGGTTGTCTTAGGGGGTAAAAATACATTGGTCTTATAAAATAATTAATCAGTTTCCTAGAAAACTGGTCTGGAAAAGGAGTTGTCTTCTTAAAGAGGTGAACTTGTCGAGAGGTTTCACTGAACTTTACAGAATGCAAGTGTGTCAGAATGGAAAATTTGTTATTTGTTCAACTGTCATTAGTTGCTGAATACTTAAATTTACAATATTAAGGATAATCAAGATTGTAATGGATCTAGAATTGCTGGAAAATTAAACGTATGAAGAGTTGGAGGATTAATTCTAGCAAAAGTCAGATTCATTAGTAATTAGGCTTCAATTTCTATAGGTTTTTAAACTGTTCATCACAATCCCACAATAAACCAAACTGGCTAAATTTCCAAACATGAAGCTTTTGAGTTTTTTACGAGGCCAAACACAATAAAAAAGTTTCTTCTTCACATTACATAAAAGTACATCCTGGAAACTGTATTAAATATGACTTTAACCTCCATGCATTTAACCTTAAATGTACACTTCAAAAAATGTCTGAATATAAAGAGATTTAAAAAGTTAGAGTATACTAGCCACTTCTGTAAATAGAAACTTTTTGGTGAACTATAAACAATTGAACCATCTCACTTCAACCAAGTCAAGATGAATTGTAATGCATGTTGTGCCCAACTCCCAACTTGAAAAGTTTTAAACTGCAATTTCCAAGGAATAATGATCTTGAGCACAAATTTCGCCGATATTTAAGCTCAATCTGAATATTTAATTTTGAATTAGTTCTCTATTCTTAAAGAAGCTCTCAACCTCAAAATTGTGGAAAATCGAGAATTTATTTCTCAAATTATAACTTCACAAAAACAATTAGACAGAAAATATTAACACTAAAATATCAATCAAAAAGTACATATGAGGTTTTCAAAGAAAGAAAAGAAAATGGTTTTAAATGTACTTACCCACAAATTATGTGATGTCTAACCTGTTCAAATAATTGACTGCTCTGGTTGGCAATCAAATCTCAATCACATCTCATAATGCCTAATTGCTCAATCATGTGAGTCAGTTAACAGTAAAGTGTCAGTAACAGTAAACCAGTCAATGGTGTTCAGTGTTGAATGTCTCAATAGCTCTGATGGTAGCGCCTCTGGGAGATCCACATTCAGGTCCCCTGCACACAAGCTTTGCAGTGATGTGCGTTGTAGAAAAGCATCATCTTATGCCAATTGGAACACAAGCACTTCGGGCCTTCCACACGATAGTGTTAATCTATGATGCACACTACATAATGTACATCAATGCAACACTTTTGTGATACAGGCCTCAATTCTCAGCTAGAGCTGTCAATAGATTGAATAGTTTAAACATACTTTAATAAATTATTAGCTAAAGGCTATTAAATGGTATAGTTAGCTAGAAATTGCAGTGCTTGGAACTGGTTACACACAATTGTATGAGCTAACCCCAAACAGGTGAGCCATAAGTCAGTTGATAAAAATACATTTCGCACATTTCTTACCTTTATTCATCAACCATGAAATTATAATTGTGAGGCTTAGAAGGAAACAAGGCTAAATGATACTTTTCTATTTCTGAGGTAATTTAATTTACAGTTTAACATGAAATAAATATTACATTACAAAGATTCACCACATCCCATTTTAAGGTAATCGTGTTGGCCACCTTTTGACATTTTGCAAATTACTTTCTGATTTTAACCCGTTAGTGCCCAGAATGATTTTGTTCATTTAGCGCTGCAATCATGCTTCAAGATGATGACTAGAGTAAATTATGATCACATTAATGCATGAAATGGAAGTTGAGGATAATAAAAGTACAGAAAATATACTTTCCTTTTGTAAATCAGATGTATTATTAATAAAACATTGTTATCCACTGTCTTTTCCTCAGCTCAGTATTTTAAGCCCTCCTCAAGGACTACACAAAATTTAAGTCATAATAATAATAATAATAAAAACTTATGATAACTTAATTTATTCCTCCGTGTTTGCATTAATAATCTTCATAGTTGCTAAATAAAAGAAATTCATCATTGCTACTGCTTTCAGTAACAAATTCATTTCTGACAACTATTCCTTTTGGGTCTGCTTGGTGTGCTGAGCCATTCATATTTGGTTTCCAATTCTAATCGTTTTTGTCCTTCTTAGAGGGCAGTGTTACAAAAATCACAATGGCAGGATGGCCTGTACCTCAATAAATGTTCTCAAGTACTGGTTTAGAGTACAGGGTTATAAATACAAGTGTGCTGATATGTCAAGTAAATCGTAATGAATTTTTCAAACCAAATAAATATTATTGTGAAAGAATTTATTTTTTCTTTTATTGATCACATTATTCTCAACATCCTTCTTTATTATGTTTAGGGGGTGCATTTTAATGAAATGGCATTTTTTATTTTCACTTTAAAACAATGCCGTTTAGTACAGAAATTCATTTTATGTTCTGACAAAATGCAATGTACATGTATTTCTTTTTTTTTTGTTGCATTTTTCGTCAATTTCAACTAATAAGTCATTTTTTTACATCATTTTTAATGCATTTCTCATTGATTTCATTATCATTTAAATGGCACTTGCTTCAAACAATATTTATGAGATACAACAAATAATGACCATAGAATTCCTGAGTAGTCTATTTGATTTCTTCACTCATATTATAACATCAGCCATTGTGACTACTATGTAATATAAGGTTCCTGTGACGCCTATCGGTGCCATAGTCAGTTCAACCAATTTCGCAATAAATAAAGGCAGATATTTTCTTTTAAAAAACGGTCTAAAATAAAAAAGTTAGCAAACTGAGTTTACAAAAGCAAACTGAGTTTTACTGAGTTTACCTGAACAAAAGGAAGAAGTCTCAATTAAGTCAGTAACATATCCATCAGCTTAAGTTGTTCTGTGCCATCAGCTGAAGTGGTTTTGATCAAATTTTTTATGTCATTTTTCTTTGTTTTTAGGACATTTTTAAAACATTTTATGAGCATTTTATTAATCATTTTTGGCAATGTTTTAGGTCAACAACTTTCGTTCCCTAATTATGTAATTACTATACACTACACATACTAGAACTGTCTATAGGTGTTTTTTTTTTCCTTTTTCTTTCGTTCTGCCGAAATAATAGTGTATGCTCCAGCAATCAACAAAAGACAATTGGAAACATGCTTTCTTTTTACATTTTTTTTCCACCACAGAAACCTGTGGTAAAGATAATCTTTCCTCCAACAGAAACAACAAATCGTAAAAGCAGTTATACGTTCAGTCTCCCAATATCAGCAGTCACAACAGCTTTGAATACTTTTTATCTAATAGTATCTAGTATGTAGATATGCACTCGACTTATTTTTTCCCAGAATTTCACTTAGCCTCCTTTACCACTGAATCCCACAATTATTACATGTGGTTACTTTACCCATAGTAAGTTTTCAGTGGCCTCCATTTTCAATACAGATATGACATATTTTAAACACAGAACCACATTCAATATCGCTGATGTTATTTGATTAAAATGTACAAATTGTAATTTGTTCTTTTAAATGTTGGGGTGTTAAATTTTTGTGAACAAGCTTTTTCTTTTAAAATTTCCAACATTGCAAAGTTCATTGGGATGAAATCCAGAGAACACACCTGGCCATTCAGTGGCACCTCGCTTCCCAATGTGATCATTAAAATTATCATTGAACAAAGCTCTCACATTCTCAAAGCTAGGTGTTGCACCCTATTGTTGCCATGTTTCACATACTGGTTATAATTTTGCAAAAAAATGGTTGCTGTTTAGTTTCTACAAACAGGTAATAAATGTAATTCACTAACATCAACATAATCTTGAAACAAAACACTAGTTGAAGTCTTTTTCTTTTTTCTAGTCAGTGATCAGTTGAACAGTGTTGAGCGACATATGGCCCAGCCTGAAGTTCGGTGGACTTCTTGTGGAGGGAGATCTCTCAAAAAAATTACCGAAACCAAGTAATTATTAAATATTACACTGATTCAGCCTCATTTCCTAAAAGAAAGATTCAAATTATTTTGAGGAAAAAAGAAACTAGCTATCAACAATATTAAAAATTTTCAAACATTGTGTTTTACGTGGAACACTGTTATATGCCAAAATCTATTACTGTTTCCATTTTTTGTACTATGTTCAATGTTTGAAAAAAAAGATAAAAACAAATTAAAATTTTAAAATATACCCTTCAATTTTTTTCACTGAAGTAGAGAACTACCTGAAAGAACTTACCTTGCTTGGGAAGAAAGACACTTACCTACGCTTGGTAACAACAACATACACCAAAGTTCATCAGAAACTATTTATTTACAAAAGAATATTTTACGGCTGAATTATGTACAAAATGGAATCTCACAAACACAAAAGAAACATCTTTTTGGCTCAATTACACATTTGTTGTAAAATTGAGAAACTTGAATCACCAGGAGTCCAGTGTCTACAAAAAAAAATCTTTGAACACATCACACTTTTTGAGGATGACTCTGACCATTCGTAGCAACACTAGCTGTGCCTGTTGCTTGTGCAGGCTGCTGCTGTGATTGCTGCCCCTGTTCTGCAGCAGCCTGTAGCAGGCGTGTTCTCCGGCGAGTGTAATGCTGCCAAAGCAAAATCTGTTGATCATCAATGAACTTGGTGCATTGGGCACTCACTACCTCTCGTCGAAAATGTTCATATTGCAGCAAATCCAGGAAATATAGGCACATAGGATACCTATTTCAATAAAAAAACGTAATATTAACATAAGCACCTTTACTTTTTGAAAACCATTACAAAAGTGCTAGTGAACATGAAAAATTGTTTCACTTACTTGAGATATCTAGCATAGTCTGGTTCCTTCCAATATAATAAATATTTTAAATAGTTTATGAAAGCTTGATCCTTAAAATATCCTCGCTGGGCTAAAACTTGATGAAAGCACAAAACAATTAATTGACACACTTGTATTTTAAAAATTAATATTGAGAAACTGCTCAAAATAGATTTCTCCACTGGTGTAAGACCTTTTTTCTTCCTTTCTTTCTTTTTTCCTTTCAAATCTACCAAGTTATATACATCACGAAATCATAAATTGGATAAATAAAAATCTGAAATTTCAAGGATGAAACAACAGCTGTTTTTTTCGAAATTCTAAATCAGTTTTTAATTAATTTTTTATGTAACTAAAATTTGACAAAATTGACATTACCGATCTCTTGAATCAGCATAGTTTCTCTTTGTCAGACATGAAAGGTCATTTACTGTTTTCTGAAATATTGTAATGAGAGAGAGAATCAAATATTCTTTGATTAGAGGAAGGGCATGCTCTTCCTACATGATCAGTACCACTGACATAACAACTACTGCCACCACCACTTACCTCTCACCTCCTTGATAATATTCTTGGAATCAGGTGGCACACACAAGTTACTAGATTATACGACACAATTCAATAGGCAAGTTGATTTATAGTTGTTGAATTTAAAAACTAAATTTTTCTTATTTTCAAGGTGCATACAAAAATGGTCATATGTACAACTGAGAATGTACAAAGAATGAAATAATGTACTACCTCTTACAATGGTGAGTACTAGTAACGAGAGAGAGAGAGAGAGAAAGATTTCCGATTTGAACACTAATTCCTTCCTCAACAGTAATGCCAGTCTATTGATTTCAGGCTCACAAATCATACAGACACTAAACTGTACATCGCTATGTGTTTGACATTTTATTCACAATTATTAATGGCTATTTATAAGTATTAACTAACTTATTTTGTGGAGAAAGAGAAGTATGATTTCATGTTAGTAAAACATTTTAATTCAGTTCTTCTGGATGCATATACTTTTAATTCCTTTATTAATTTTTACACTAATAAATCTAAAGTGAATAAATGTGGTTTTGAGAATTTGTAAAGGAAACTTACAATTGAGGTAATTGGGGTTAGCTAAACATTGAACAAATTCCAATTCCACTTGAAATCGCAGTCGCTGCTGATCTTCTGTTTCCGCGGGAGCACCTGAAATACAAAATAACAAATTAATAAAAGTTAAAGCAATGAGCAGAAGCTCATTAAATAAGAAAATACAAATACAAAAGGGAGGTAGAAGGTAACACCTACCTTTCCCCGCCATGTTTTCTTCTCTTCATTTGTTTTTATTTTGGATCCGAACGCTGCCATTGTCAGTAGCAGAGAGTAGCTGGACAGTAGCTGTCAGTATCAAGGAGGATATAACATAATATAACCTCCTTGGTCAGTATAGCCCAGAGAGTAAGCATGCCAGAGTGGTGTAGCCAGAGAGTGATGACAGTACCAGGACAGTACAGACAGATATACAGATACATACTCTAATCTGTTAACTATTAACTCTAGTCTATAAATACATTGTGGACAAACTCAGTGGTCGTGTCCGATGAAACGTTTTGATTGGCTAACAGGTTACTGCCGAAAACATTGCGGTAAATGTATTAAGTATGTACTAAGTATGCTCACTATTGATATGAACTGTTCACTAATTCATTTATTGATTCCCTAATTAGAAAATAAGATTAGTGAACATGTAACATTAACATTACGCATGTAACATTAACATTACACATGTAACATTTTCACTATTTGAGTGGGCTGTTCACTATTTCATTTATTAAATCATTAATTAGATAATGAGAATAGTAAACATGTAACACAAACATAATAGAACCACTCACGTACATTTGTAACCACTCCTTAATGACAGATATCTTCCCAGAAATTCTCAAAAGGAAAAGTTTATTTGCTATTAAAAAAAGGCAACACTCGCGATCTTATGAATTACAGAACAAAATCCTTAATACCTGGATTTTCCAAAATTCTAGAAAAGTTTTAATAATAGACTAAAAAAATTCTCATTTCAAATATTTAACATATTGACAGAGGCTCAACATGGATTCAGAAATGGTAGTGTAACGAAAAACCCCTCTCTCACTGCTACTTCACCGATCACGCCCACGAAACGGGCGCCAATGCAACGAAAAACCCCCCTTTCCTATTTACTAAAACGCCCTACGAACTGGGCACTAATGTAATGAAAATCTCCCCTCTCAACTCCTATTGTTGATCACGAAAAACTTCCTTGCTGATCACCTGTAATATCTACAATGCACACCACTGTGCCCCTCCTTTTACTATCCGGAGTTTCCCTGTTTACATAAATGTATCAGGGCGG
Source organism: Acheta domesticus (assembly GCA_031308135.1). Lineage (NCBI taxonomy): Eukaryota > Metazoa > Arthropoda > Insecta > Orthoptera > Gryllidae > Acheta > Acheta domesticus. The sequence goes on along the minus strand of JAHLJT010009355.1, from coordinate 100,764,481 downwards.
GCCGTGATTTGTTCTCTACAGAACACAAGCGCCACGCCAATGCAGGGACCAGGATCAGCTAGCTATGTGATAAAAACACCGGTTACGTAACATCAAAACGAGAACTCAAAATCTCGTTTGTTTATTTTCTTTTTAACCAACAGAAACATTAATACCCTCATAAAAGAATCAATACCACACAACATCAACAAAACACGATATCATAAAAATCACAAAAATCAATAAACATATTATACCCAAACGTTATTACGAAATAATGAGCTCAATACTGTGGCCACACCCATTACATTGCAATCCCCCCAAAATGTTTCCAGTTTTGGCTTTGCAAACCATTTATTCTTCCCAAGAGCAAAGAAATCAAAGTCATTGACTTCACTGGAGTGTTGCAAAACAAAAAAAAATTCCACTTCCCTTTCGTTGTTAACGAAGCAGCGACCGGGTCTACACACACAAGATCTCACGCCGTCATGCGTAAGAACTCTGCTCCACTGCTGCCTGCTAGCGCCGAATTACCAGTGCCCCCCAAATTGGCACTGACCACGGCGATGATATGCAAAGACGCGCTCGAGTCTGCTGCACCTCGGCACACCTCGTTCGGCGACACCCGCTTCGATTTTTCAATGGTCGAAGTAACACCAGTTCCAAACATTAGTAGAAAAACAAAATTCTGATCGCGCGTGGCATAGCTTTATATATTACTACTAAAATAGTTCACATCACACGGCATACAGTTCCGCCATCTTGCGAATACAAGTCCGAAGAAGCAACACCTTCTCGAAATTTTATAAGTTCGCGTGTTAAAATAATATCACGAGTGACGCGGAGTAAAACTCGCCACGAAGTTATTCACTCCTCTTACAGTTTATAATAGTTCACTAGTACGAGTCCAGAAGAGAACACTTCATCAAAAAATTACAAATCCAAATTTTAAAATTATTCTTGCAACAAGCGACGCGGATTCTGCCTCTCGCTACCAAGCTATTCACCCGTCTGACCCCCATTGTTGTCCTAAAGCATTTATAGCTTTTTTCCGAACAAAACAATAGCGCCTCTACTGTCTTCTGCTTTATAACTTATAAAATAGTTTATTATTAATTTCTAATACTTCCTGGATTGTCTTATTATATTGTAAAATTCCCAATTAAAATTTCGTATCCATTCCACTTCTTAGACATCACTTTTCTCGCTTCATTTTGTTAAAAGAATGCTTTTTCGTGCGTCTCATGCCTACAAACATCGCTCGTTTATTTCTCAATTAACTAATGTAACATAATGTTTATCTATTAATGTTCGGCGTCCTAAAATTGTGTCACCACGTTTATAATTTGGCCCGTATTCCACGGAATACTTTGGTATATGCCAAATCTCGGTAGACACACTAGTTTTCGTTTAATTTATTAATTTATCCAAACTTTTCTGAAGTGACGTCACGACCATTGTTGTTTTCGTTCTTTAACATGTTAAAAGTCAATGTCGTGATCACAAAACTCGCGATATTATGCGTTTCTGTGACCCGATTTAGCTGAAACAAACTTTATTCTGTTCCTTATAATTTTGCGCGTTGACTAGTAACACGCAACCATTAATTCCCCACTGCGTTCACATGTTCGTCCGAAATACTCGTTTTCTCTTAGATCACCTTCACTTGTTTTTTCTATATTCCGCTCTGGAAGTTTCTACATAAAGTTCTATACCCGGTTCATAAACCAATGGTCACTTCATGTTATTTACCTATTTCATTTGTAATAGATGGCTAAACTATTACAGTAGATCTACAGACACAGCTATCTTCACCTTTCTAAATGCCATACTTGGTGCTCTAGATCAAAAAGAAATCCCCATCGGTTTGTTCCAAGATTGATCAAAAGCATTCAACATTATTGACCATCACACATTGTTATCTAAACTTTGGGAATTAGAGGCATTGCACATCAATAGATTAAATCTTACCTTTCAAATCGTTGTCAAGTAGTCACATTCAATCGTGTTAGAGATAAAAAGATTTCAATCTATTTTTCCCAACCTAGAATGATAAATTATGGAGTGCTACAAAGATCAATCCTATGCCCTATACTATTTCTCTTATACATCAATGATATGCCTCTGACTCTACCAAAGAGCAAAATGGTCCTACTCAAATACTATACATGGATAATTATAATTATAATAATAATATAATAATAATAATATAATAATAATAATATTCATAATAATATGTATCATTATGAAACTCATCGTGAGCGCGCGTGTGGAAAAACGGTTCCGTCTCTCACGGTTAGACCACTTCCCGTGCACCAATAGACATATATGACACTCGTCACTGAACGCGTCTCGGTCTCCTGATGGGGAACTTGTTTTCCGATCCGGCCATAAGATTCCAAGAAATTGCCAAAAACGTGTTTTTTCGAATTCTGGCGCTGCGATCTTTGTATGACGGGAATTAAACCAACACCGCCTAAATTTATCTAAGCAGGATGCGTTGATTAAACCCCATTATCCTGTCGTTATTTTCAACATTATTTTCCTCTATAGCACGACTTAAGATGTTATGAGTCGGCTGAATATAAAATCTACTTCAGGTTGCAACCAGCTAAGGTCCGATTAAATTAAGAAGATGATTGACATTTGTGAGTGGAGGGGAGTGACGTTGCCAGGTCGCAAACCACTGAGCACGTGTTACCGGGACACGAAAACAAACACTTCAAAAAATACATGTAAAAGTGTAAAAAAGCCTAACCTCAACGCAACTCATCACAACACAGTACACATTGCACGCGCAGCACAGACAGAAACGCAGACGGCGCGGCAGCAGGGAAGTCTCTGTGCGATGCTCAAACGTACCCCTTGTTCGGCAGTGGCAACTGAGCGACCTGACACGTCACATTTTGTCTCTGGTTGGCAGCTGCCATGGAAACGGGAGAGGCGTCCTGACGTCACACAGAACTGTCAATCATCTTCTTAATTTAATCGGACCTTACCTAAGGAGCAGATCTAGGGGCTGTCGATGCCTCTACAATACTTTGCGCAAAATGAGGGCTGTTCCAAATAAAGCTATTTCTTGCACTTCCCAGTCTTTGGATTACCTGGGAGTTTAGACAAGTTCTTACACAAATTTTGCGGAACAAATCCCAGAGGTCCGATAACTATCGGTACAACCTGTGCATTTACGTCCCACATTCGGCTGATCTCGATTTCTAAACTCTTGTACTAGGGTTGTACCAAAAGTAAGATTCCCATATTTTTTACAAATATAAAACATTTTTTATTGTTATTCATTTATACATCGTTGAAAAGGTTACATTGTTGTCTATTTTTCAACATAGTCTCCATTTTTTTCGACACACTTTTGAAGACGGTGCTCCAGCTTTTGTATTCATGAGTCGAAGAGTCTCCCGCCAATCCGTTGAGGAAGCGTGTAACCTCTGCTCGGACTTCACCGTCGCTCTTGGAGCGTTTGCCACCTGTTTTCCTTTAGCTTGGGAGCGAGGTGATAATCGCTCGGGGCTAAGTCCGGCTTGTACGGGGGATTGCGTATAACGGTCCACCCAATTTTTTTAAAAAACTCTTGTGTTGGACGAGCGGCGTGGGGTCGAGCGTTGTCGTGAAGCACTACTCCCTCCATTAGTTGTCCTCTCCGGCGATTCTGGATTGCTCCTTCTGGATTGCGGTAACTTCCTTGCGTGGAGAAACCGGATTTCTGCTCGAACCTCGCACTTGGCGGGAGCGGCGATCGACACTTCCAACTCTGACGGCTGCCAACCGAACACTGAGCAACGTTGCGAATCGCGGATGGGCGAGTTCGAGAGTGGGGGAACCACTGCGTACGGCAATGTTGCCGGATTAAGCCTAGCACCTTCCCTCGAGGCTGTAGCTCATTGGGAACCTTACTCTTGGTACAACCCTCGTATTTAAGACGTTTCTCTGCCTCCTTGGTAACGACGTTTTGATCGCAAGGTACAGCAACATCGACAAGTAAACACGATATTTTCTCCAAATCCCGGATAACTATATCCGGTTTGTTTGCCGCTATCGCGCGATCAGTCTGAATTTGTTGGTCGTACAATATCGTACACAATCCAACAGACGTCACCGGTTTTGGTGAGTGTTCGTACCACTTGGGGCATGTGTTTGGAACTTCGAGGGCGGTACAGATCTGCCAGTGGAGGTAACTACACACCATGTCGTGTCTTTTTAAGTATTTGGTCTTTGCTAGAATTGGACAAGCTGAGACAATATGATCAATGGTTTCTACTTGCTCCTGGCAAATGCGGCATTTGCCATCTTGGGAAATTTTGAGAACCACTTTATCATAATGTCGTGTTCTCAAGATCTGATCTTGAGCAACTACTAAAACTGCTTCCGATTCTGGCTTCATTCTTCCCCTTTTAAGCTACATAAATGATTGATCTTTATTGATCTGTGCTCTGTCTATTCGTTTCAAATATCGTCCGTGGAGTTGTTTGTCTCTCCACGATTTCTTTAACATTTTTGTGTCTCACATTTCATGTTAAGTAGCGTCAGAAGTTCAGTGTCTCTGTCATTCTGCGTGTCTTGCATAGTTTTCTTTGCAATGCTTCTTGCTACACCAACAATGCTTCTGTTTCCCATTCTTCGATCAGATTTCATGACCTGCCGCATTAGAGGGTCATCTTGTTGGCTGATTACATACTTTCTCATCCCGACTATTGCGTTGTGCCAGGTGGCCTCAATTTGTCTGAGGCCTCTTCCTCCTTCCTTACGTGACACGTAAAGTCTATGTACATCAGGTTGAGGATGGGAAACATGGTGCATTGCAAGCAGTTTTCTGGTTTTTCGATCCATGATGCAAATGTCTTGCTCAGTCCAGTCCACTAGTCCGAAACTGTATTCGGCTACAGGCACCGCCAAACTACCTATTGCTGGTATTTTATTCCTGGAATTCAGAGCGGACTGCAGGACCAGTCTCACTCTTCTGTGATACTTCCTGTCAATTCTCTTTTTCATTGCGTCGTTCGAGATGGTCTCATGTTCTTCAATTCCCAGATATTTGTAAGTTTTACCTGGCTCAATATCTTGAATCACAGTATGCGTGTCAACTTCAATGCTCTCTGACGTTGTCAGTTTGCCTCTTTTTAAATTGATTTTTGCATACTTGTCAAGACCAAACTTCATGCAGATGTCATTGCTAAAGTCATTCACGACAGACAGCATTTGGGAGAGAATCGCTTCATTCTTAGCAAATCATGTCTTAGCATTCTTAGATAATCATAAAAATTATTTTTATTATTATTATTATTATTATTATTATTATTATTATTATTATTATTGTATTTTTTTAACTCGACTAGAGCTGACTTTGCCCTGTTAGGAATTCTGGCTGTCGCGCAGGTCCGCGCAGTTTCGGTCCCAAACTTCTGAAATTGTTTCAATTATTGTGCATCAGTTCCGGACTCAAATGCTAGCACCAAAAGAATTTTCAGTGTTATGAGAAATATTTGGACCGACGAACGCAACAGAATGGAGGATAAGTCAGTTTGAAGCGAGCTGTACATGTTTTTAACATTCCGTACAAATGTATGAAGGTTAGAGATTTTTTACCTTTATCCGATGTTTTATTATCGGATTTCCTTTAAATAGAGATATTTCACAGGTATTTTTTTATGAGAACAGGTATTTCATGAGATTTTCAGTAGAAATATATGGGTATTTTTGAGGAAATCATTGTGATTTTACCGCTGAGGTGGCTCCGAGGAACAACTTTTGTCACTGCGGAGTTTCTGACTGGGAGGTCCTAAGTTTCTAGTCTCGCCTGTGGTGGATTTTCGATACTAACCTTACATTTCTAGCTAGGTCGAATTCTGCCGTTGACTGGAAAAGAATTCTACTTGTCGGTTTTTTTAAACGATGGCTTTCCATGATTTCTCCGATCAGTACCAGGCGAATGCCGGGGTAATACTTTAACAAACGGGCTACTGTTAGCGTGTTATCTTTTCTTCCTCATCTTTTCGCTTTATACTCCTCCGCTCTTTCCTCGCACTACACTACCAGACACCTCGGGAAACCAGTCCTAGCCTAGAGTTTGTTCCGACTGATCGGGATATTTGGAAGGAGGGAAGGCTCACGAAGCCGACATTTAATTCGCCGCTGGATTTCACATCCTAGAGGGAGAGGGACACCGGCTTCTGGGGATTTATTGATTGATTGGTTTATTGATGTGGCTTGTAATAGAATGGCACAGACTTTCTCGAAGTACATTTTTTTAAAAATTTTCTTGGTGTGGGTTAGTTTTACGGTCTTGACCCACCGTTTTGTCAGCTACCATCTTTCGCCGCCCAAAATTCATTGTTTGAAGTTTTCTCAATATTTCGGTTTCCTAATGGTAGATTAGAAACATCACTCTTAAAATATTAAAGAAGAGTTAAACCTCGTCCTATGTGGAAATTTTCGTTGAAAAATTGGGAGCTGTTTTTAAGAAAAAATCGTTTAAGCTCTACTGTGAATGCGAAATTTGAGACTGAAATAGGTAACATTCTAGAGTATTTGAGCAATATTTCACCAACTTCAAATTTACTGGAAGTAACTTTTATACATTTTTCGATTTCGTCACGAAATGTTTTGGCTGCGGGCCGCATTTCCCGAGAGCAGCGCGAGATTCACATCAAAAGAGCGCGAGATTACGAGACATTTTATTGGCTATCAGAAAATAAAGGTAAATATTCCCTTCTTAATATTACCTATATATTTTGCGAATTTCGCTTACACTTAGCCAAAAGGCAAAATACGAGAAATCATAAAATACTTGGAGATTTTTGTAATACTTTCGTGATTCTCTTCAATTTCGAAAAAGAAATTTCATTGCAAAGGAATTGATTTGATATGAAAGAAATTGGCGGTTAATGCTCATGAATCGCGCGCTTTCGAGTCGCCGATCGTCGATTCACGTTGTAATGCCCGTCGAATCACTTGTGCGGGCGGATGGCTTCCGTAAGTTTCGCGTGGCTGGCTACTATTTTAAAAAGATTTATGCTATTTTTAGTTTCTCTTATACGATACGTACGTATATACTTACCCGTATACTATACGTACGTATTCCCGTATATTATACGCTGCGCGAAAAAAACGGCGGCTTTTCGGCAGAAAAATCTTATTACAGGGCCCTGGTAACGAAAAAGTGGATAAATCCAGTTGCTAAATTAAGAAAAAAATCTCCTAATACGTGTTGCAGCCAGAATCCCAATTTTGTGGGTCCTAGATATCGGAAAACCAATTGAAAGCAAAACGTTTGTCCGTCCGTCCACTTGTGAACAACGCTAGCGACTAAACCGTTCAGACAATTTTCTCCAAAATTAATACTCTCCGATCGATCTAAATAATCTCAGGGCCCCTTGAATTTTAAACCGATATTTTAATTTTGGAGGGTACTTTATATGAAGCCCCTGGGACATTTTCAAAATTTTCAAAAAAATGGCGCCAACAATTTTGACTTGATTTTGTTGTTGGATAGTCTGAAAGTCGTTTAAGAGAATTGTGTAGGTTTCATGTTGGTTGGAAACTCTGATTTTTCGAAAATTGAAAAAATTCAAAATTTTTTTCGGCATCTTCCTACAACTACAACTATGAAGATACATTTTTTAAATTAATGGAATGTGTTCATAAAAAATAGGTCTTCAAATAAGGTTATGTTCAATTTTTCAAAAAGTAAGTATTTTTTTCGAAAAATTGTGTCATAGTCAATTTTATATTTTCTTTAAACCACTTTTTCTTAAAACCGCACAATGTTTTTTGATTAAATTGAGACCTGAGATAGCATAAAGAAAGCTTAAGAGAATGGTGCAGGTTTCATGTTCGTTGAAATGCCTGATTTAGCAAACATTTTAAAAAAATTAAAAAATTTCGACCTCTTTCTACAACTACAATTGTGCAGTTACAATTGTTTTTCTTAATGAAATATACTCATCAAAATCAGATCTTCAAATAAGGTCATGTTGAATTTTTTTAATATATGAGTAGTTTTTCTATAATTTCCTGACAAATATAAAAGCCCGCTGCATATTTACTGCGCTTCAGACAGCTAGAGGCGTCGTAAATTGGAATTTACAATTTTGTATATTATTTCTTTGTTCGTTTCTTACTTTCAACCTTTTGTTATTCATTTTCAATAAATTATTTATTTTGAAATATTTGAAATAAAAAGTAAAATAATTAATAGCTCTCAGAATAGCGACAATGCATGCTCTGCAACTATGGAATTCCATTTGCGCTCGCACATTTCGGTGAATTACGTGTCATTGTTGTGACGTGATGGAGCTGTATGAAAAGGAGTTATAATTGTCTAATTTATGTTGATATTTGCATGAAAATATTTAGTTTTTGCACCAAATGTTGTCCCATTTGTAGCGAGTAGAGTATTTGTTGCATGGTTTTAGATCACTCTTCTCTAATCATGGCCCTATGGAATGCATTTCTATATTGTCCAAGGCATCAGGCTTCTTTTTCCATAACAGGTTTACAAAACTTTTGAATTTTATTTTTGTGCAGTTGTAGAATTCACATAGTTCTGACAACACTGTGATGGAAACAGTGTTCAGTTCGCTTCTTGGTTGAATTGGACGTTTTCAAATAATAGCTACGATGTTAGTAGCGCATAATGTGCAATATTTTAGTTCTACGTAGCTGTTTCTAATAACGCGGGAAAGTATGTGCTGTTGTAGCACCACTAGTTTACAAAGGAACTTCAACGATTTTCACCGAGTGCTGCTCCCGGGACGTCTATTGAAGGTTAGTTTTCTTGACTTTTTAGCCGATGTCTTATGTCTGTGATATTCTGTCTTCCAATTCTTAGCGTATTCCTGTGTCATGTGAAAGTGATTTACGTAAATGATTTATTGCTTTTTCTACACGAACTACATTTCTAGCAAACAAGTGAAGAATTAATTAAAATTTACGAAACCTCATTCACAATACAAACTCACCTGCGGTGAAGCAAAATTTAAAATGTCGAATAAGAAATTCAGTTTTATCCACGTCTCTGCTTTGATGTATTTTTTCTCGCTCTATATTCAAAATTTTGAGAATTCTGAAAGGACTTGGTAAAAAAAATGTTCTGTTGGATAAACATTTTTAAAAAACAAACAATTCGTTTAGTTTCTGAACCATAATTTTCCATAACAATGATTCACTCGCTGAACTTTCACTTGAGGCTGCCAATTACAAAAAGTCTCTTGTTCACTTTGAAAAACAACGTACTTATCTTAATTCGAGGTGAGAAATAAACTTTAAAAAGAAAAATGTGATTTGCGGTAAGTTTTACAAAGTGGACAAGAGACGTTTTGGAATTGGCAGACTCACTTGATCTAATACGTTTGTTTCATGTCGCCATTTCAGTCACGAGATGACCTATCTTGCAAAGATCATTTATTCTTGCTTCGTATTTTACATGAAATCTCCAGCATTTGGATCGGCAACAATTACATAAATACCACTTGACGATCTTTGTAAGTCTCCTAGTTTAAGATTTATTTCTTGACCAATTTTAATAGAAGATATATTACAATAATTTGAAAGCCGTCGTATTGGGAAAAGTGTAGCCTTGATATATATTTTACAGTTCATTGCATTCTACACATTTTAACAATTAGTTTGTTACCTAAAATTTGCAATCAACTTCGAGAAAACTATGTTGGTAAAAAACAATTTTATAAGTTAGATACTTGGGTAAGCAATTTGAGATATGAAAATAAAGAGATGAGTAGACGGATGCGGGAGAAAAACACTAACGACAGCAATAAACATTTCTCTTCATTCTGAGATATTTTTCTTCGGGTAGGCAGCCACGTACACTTTCCTGACGCGAGGGTTGCTTACATTGCAGCAGCTCTCACGTATTGCAACATTTCATTCAGTTACCCGCACATTCGTGGAGTCTATGTGCAATTCGAATGTATATTCTACGAACCACTGCTTGGGGACGCTCCTACGAGATGCGCGAAGCGCCATATTATGTCCGTCAAGTGTGTGCCTTCGTGGAGGGGGCCAGAGCGGCGCTTCCCCTCCGCTGCAGCTTGGAAAGGGTGTGACCTCGGGGATCAAGAAGAGACACGGTCCCTGCCTGACACTCGCAGCGAAACCCTTTTACATGACACTTATTATTAGGGAACGGAATTTATTGTAATAAAAAAGCAAAATATGTTCATATACATGTACTCAATTTTTCCAAAATATATAAGAAAAAAAATTTGTAAAATAAAAATTCATTTTAGTGTTAAAAATTGCTCTCCGCAAGCATTTTCCGAGCTAGATCTTACTCCTATGTGTATACCAAGTTTGGACTTACAAGCTTCTAATCTGACAGTTATACGTGGCACATACTCCCAATCATCAATAGCCATCCCGATTTTCAGGTACAAAATGTGTCGTGTCTCTCCTCGCCACCTGCCTCGGCACTAATAAACGTTAACCCTGATGTGCGCGCAAAGTTAAAGACCAAATGAAACTTAAACTTAGATTTTATGATCGAAAAATAGAGGTCATATTGTTGAGATGATTCCAATAATTGCTTTAGTGTAGAGAGGTAAAGTAAATAATAAGCCAGAGAGAATAATTAGAATCAATTTGTCAAGGAATGCATAAACCCACAAACGTCTGCATCCAAAGCTGGAAAGAACGGGAAGGAATAAAATGAGAAGAAATAAAAGAAATTCACAGTTGCACAAGCTAAACCCAATCCAGATCATTGTATAGAGGAGTGTGAAGTTGTGGGCCATTGCCAGGCGACGGGGCGGCGGCGGCGGCGCTGGCGCCCCTGCCGACGCCATGGCATGGCGTAGTAAGTCGCTGGTGCGCACCAACGACATGCTCATCGATGAACTCAAAGGTACTAAATTAGCTCTTTCGTGAAACCAAACATAACTTTTTAAGATATGAAGATCATGCATTTGCTTGATTTAGCTGTATGTTTTAACCAGCGTTCGAAATTTACATTTCAATTGCCGAGAAAACCAAAGTAAAATTTGTGATGACCGGTAATTTATTTCAATGAGGATATTTTAAAAATCGGGAAAGTGGTTTATATGGGTATGAGAACACTGACAGCAACAAACATACAAACAAATTTACTTGATTTTGCTTTTTTTTTATTTTGAAAAAAGAAAATTATGTAAGAAGAAAATAACACTCTACCATATTTAGAGGAACGAAAGAGATTTTACTTATCAAAACATAATGTTTATGATAAGAGTGAATTTATCTTTAAAACTTTGATTAAGTAATTATTAATTCATACAATACTAAGAATTCTCACTAGAAACTATTCTAACGACCGATACGTATAAATCCACTTTCCCGAAGGGAGTCTTTGTGACAACCACGTCAAAGGTTTCCACAAACAAATTCCGTTTGAGATAGATTTCCCATCGGGAAGTATACACTGGAATCACATTGTACAACCGTGAAATTTCAGAAACTTTTATCCCAGTAAGTAAAATCCCATGTTTTGTGATGTCTGATTATCATCACTTCGAAAACATCATCCGCATCTACAATGCTGGAAGCGTATAGGTAGCTCGTGTGCTAGACGCCTACGTCTCGCTGAATTGCTCATGGGTGGTTTCGGTTACGTACTCCAAGAATATCCCAAATACTTGGTCTTAAATATCCTGGCATCGTTAAAGAAATCCGAAGACTCAAAGGTTCAAACATTTAGATTTAACTCACAGATTTGTCATAAAAAGCAGGGAGTGCATCTTCCCTCGTGTTTCCAAATGTTCGAAAAGGTAAAGATTGCAAATGAAATAAAATTACCACAAAAAACGTATGTTAAGCTGGTCGGCATTTGAGCTTCTACATCAGTCTGTGTTGACTTTCCGAAAATGTCAGTATACGAGTATTACAGAGTTTTTCAAAGCATTTGTCGGTTTTTGATATAAGTACTTAATTTTTATTAGGATTATCGAACTCGTATGAAAATAAAACTCTATGAAAATACGTCCAACGGTGACGGGGTATCATGACCTTCATGCCTCCATCGTGGATAGGCCTATGGTGTACTCTTGTTGAGATTTGTTCATCTTTTTATTCATACATCTTTGTTTCTAGAAAATGGGTTGCTGAAGGACCCACAGGTGGAAGCTGTTATGAGGAAATTGGACCGAGCTCATTACAGCCTTATAGACCCATACGCCGACTCCCCTCAAAGCATCGGCTACAGTGCTTCTATCAGCGCTCCCCACATGGTATCACTTAACGCTCAACTACAATGGAAATTTTCACATAGTCTTGAGGATGTAAATGTGAACTTTTAATACAAATCTATGGTATCGGGGTAAAAGTTCTTAAGTCAATTTTTGGCGAAATTGAGTTATGTACTGAAACTACAAGTTAAGTATCTATATTTTATTTTAGTAAAATGACGCTCAAATGTTGCCTCCTTAACGAAAAAAAGCGTTGAGAAATAGCGTTGAGCGTAGGAAAAAGCGTTGGCTCAATAATCTAACCCTAGTTTTCTCCATACTAAGATTTGTGACTTGAGAACTTTTACCCCGCAACCACAGACAAATTGACATCGGACAGACAGTGCTCTTGCTGCATCCCTAGAATTAGGGTAAGAATTTTACTATCCATACTCAATACAGAGTGAGTAATTTCAGGTGGAAACTAGTGGTGCTAAAACAGCACACAATGTCTCGCCCGTATTGTCACGCAAAATTACGCAAAAAGTACTCAGATTTTCAAAAAACTGTACAATTTCACCTTACTTCAAAATATATCTTTAAATAACAGATTGTATTAAGAAGAAAAATCTCTATCTTCATAATTGTAGTTGTAGAAAGAAGCAGAAAAAATTTCAAAATGAAGATATTCAACGAAAACGAGTCTTACACCATTCTCTTAAACGTCCTTCACAAAATTCAACAACAAAATTTAATAAACGATGGAGTAATTTTTTTGAACATTTTAAAAATGTCCCAGAGGCTTCATTTAAAGTACCATAAAATATCGGTTTCAAAATTCAACATCAGCGACATCAGCTAGATCGATTGGTGATCAATTTTGGTGAAAATCGGCTGAACAGTTTAGCCCCTAACGTACACAGACTGACAGACGAGAGATAGACGTTTCGCCGCCATTCGACTTTTCGGTATCAAGGACCCACAAAACTGGATTCTGGCTACATCACGTATTTTTTCTAAATTTATCAACTGGATTTATCCACTTTTTCGTTACCAGGGGCCCAATAAGTGTTTTCTGCCGAAAATGTCTGCCGTTTATTCGCTCAGCATTACCTAACTTTCTCTCTACTGCGTAAGCGGTAGCGAGAAAGTAAAAATCTCCACAGCCTTCCCCTCAATTAGCTTAACAAATGTTTCCAATATCATTTCGCTTAGAAACACTTCTTTTCCGTAAAATAGAATCTTGTTTTTTTCTCTTTTAAACACCAAGATGGTTGTGCTTATAGTGAATCGAGGGTATTCTAAGTATTGCCTAAAAATCTGTTTTTTATAAAAACAAAGAAAAATTCAAATTTGTGAATCGACGGAATATGGGGAGTGGCAAATTAAAACAGCAGTGTATTGCGCGTGGCCTTGCGATCGCGTGCGAGTTTAGACCGTCAAAACCATTATATTCCCCGCCAGCTAGCCGTCAGAATTTGAGTAACGCTAACGACCTTCAGAGGGTACAACAGAATATCAAGTCTTGATAATGCACCAGTGGCGTAGCGTCAGGGGACGCTAAGATGCTGAGCATCCCCACATCAAATATTAATCAAAGAATCCTAAGTATTGTATCGATAAACTTACGAGTGGTTAATTGAGCGAAACACATTTTGTATTAATATTAAAAGTGGTTTCCTGTGATTGAATTCGGCGCGTTGGTACAAGCTGGCCTCTGATTGCTTGGATGCTAAAATGGTTCTAGCATCTGCCAAGAGATTGCGAAGGGCAATGATGCATGCGCAGACGGTGAGGTTCCCCCATCCCCACCTCACCCCTCTCCCAAAGATTCACGAGCTTCTGTCGCTAGCGTACGACTGAGCAGGGCGAGGCGTATGAGCAAGAGGTGTATAAGCAAGTTGCTCGTTTGTGCACGAGAGCGCAGCACACTTGACGCTGCCAGTGAAATATTTTTCTTTCTCACTTGAGATTCTCTACTTGGCCATGGGCACTTAATAGGAGAAATAGTGTTTGCCTACTAATTCTTAAGTAATATCTAAGAAGATGAATTCTTCATAAAATATATTAAATATTATTTTGGTCTGAACTGTATAAATTCACAAGTGATCTCATTGCCAATCGCGTATGAGAATTAAAGCTGAGCCATTGCATAATTTCCTTTCAAGAACTCTCCTGATATAAATCTGTTGAACTATTGTAACATTTGTTTTGATAACATAGGTTCTAGAGAACATTAAACATCATAATGTGTTCAGTTGGCGTTATTGTTGAGAATCCTCAAACGCGCAGGTCACGCTACGCCACTGTAATGCACATGAATTTGCGGTGATCTACAGGAATACGACGAAATCGAAAAATCTGAAAAATAGCTTTTCTATAAGAGGCCAAAACGAGTAAAGGACTTATTTTTTATCATGTTGAATTCATGACCATGATGTAATGAGGGATATCGTTCATGAGATTTGGTCGGAGTAGAAACAATTTAAAAAATACTTTACCGACGTTTGGGAATATTTTAATTCCGTCCTCAGGGCCAGTGTACAAAATAACAAGGTATGAAGTCATCACTGTGAATATACAAAACACAAATTAATAATATGATATGCAAACATGTACAACACTGATTAAATAATTATGAAAATATTACAGTCTCTCAGCAACTTAATGTCCAGGTTCCAACGTAACTCCACATGGAGTTGCTGCAGCCAGGAGTTCATTTCTACCACGTCTGGCTCAGGCCAAGGCACCAAAGCAAATTAATAACAATTCTACTACAATTCAGTAGTAGGGTCCGGTGACGTTAGAGTCAAGAATCCATGTGCATCCGGTCAAGCGAGCGAGTGTTTAATTAGAACATCATAACAAGAAAACTCAAAACTGAGGAAATACTGATACATTACATCACCCTTTATATTATTAACAATGTGATCTTGAGACATAATTAAGTAATTACTTGTGGAAAGGAAAATAAAAATATATTATACAGAAAATAGTTTGTAAGAACTTCCGGTCAATAATTTGTCGTATTATTTAAATTTAATTTTTTTTACAATCTGGTAATAAGCAGATCAGATGATTGTTTACATTCTAGACGAATGATAGAGATAATCAGACCACAAGGAATAAGTACAAATGGTGCATTTAACACCAATATGTATATTATTATTAAATTAGTTTCGGAGAACTTCTCCATATTCAGTGGTACTACCAAAATTATTATCTAAAACATGTGTGAGGAATTATAAACATTACGAATCAATATCAACAACTATGACTATTTTTCATTATTTTCACCCCACACTTTGTTGATACAGACCTATGCTTTAATTATAATTCTCATCCACAGATCCGCCATGACTCCAATATTGATTCGGTTTACGTTTTTTTCAGTGCAAATTTTATTTTATATGTGGGTTTGTGAAGTCGTCCCTATACAGAGTAACGATTAATATTATTAGTTCAATTGGGAACCTGACGTTCTATTATTCTTTTCCCCATCACATGGCTTTTGCAACCTAGTTAGCAAAAACACAAATTTTAACAATGGTTGCCAAATGTGATGTCAGCAATTATTGTATTCGTTTTTAGATCTATCTTCGGGACGAAATGACATACGGTGAACCCAATTTCCCATCGAATACATTTACATAACAATATTATACACATGAATATTAATCTTTGTTTTGAAACTGCGCGGTGAAAAATGTAATGTAACAATACACAAGTTGCAATTCGAATGTAATGTAACAATACTTGTGTATTGTTACATTACATTTTTCACCGCGCAGTTTCAAAACAAAAAAACAGCTGTTCTCTTTTGTGTCAGAATCGTAATACTTTTTACATCTATTTACTAATGTAATTACATTCTCATACACATGAATTTATCTTTACAAAAATTTAAAAAAAACATTCACACTTACTTAATTGCATTTCATTCATACTAGAGCAATTCGTTCGAGATTGAGTTCTTTTTGACGGCCATTTTATTTTATCCTTAAAATTAATGCACAATCTTGGCCTTGTCCTAAATTTTATTTTAACAAAGTTTGTCACTTCCCTGGTAGCTGTTCCCCCGATTGTTGCCAAATGCCTACTTCCACATCCATATTTAGTTCCATTACTATGTTAATTCCACTACCATACCATTTTCATCTGGAATCCGATTTCCACACTCCCGGATTAATATTCACGTACCAACATCACTCTTTAAAAATCTCAAAGCTTCTACAAAATTTGCTACTCGAATCTGCCAACTCATCTGCGACACGATGCATCCCGTCCAAGAACACGAAACCGTCGCAACTTGTGTATTGTTACATTACATTTTTCACCGCGCAGTTTCAAAACAAAAAAACAGCTGTTCTCTTTTGTGTCAGAATCGTAATACTTTTTACATCTATTTACTAATGTAATTACATTCTCATACTTTCTTCTCTACAGTAAACTCTTAAGTAAAAGTCCGAATAATAATGTATAATTTTCTGCTTTTCAAAATTCGAATCTTGTTGTAGATATTAAATGTTTATGTAATCGCACATTACATGTTAACACATTCAATTATCTTTTCCAAATATGGGAATTTCTTTATTTAAAATTTTCATTATTCCGAAATAACATACACTTGTGCGATTGTTTATTAACTGAATAAATGTTCGCTATTTGTTTATTTATTTTCCACTGGTTTGTTAATGACGCAGGTCCTTGGATTTTATTACAATAAATAGAGTAACGTAGTAGTTTCGTCCATGTTCAACTTTTACAATAAACAAATTCAAACTCTCGAACAACTCTTTCAATTTCAACCTTAATCGGTTCTATTTTATAAAATGACCGAAGATCACCGATCACAGATAAATTAATTAGATTTCACCAAATAATCATACAAACAACCAATTGTATGATTTGTATGATTATTTCACCAAATAATCATATAAACACATACGTACAATTAAATTGAACCAATTAATTTGAGAAGAGATATTGGTTCAATCAAACTCTGCGTTAACATATCAAGTACAATTTAACTGAGAAATGTATCATAGCAATTTATCTAACGATTATTTGGCGCAATTTATCGCAACAATAAATTGTTCCGTGCGTATGACTGAACTTCACCTCCCCCCTCCCCGTTGCAGCACGCGATGGCGCTGGAGGACCTGCGGCAGGTGCTGAGCGAGGGGCCGCAGCGGAAGGCGCTGGACGTGGGCGCGGGCTCGGGCTACATGACGGCGGCCATGGCGCTGCTGCAGGGCCCGGTGGAGGGAGCGCAGGCGCGCCCGGGCCAGTCGCCGCCGCTCGTCGTGGGCGTCGAGCACATCCCGCAGCTGGCGCAGCAGGCCATCGAGAACATCACGCGCGACCAGCCCGAGCTGCTGGAGACCGGGCGCCTGCGCATTGAGGGTGAGCACACGCCCCCACACTTCACATCTCACTCGCAGCCTTTCCCCTCTCGCGCCTTCATACTTCACATCTCACTCGTTGCTTCCCCCTTCCCGCGCCCCCACACTTCACATCTCACTCGCAGCCTCCCCACTCCCGCGCCCCACTTCATTTCTCACTCGCAGCCTTCCCCCTCCCGCGCACCCACACTTCACATCTCACTCGTAGCCTTTCCCCTCCCGCGCCCTCATACGTCACATCTGACTAGTAGCCTCTCCTCTCCCGCGCCCCCACACTTCACATCTCACTCGCAGCCTCCCCTCTCCCGCGCCCCACTTCACATCTCACTCGTAACCTTCTCCCTCCGGCGCCACCACACTTCATATGTTACTCATAGTCTCGCCCCCTCACCCGTTTAAAATATCG
The DNA here is from genome assembly GCA_031308135.1 of Acheta domesticus. Lineage (NCBI taxonomy): Eukaryota > Metazoa > Arthropoda > Insecta > Orthoptera > Gryllidae > Acheta > Acheta domesticus. Next base: position 100,746,524 of record JAHLJT010009355.1, on the reverse strand, counting down.
ATATTTTAAACATGGAAGTTATTGTCAGTGATGTATCGAAGTAACGATGAATCGATATTTTTCTAAAATTTGCCATTACCCGCGCTACCACACTTCACATCTCACTCGCATTTTCTCGTATACGTACGTATTTATACGATCTATTATTTTTGTGTTGGGTACAGATATGTTACGGTGGGGTTGGGTAATATCTAACTTATCTTAAACTTACAACTTACTATCGTTATGCTCAATTGTAAAATGCTCTTTATGCTTTGTACGTTTTTAATCACTTTCACTATTTGCGTGGTCTTTGTAGTCTACCAACTCGATTTCCACTGGCTCTTGTGAGAGTACCATAGTAGTAAGAAGTAACATCGGACAGATAATACAGAGGAAGTTATGTAATGCTTTGGAAAACGAATTTCGAGTTTTTCTACAATTGTATCAAATGCCAGCTATCCGCAGGTAAAGTAGGTCATTTTTTAGAATTCATTTAAAAAATACGGCTGCAGAATCACAGTCTTGTTATCGTGAAAAATTGTATTTCTCATATACAAATGTAACGAAGTAAACAAACATATCCTTCAATACGCTTCCACTTTCATGACCGTTTATTATATACTGCTGTTCTCCGAAATATCAAACACCTTATTCCAATAAAAGGTTACATTTTTTTCTTCAAATTTTATACAGTTGTAGAAAAATGTTCAGATTTTGTGAGCGAAGTGAACTCTTTTTTCATGGTCTCCATTGATTTTCTTGCCTCGAACGTGAAAAAAGAACACCCACTGCGCTCACTTAATATGAAAATGATTATTGCTTTTCCAAACGTCCTTCTATCTGTCTGTCCGTCCATTCGTCCAGCCGTCGACACAACACGAATGCCTAATTCGTGTAGCAATACGTGGAATCAATTGTTTGAATTGAACTATTTGGAAAAGGCGAGTCAACCATCGGACGTTTTTCGGACGTTTTTCATAATTTTGCTCCATTAATTAGCAATTAAATAGTTCTAAATTATGGCACGTTCGTTTTTACGGTAAACGATTATACAGAATGCCCGGGGAAGAAACGTCGAAAATTCGAAAATAAGCTTTAAGACAATTTTAATCATATTTTGTCTAATAAACTACGTGGGTATTCCGAATGGCTGAGCCCCAATAAGCACTCAAAAGTTTGTTTGAAAAAATGATTTCTAAGCAAAAATGTGCATTACAGAAGCATAGAAACACTTCAGAAACATGTAAATTGTTTATTATTTACAAAATACATTAATATATTTGTTCAGAAAGAAAAAAATAAGTGAGAAATAAAAAAGCAGTCGAATGGTGTAAATTGGGTGCTTTTTTATTTCTGGGTTATTTTTTCTTTCTGAACAAATATATTCAATTCTTTCGTAAATAATGAACACTTTACATGTTTCTGCAGAGATTCTGTGCTTCTAAAACGCAAATATTTGCCTAGAAATCACTTTCTCAAACTAACTTTTGAGTGATTATTGCAGCTCAGCCATTCGGAAAATCCACGTAGTTTATGAGACAAAATATGCTTAAAATTGTTTTAAGAGCTTATTTTCGAAGTTTCGACGTTTCCTCTCCGGACACCCTGTAGGAGTGCCAGCATGACTGAGGTAGGGTGCGCAGTCCCCGGCCGACTAGGCGCCAGCGCTCCGTCGTTATCGACGGAAGATTTCTTATCCACCCTCTATAAAGCTTGCCCGTGTGCCAGGTGTGGCTGGGAGGGAGTGTAATATGATATGACGTGTGGGCGTGACCGCAGTGAGCGACGGGCGGCTGGGCTACCCCTCGGAGGAGCCCTTCGACGCCATTCACGTGGGCGCCGCTGCGGTGAAGGAACCAGAGACGGTGAGCAAGATTACTTTGAAATGTTTTTCGTCATCCTCAGATATTCAGCCAAACATAACACGTTTTGAATGTTTTGTAAATACGGGTAAAATGTTTTTTTTTCTTTTTTGGGGGATATTAAGAGGAGTGTTATTTGTTTCAAAAGACGAATCCAGTTCCCCGTCCAAATTGTGGTCAAACTATTTCTACATCCCACTTATTAGTGGAATGTCCTTTCACTACTAACCTCAGAAAAAACTTACAAATTGATTCGGATATCCATTCTCTATTGAATTCCACTTCAGAGTGTAAAAACATTATTAAATTCTTTTGTGACACAAAATTAGATAAATATATTTAATAGTTCCTTAATTTTTACAAAAATGCACATGCCTGTAATATTGACTGAAATCAGAGTTAAATGTTTTATATTGTTTGCTAAATATCTCATTGTAATGTATGTTTATGTAATTGTAATATTTTATTATGTAGAACTGTCAAGTAGATTTTGATCGCTTATAACCGAGACGTTTCACAGCGATCTGAAATAAATTAAAATAAATAAATAAATAAATAAAGAGGAGTGAACCTAGTGCGTTGAGCGGTGAGCATTAGGACCACCTACAGTCCCATTAGAATGAGGGATTGACAGCTATTGAGAATCTTAGGAGGGCTCCATTTCCAATCGGAATCTCCTACCTAATATTGAATTAAGTATAAAATTAATAATTTACTAATATATAAACAATTAATCAAATACAGAATGAATCATTTCAGATGGAAAAAAAATCACCACCTTTCACCACAATACACATTGAGAAATAATGTAATGCTGCGCGAAGAAACTGCGAATTTTCGGCATAAAAACTAATATTACAGGGCCCTGGTGACGAAAAAGTGGGTAAATTCAGTTGGTAAATTAAGAAGAAAAAAAACTAACACGTGATGTAGCCAGAATCCATGTTTTGTGGGTCCTTGATATCGAAAAATCGAATGACGGTGTTTGTCCGTCCGTCTGTCTGTGCATCTGAGAACAATGCAAGCGGCTAAACCGTTCAGCCGACTTTCTCCAAAATTGATATTCCCCAATCTATCTGACTGATGTCGCGGTACCTTGAATTTGAAACCGATGTTTTAATTGTGGGGGGTACTTTACGTGAAGCCCCTGGAACATTTTTTAAAACTTTCAAATAAATTGCTCCATTGTTTTTGATAGTATGAAGGACTTTAAAGAGAATGGTGCAGGTCTCGTGTTCATTGAAAACCCTCATTTTTCGAAAATTGAAAAAATTCAAAACTTTTTCGGTGTGTTCCTACACCTACATGTATTAAGATAAAGATTTTTCCCTTAATGAAATGTGTTCCTTAAAATATAGATTCTGAAAGAAGGTCGTATACCACTTTTCGAAAATTTGAGTACTTTTCGAGTAAATTTAAGTGAAAATACGAGCAAGAAACTACGTGCTGTCTTATCACCACTAGTTTCTACCTGATATTACGTACCAATCGCTCATACTAACAATATTATTAACATCACCAGTGATTTTTAGATAAAAAGATCGAATGCATCAGCTGTCTGAAATAGAATTCTAACAGACGGTTCCACTGATCAATAGTTTTCTATGGTTTCTATGAGGCAAGTAGAAGTTGTACCCTAACAAATGGGCCAATCGCGTGCAATCTTCCTTTCCTCTTTTTCTCCCCATCGTGACCCCTTTCTTACTCACATATACATGCATTAAATACTACAGTTGTTGGGAGACCTGTCAGGAGCTTGGAGCTCGCCCCGACAGAGGCGGTGCCCCATTGATGGGTGACACCTGGATGAGGGAAAACTCCGCAAGCCGAGTAGGTCGACGACGGATCAGACTGTCACACGAGGGAAGATCACTGTCGATAAAACACGCACTACACTTTCAAGATTAATGACCATAGCAGTTGACGCGCCAGGAAACACGAAATAGTCAATTGCATGAGTGAGGGAGGGGATGGAGACGAGTCCGTTGGGGTGCGCAACAGTGGCGTAGCGTCAGGGGACGCTATGATGCTGAGCATCCCCACGTAAAATATTAATCAAAGAAGCCTAAATATTGGATTAATAATCTTCCAAGTGAGTGAAACACATTGAGCGAAACACGTTTTGTATTAATTTTGAAGTGATTTCCTATGATTGAATTCCGCGCGTTTATACAAGCTGACTTCTGATTGCTTGGAAGCTAAAATGCTTCTAACGTCTGCGGCGAGATTGCGACGAGCAATGACGCATACGCAGACGGCGAGGTTCTCCCCTCCCCTCGTCACCCCTGCTCGTAGATTCTCGAGTCTCGAAAAGCTAGCATACGACCAGCATACGGCTCAGAAAAGGCTTATGAGCAAGTTGCTTGTTTGTGCACGAGAGCGCAGCACACTTGAGGTTGTCAGAGAAATATTTTTCTTTCTCAGTCGTGATTCTGTTCTTGGTCATGGGCACAAACAGTAGATATAGTGCCTGCCTAATAATAACTAATTCTCAATTAATATCTAAGAAGTTGAATTCTTATTTAAATATAATAAATTTTATGTCGGTTCGAAATATATAAATTCACAAGTGATCTCATTGTAAATCGCGCATGAGAACTAAAGCTGAGTTATCTCATAATTTGCTTTCAAGAAGTCTCCAGACATAAATCTGTTGAAGTAGAGTAAGATTTGTTTCAACAACATGGATTCTAGAGCACATTAAGAATCATGATGTCTTCAGTTCGCGTTATTGTTGAGCATCCCCAAACGCGCGAGTCACGCTACGCCACTGGTGCGCAGCTGGTGAAGCAGCTGGCGCCGGGCGGGCGCATGGTGGTGCCGGTGGGGGAGCTGGGGCACCAGGTGGTGACGCTGCTGCAGCGCGGCGCGGACGGCCGGGTGCACACCACCAAGAAGATGGAGTCGGTGTTCGTGCCGCTGACGGACGCGCGCACGCAATGGTCGGCCGCCGAGCCTCCGCCGCCGCCGCCGCCCTCCTTGTAAGACCGAACCTCGAGATCGCATTTACTTAGCGGTGCGGGAGACGTCGCGTCGTATAGTGCGATTTTTCTAACTCTGCCCCTCAAGGCCCTATGGCTACGATGGAATATCGCTCGACATTTCACGTCTTTCTTCGTCGTTCCGCTAGAAGTCGCATGATCTCAAGCACTGTTTGATACGGTCGCGATCATGCGATACCTAGCGGCAAGACTAAGAACGTCGCGGAATACTGTGACATATACCATAGTGAAGACGGGCCTTGAGGGGCAAAGTTATAAAAAACGCAGTATAGGCGCCGCTGCCAAAGTTTCGACAACCATTCTGCGATCTTCCTCAGGACGAAATGCATTTGGCACGTTTCGGCCGCGACCTTTATCTGGACGAGATGCTGAGGAAGGTCGCAGAATAGCGCCCGAGACGTTGGCACCCGTGCGTAGGGCGCGGCGTCTCCCAGACAGCCATGTAAATATTGACTCCGGCCGCGGAAGCCTACGCTCTCATTACAACCTCGAGATCTTGCGAGCTTAGCCTGGTGACTGTGACACTTTAAACAGTTTTAAAAGTATTTTCATGTTTATAAATTTGAGTCTTTTGAATTAGATTAGGGTAGGAACGTAATATCCACTTGTACACATAAGCTTCCGCGGCTCGAGTTTATGATTTCTTGGCAGTCTGGGAGACGCCTCGTCGTTGGCTGAGAGGCCGACGTTTCGTCTGTCATGTCGCAGGCTTCCTCACTCAGGGTTGTCATTGCCCTGAAGAAACCTGCGGCATGACAGGCGAAACGTCGGGCTCTCAGCCAACGACGCGGCGTCTCCCGGACTGCCAAGAAATCACGTAATATCCACTTCCCCATCTGCAGCCTACAATGAGCCGGAAGACACCTCGCTCGGCCCACACAATGCACGAGAAGGAACCTAACAGTTAGTGAGGGACGGTATAGCCTATAGAGTTTTAAAGTCGTTAATGTGAATTTTTTACCATGAGAGCTTTACGAGATTAGCGTGGCGTCTCCGACGCTTTAAACTGTTTTAAAATAATATTCAAATTCATAAATTTGAGGGTTTTTTTGTAAAAAAAAGAGATTAGGACAGTAAAACAGCATATACTTCCCTACATGCAGACTGAAATGCGACGGAAAACACCTCCCTTATCTCAAACTGTGCGCCGGTAGGAGTCTAACTTAGATGTTAGTGAAGGATGGTATACACGTTTAAAATCGTTTTATGACATTTCCCACCTCATATTCATAGGCCAAAAGTGATCATAATTAATCCCCATAAATGCTCTATAAGAGTACAAGAGTTCTTTCATAAATAGCAGAAATATAATTGTCACAAAATACTTATATGCTACCAACATTTGGGGATATAAAAATTTCGAAAATTATCACATATAAACAATGAACATTGTTATAAAATTTTACAGATATAAATTTCATGGAGTTACACGTGTGACTTTGCCCATAATTTGTAGGCATCTCATTATACATTTGTGTTTGGAGGGTCACTTTCTGACGGCCGAGATTATTAGGCAATTCGTTATGCAAGATGTTCTGCAGCATACATCCCAATGTAAGTAAGGAGATTTCATATACGTTCCAAACATCTGTACATACGAGCCATCTGTGCCTAACATGTAGGGTAAAATATCATATGCGCAACTTCGTTATAAAGTATTTCCCACCTCATATTCATTAGTCAGTTTCGACACTTTCACAAGCCATAGAAGGCTGTTCTGGGACACTTGAATTTATTACATTTATTCTGAGACACTTATTTATAAACATGCACCATATTCTATTAATAGTAACCCTCTGTTGGGTAAACAGTGCGTACTTTGTCCCACGGCATGCCATGCAGTGTATTTTATTAATCACCTCCCTGTGATGGGTAAGCAGCGCCTGCTTTCTTCCATAACATGCAATGCACGGTATTTTATTATTCACTTCCCTGTGTTCGGTAAACAGTCCGTGCTTTGTCCCATGGCATGTAACGCGCAGTATTTTATTAATCACCTCCCTGTGATGGGTAAGCAATGCCTGCTTTGTCCCATGACATGCAATGCAATGGATTCTATTAACCCTTCTTGTGTTGCGTTACCAGTGTCTACATTGCCCCATGACATGCAATTCATCGTAATCTATTAATCGCACTCCCAACTAGAGTCCCATGACGCATACCTTTGTTTGTTTGGTAACCAATGACTACTTTTCCCATGACATGCAATGCACCGTATCATATTAATGACAGTGTCGTGTTGAGTAACCAGTGTCTACATTACTCAACGACATGCAATGCGCCGTATTCTACGAGTATTCGTCGCATTCTTGTGGTTGGTAACCAGCGCCTGGTTGTGCTCGGCGCAGGGTGATAGCGACGCGGCCGCGCGGGCGCCGCCCCAGCACGCTGCTCACAGAGGACGAGCTGGCGGTGATGCGCGCGAGCGACGAGCACGACCCGGACCGCGACAGCGACAGCGAGGACGAGGAGCGCAAGCGCAGGCGCAAGACGCTCTGACCAAGCCCCCACCCCCGCCCCCACCCCCGCCACGCGCCCCGAGGAGCGAAAATTATGAGCAGCTTTTGTGGCGCAGCGTCAACCGCTGACTCACCCCCGTCACGCCGCCCAATTCGCCACCGTCACGTCGAGGAACGAAAATTGTGAGCGTCTTTTGTGGCACAGGAGCAACCGCTGACGAAGGACTCACCCCCGTCACGTCCCCCCAGTCTCAGTCACGCCGAGGAAAGAAAATTTGAGCGTCTTTTGTGGCGCAGGGGCAACTGCTGACGAAGGACTCACCCTTGTCCCAGGCACCCCGAGGAGCGAAAATTGTAAGCGTATTTTGTGGCGCAGGAGCAACCGCTGACGAAGGACTCACCCCCGTCACGCCGCCCAATTCGCTCCCGTCACGCCCCGCCCCCGTCCCAGTCACGTCGAGGAGCGAAAATTGTGAGCGTCTTTTGTGGCGCAGGAGCAACCTTGACGAAGGACTCAACCCCGTCACATCCCCCCTGTCTCAGTCACTCCGAGGAAAGAAAATTGTGAGCGTCTTTTGTGGCGCAGGAGCAACCGCTGACGAAGGACTCATCCCGTCACGCCCTTCCCCCGGCCCAGTCACGCCGAGGAAAGAAAATTGTGAGCGTCTTTTGTGGCGCAGGGGCAACTGCTGACGAAGGATTCAACCCCGTCACGCCCCCCCCCGTCCCAGGCACCCTGAGGAGCGAAAATTGTGAGCGAATTTTGTGGCGCAGGAGCAACTGCTGACGAAGGACTCACCTCCGTCACGCCGCCCAATTCGCCCCCGTCACGCCCCGCCCCCGGCCCAGTCACGCCGAGGAACGCACCGCCCCCGCCCAAGTCACGCCGAGAAACGAAAATTGTGTGTCTTTTGTGGCGCAGGAACAATCGTTAACGAAGGACTCACCCCCGTCACGCCGCCAATTCGCCCCCGTCACGCCCCGCCCCCGCCCCAGTCACGCTGAGGAACGAAAATTGTGCGTGTCTTTTGTGGCACAGGAGCAAACGTTAACGAAGGACTCACACCCGTCACGCCCCCCCCGTCCCAAGCACGCTGGAGAGAGAAAATTGTGAGTATTTTGTGGCGCAGGTGCAACCGCTGGCGAAGGACTCACCCACACCTGCCACCCGCTTGTCACGCGAGGAGAGAAAATTGAGAGCTTTTTTTCTCGATGATTCATCAACCCGAGTCACGAGTTCGTCAGGATGAAGACCGAACACACCCGTCCGAGAGGGTCAAAATAGCGCCACCTGCCAACGCATTTTCGAAATGGTGCTCATTTCCTCCTATTCGCTCAAGGGGAGTTCACGGAAATATAGAATTTTGTGTAAATAAACATCTTACATTTCTAATGTTGGATTTTTAACTAATAATAAATTGTGTGAAGGTAGTAAATAATGATTTATTTTTAACCAGAGTGCGACATCGATGAGAACTAGCGCTGACCCTGGAGCAGGAGCAACCTCTGAAGAAGCGCCACATCCACATGCCGCCTACACCACAAGCGAGGAGAGAAAATTGTCAGCGTCTGTTGTGGACGATTATTCAATCCGAGGTCTCGAGTCCGCTAGGATGAAGAACCGTTCATGAAATCAACTCACAATTGATCATCCATCCATAAATGATGCTTACAATTTACGAATCCACCACTCCCGCCCTGAGGCGGCGAAGTAGCCACTTGCCTATGGATTTTCGAAATCATTCTCATTGTCTCCAATTCGTTCATGGAGAATTCACGAAAATATAAAACGTTGTGAAAATAAACATCTCACCTTCATGATATTGGTTTTCAACTACAAATTTCTTCTTCAAATGGTTTCAAATTTTTTCTTCGAAGTTTTGTACGGACAGTGCTAAATACGCTCTTTAAGATGACATAAACGCCATTTTGTCGGCCCCGTGGCCGAGATCTCTAAGACAGTAGTGTCGTAGTGAACTCGGACCGAAGGGTCGCGGGTTTGAGTCCCGCCTCGGAAATGGTTGTATCTGTTCGTCCTTTCACCCCCTACCATCGCCATAACGTATCATCCTCATACCATAACGTTAAATCCAATAGTGGTTGCTAATGATCTAGTAGTTGATGCGACCTTAAATAATAAAAAAGCCATTTTGTTGTATTCTTATGTTTTTCCAAAATTACACAAATGTAATTATTTTAAAAAATATCTCTCACGGCGTTAATACATACATTTCCAGCAATTTGTATACATTATTGCATTATTTTGGGTTATCTTCCTCTCGGTAGACTACTTCCTCGGGCTAAGAGCTTTGCCTATCCTCTAAGAAAAGCAAGAAAGAAAATAAAGGAGGTAGATGAGCAGGGGGGTAAGAAGAAAATAAAGAAAAATATCAACAGTTTTATTGAGAAAATAATCGTTTAAAAATTGCCTATATATCTATCAAAATTACACGACAACTTTTAACATCTTCGAAAAGTTGTACATAATCTTATTTCAAGAGCTGTCATTGAAAAACGTGAAATCTTTTTTGTTGTTGTGAAAATGTGAAAAAAAAACGTGAAAATGTTGATGAGTCTTCTTGTAAAGTCCCTTAATACAAAATTTAAATGTTTCGAACTTGCCAGGCCTTGAGTTCGTTCAGATTGATCGACCAATATCAGTTTTGAAGAAAATCGGCTAAACGGGTTAGTAGCTAGCGTTGACCACAGACGGACGGTTAGATTGACACATTTAGCCGTCAATGGATTTTTCGGTAGCCAGGACACACAAAACATGGATTCTGATTAGACAGCGTGTAAGATGAAGTAATTTACTACATAAAGGAACAAGATTTATCCACTTTTTCTTTACCAAGGCCCAACAATACGAGATTTTCTGTTGATAATCACCGATTTCCGCCGCACGATTCTGTAATTCACTCCTTTCTGCCGTATTGTGACTGACTTTCTCTTCTAAAGATTAACCATTTGAATAGTAAGTTCTATATTTGAAACTGCGAATATGTTTGACTAGTTTATTCTGAACCTAAAATTATTTAATTATTGTTTCAAAATCCCAATGCACGTTTAACGTGTTTTGTACTGCTAATGTTTCATTTCTAATAAAGTTTCAATATAAAACGTGTATAATAACTAATAATAGAATTATAATACTATTTTTTCTAGTTTTTGACCGGTCACCTCGGCATTTACTCATAATAAACTACTTCAATCCTCCTTATCTATAAATACAGGTGAACTACCAACTATGGGCCATCCCCATAACTTCTAAAGGGTTTACGATATCAAAGCAGTTTTCGCTCAACAACGCGGAATCATCGGGCAAGTAATATGCCCTAGAGAAATCGTCTGTAATATTTTTAGTTTTCGAGAAATTTAATCATCTTTGGTTTTTTAAATGGAACTATATATTTTTCTCTTCAGCAATGGATATACCATAAAAGAGGAATACAATTATGTATTATATGTTATATTTTGATAGTAATTTGAGTATAAAATGAGAATTTCTGACATGTCATTGTGAATTAAACGGGCAATATTTGCCGTAGCAGCCCCCAACCTTCCCCTGTTGCATTTGCAGGTGACCTTCGCTTCGCGGCACAGAGACTTCCGGGGAGAGCAGAGACTGAGAGGGGCTGCAGCGCGAATAGTTTTGACTAGACGGGTACAGGAACAGCATCAAATTAAACGATCAGGATGAAAGATGTTTCCATTGATTCATCGGAATTTATTATTTCTTTCACTGATTGAAATTCCAAAGCGTGAATCATTGAAATGAACGACATAAAGAAATTGGTACTGTAAGGAAGATTCTAACAAAGGTCATTTTCAAATTTAAGAAGAATCGATCTCCATGTCTAATGGCTGTAAGAACAAGTTTTTTGAAACACTACAAATAGAAGCAACCTTTCATTTAAAAGGTTGAAGATTTCCACTATTATATCACCAGAACATCAGATGACAAAAAGGTAGAAATTTTGTTATTGCCCCTTACTCTTCATTGTAAATTTACAAAATTAAAATAAGATGTAAATTACAGAAGAAAAAACGAAGAAAACTATGAACATAAATTATTTACTAAGCTCTGTGTCCACCATCGACAATAATGCACATCTGCAATCGTGTGTGCCAGGGCCAAAGAAGTGACTGCAGGCATTTGTGACGTAATACATCGATGCTTTGGAATTTCAACCAGAAGAAGAACGATTTAATTTTGATGAATCAATGACAAAAAAGTTTCATTTTCATCGTTAATACTGATATTTCATTTTGTGTCAGTCGCGACAAGACCATGAATCCCCTATTGCCACACCGCTCAGTCTCCCCTCTCCCTGTAAGTTTCGGCGCCCCGAAGGCCAGATTCCCCACAGGTGACAGTTGGAAGGGCTGATACAGGAAATATTGTCCGTTTAATTTAAAATGGCATGTCAGAAAGTCTAATTTTGTACTCAATTTACTATCAAAATATTAACATATGAAACATCGTTGTATTCCTTTTTTTAGTGTCTAACCATTGCCGACGAGAAAAATATATAGTTCCTTTTAAAAATTCAAAGATGATTAAATTTCTCGAAAACTAAAAATATTACAGACGGCTTCTCTACGAAATATTACTTGCCAAATGATTCCAAATTGTTGAGCGAAAACTGCATTTCGATATCATAAACCGTTTAGAAGTTATGGGGGTGGCCCATAGTTGATGGGACACCTGTATAAAACAGTCGGGTTAGTTACACCATTTATGACTCAAGAACGGCTGGTAATTTGAATTATCTCTGTTTTGTTGGATTCATCTCCGCCCCGAACAGCAGAATAACTATTAAAATAGCGCTAGGTGCGCTGTAGAATAAAACACTAAATATTCATGTCAAATAGAACTCACTTAACTCCGTAGAATTTTTGAATATATATCGTTAAATAACTTCTAAACGAAGCATTCTAGGGCAATAAAACTAAAATTTTGAGGCCAACGGCCTCAAAGAAACGTTTCTCACACCGTAATCTACAGGATGCGATCTTCTTGAACATTCTATTACATTTTTTGCTGGTCCGGCGCTTCTCCATATTACCCCCACCGGCAGAAAGACGTGCAAATTCTGCAACTAAATGTGAATTAGAGGGACAGAGAGCGGCAGAGACGGAGACAGACAAGAGAGGGAGAGACGGAGACAGAGACACACAGAGACAGAATCAAACAGACTGTGACAGGCGCAAAGAGATACGGAACGGAGAAACTCACATGAAATAGCTGCCGAAACCATCACTATCGACTACTTTGACGCTGGCCATAGTTATGTTTGCCTTCAGCTTTGATCCCAAAGTTGAGCAGTCACTGAAACGGCAGGGTAAAACATACGATTTTCAGGATTTCCACGATGCTGTAAAATCATCCAGACCTTCCGGCGAAATAAAGACTGATAAACTATTCAGACTGATCATATGTCACAGTCAAAACTGAAAAGCGATCCCAACCGTGACTACTTGGCTCACATGACAAGTCAAAGTTTGTCGTGGAAAGTCAAGTTTGATTTTTAAAAAGTCCCACTCAGAACGTTCAGTAACATTTAGTTTTTGATGAACACAGCCTTGAAACGACTTCAAATAAAATACCATGTTGTTGGCATTGGAGTGTTCCCAATACCACTACCAGCCTTCTGTTTTTTTCAAAGACCATAGATATAAATTACTTAAAGAACTTGCTCAAGTTATTCTAGAAAACCGGAAAGCTTTTAGACTGAACTCACCAGTGCATGTGAAAAGTTCGTGTAACTCTGTCAAGTTTGGGAACCGTAATGTTTTCACCTAATGGTTTTTGTAAAATTAAATAATCTTGTCATACTTAAATCGAGTTTTACTAAACCTAGTGTGTATCATTTTCGTTCTAGCATTACTTCATTTTACTCTCAAAGTAATAAATATTATAGTAACATTGCTTTGTAACAGTTTCGAATCCATTCCAATCTTAAGATTTTGCACTTTTAATTGCGTAATTGATACTCCTAAAATCTTGAAAGATACATGACAAACTAGGGAAATAATCAAATTAAAAAATCTTCACTCATTCTTGTCAAAATCCAATGTTGCAGACATTGTTGTGAACAAGCATCGTCACCGGGGATACACCAACATAGTGTCATGGAAAGGAGTAGGTGCCGATCCGAGAATCTTTGTCCTGCTTGTGTTCCGTACCTTCGCCTTCTCTGCAAGGGAAGTACGAATGACGTCACGCTGGTAGGAAGCGAACGGACACTGCGCCATTGCTTTTCTCGCTACTGCTTTTCTGGCAAATGCGCCATTTATCTTGGGACATTTTGAGAACCGCTTTATCATGTGTTCTCAACGCATGATCTTGGGCAGCTTTTAAATCTGCTTCCGATTCTGGCTTCATTCTTCCCCGTTTAAGCCACATAAATGATTGATCTTTACTGATCTCCACCTTATTGGTTTTTTTCGATATTGCCCATGGAGTTGTTTCTCTCTCTCCACGATTTCTTTAATATTATCTCTGACTCACATTTCATCTTAAGTAGCATCAGACGTTCATTGCTCCTGTTATTCTGCGTGACGTGCACAGTCTTATTCGCAATGATTCTTGCTACACTTGCAATGCCTCTGTTTCCTTTTCTTCGGTAAGATTTCATATCCTGCCCCATTAGTAGATCATCTTGTTGGTTGACTACGTACTTTACCATCTCGACTATTGAATTGTGCTAGGAGGCTTTAATTTGTCTGAGGCCTCTTTCTCCTTCTTTATGTGACACATAAAGTCTATGTACATCAGCTCGAGGGTGGGTGACATGATGCATTGTTATCAGTTTTCTGTTTTTTCGATCCATAATTCGAATTTCTTGTGCAGTCCAGTGCACTAGTCTAAAACTATACTCGACTACAGGCACCGCGAAACAATCAATTGCAAATATTTTATTCCTGGAGTTCAGAGCGAACTCTAGGACAAGTCTCACTCTTCTGTAATACTCCCTGCGAATTCTGTCTTTCATTCTGTCGTTCGAAATGGTCTCAAATTCTTCAATGCCCAGATATATGTAAGTTTTATCTACTTCAAGATCTTGAATATCACAGTGTGCATATCAGCTTCAAGGTTCTTTGAAATCATTTTGCGACTCTTTAAATTAATTTTTGCGCACTTATCATGACCAAACTTCATGCAGATGCCATTGCAAAAATAATTGTTGACAGAATTTGGGACAGAATCGCTTCATTCTCACCCAGCACTTCAAGATCATCCATGTTAAACAAATATGATACTGGTTTTTCATCGCCATGGAGTTTGTAGTCGAAGTCAGTGTGCGATAACTGTCTAGATCAGGGCCGCTCAACCATTTGCTCCGAGGAGGAGCAGTCGGTTGCTCTCTCCTCTTCTGCCGCAGAAAGAGCAAATGACGTCATCAAATATCGATCGGTGGCGTATGGCACAGTGGGTCGCGTCGTATTTCTACGGGGTATTTTACGTTGTTCGGAATGAAAAAGTCTCACTGCTCTGGGAAAGGATATTACGACAGAAAAAAAACAGTAAAATACTTTTGTAACATTTATTGGAACAGTTACTAGATATAAACATATTAGTGTGATTTGGAAATTAAAAACACGACAATTTGCAATGCAGCATGGGAAGAAAAGTATCTTTTTGCAGATTGCGCCGGCAATACCAAATGTTTAGTTGCAAAACAAGTGCTCAATAACATAAAGAAATTTAATAGCGGTGACATTACACAGTTTATCATGCTGCTGAATATGAAAAGTATTATAAAGGTTGCACAAAAAATGTTATTAAATAAACTAGTAATAAAAATACTAAAAGTAAAGGAAATTAACATAAAAAATGAAGTTGATTGCAAAATCAAATACTCTAATTACATCTTTTAAATATTTTTTTCGCAATATACTTTCTATATTTGGAAGAGATGGCATGGTGCTAATAAGCGGTAACATGCATTTCCGATTGTGATCTGTAATTGTACTTCTCATTCGAGATTTACAGATTTTCAAAGAAGCAAAAAATTGCTCACAGTTGTATGTTGATCCAAACGTACTTAACAATCGAGGAGTATTCCGATGCAATTTTGGAAAACGGTTTTGTAGGAAGTTCTTTTCCTAAATGCTTACGTTGTAGTATCGGTATGCAATGAAATTAAATTCTTTTGTATTGTGTTATTTTACTGCCAAAACAACATAAGAACATCAAAATACATCCAAAACTTACTTCTAGTGAGGCATTGTTTTTCAGAACACTGAAAATTTCCTTTTGTTCTTCTTCAGCGTACTTGTCATTTTCATCAGCATGATTTCATGTATAATGTCGTTGCAAATTAAACTTCTTTACGTGAAACCCTTTATGTAAACTAAACATTTGGCATAGCTGCCGTAGTCGCCGAAAATATACTTTTCTTCCCATACTGCATTGAAAATTGTCGGTGTAGGTGCTCTTGTCTGTGAAGTGCTCGCGTGGACTTCCATATTTCCGCGACTGGAGTTACCGGGACACTGTATCAGAAGTTATCGCCAGGCGCGCAACGCTCGGGCTCCGGTGTCCCGCTCTCGGCTGACAACACGGCTCCGCGCTGCCGATTTGCTCTGCTTGAGCGGCCCTGGTCTAGATAGTGGGTTCGAACTAATGCAAAACAGGAGAGTGGATAGCGAATCTCCTTGGAAAATTCTCCTGCTAATCTGAATACTTCTGGTTTCTGTTACTTCCTTTCTGGAATGTATTAGTAAACTGGTTCTCCACGACTTCGTACCAGCCTTGCAAAATTCAAGAAGTCTAGGATGAAATCAATAGATCTCCAGGTTCTTCAAAATACAATCGTGTGGTACACTCTCAAAGGCCTTCTGGTAGTCAATCCAAGCCACGCTTAAATTGCGTTTTCGTTTCTTTACATCGTTCAAGATGACATTATTTAGTAGTAAGATTTCCTTACAGCTGAACCTTTACTTCATCATTTCTGTTCAATTGGCATAATTTGGTTCTTCTCTAGGAATCTGTACATTTTGTTAGTTATGGCTGCAGTTATAACGTTGTACAATACTGGCAGACAATTGATTGCCTTTAGTTCGTCTTAGAACTGCCTCCCGCTTTGGGTAGCAAGTAAGCGATGCCGCGTGTGAGCCACTCCAGTCTTTACTAGATGAGAAAGTAATGCTGTTAATTTCTTAATACAATAATTCTGTATCTAATTAATCCCGAACAGTTTCCCATGTTTTTAATTGCTCAGAAGAGGTCCTCTTCCTAGCATTCATGAACATGTTCCACTGTTTTCACGAGTTCATCGGCAGCATTTACTTCAAATTTACTCAAGAAGCGCCTTTGTTGTAGGATCTGCTTTCTTCCCAGAATCCTGCCCAAAATATTTTGACGTCATCTCTTGAAGGAAGAGCAGCATTGTCATTCATTTTTGAATCAGATTGCGACAGAATATTCTCGCATCTTTTAAACAAACGATTCTGTACACAGAAATTACTCTACATTTGTCATCCCTACTGCCTACCTACCCTACCGAACCCCATTTGTGCTCACGCTAGAATTTTCTCATTTAGCTTCTCAGCTACCATGAGCCTTGTTGTGTCATTTTGAATTTGATATTTTTGTTCAACATGGAGTATTTTTCGTTGACCTAGAGAGGAGTGAGTTGATTTTGATGATACTTCGGCCAAGAGTGATATTTCACGCCGAGTGTCGGCTATCGATTTCATAATTCTTTTCGCCCATTGGGGTACGGAATTGTTCACTCTTTCTGGCTGCCGACCGTCTGTGTTTTTGACTGGTCCCAAACTTATCTAAGATATCAGATATCCAGTTGCATACACGTGTGAATTCAGTAATATTTAGATCTCCACCTGAGGTCTGTGCCACCTTATTTAAGATAGAATTTGTTCTCTCTCTCTCTCTCTCCTCTCTCTCTTAGCTTTACCATTTTCGTATATTCTTTTCCGAGGAGCACGAGATTCAAATGGAAGTAAATGAACTCGTTCTATTTTGCTTGGAAGAAGGTTCCGCATCATGTCCTCATTGTGTGATTAATAGCCAGATGAATTTTCACCACTGACAGATGTTTCAATGGGAAGAACTGTTGTTTCAAGAGAACCGTCGTTTTCAGGAATTATAGAATGTTCTAAATGTTTATGTGGATAGTTCGATCCAAGAACACACTCCGCATTTCTCTGAAAGTCAGCAAGTTCTTCTGCTGTGAATTTTTCACTACTGAGTGACGTCCAGTGGCAAGCTTCTTTGAATCTAGGGGTCTCATCTGGTTTCCGCTCTCTCCGTTTCTTTAATACTTCTTTTTCTGAGCCCCCGTTTTTCGCTTTTGAGTGGTAAAAGCAGCCTAAAGTGTCAGCCCATCAGGTAGCTCATTAGTGAGACCACCAGCCAGCCCGACTGTCAGACTACCTGTCAGGCTACCTGTCAGACTACCTGTCAGCCTACCTGTCAGCCTACCTGTCAGACTACCTGTCAGACTACCTGTCAGACTACCAGTCAGACTACCAGTCAGACTACCAGTCAGATATCCAGTCACACATCCAGTCTATCTCTCAGTCAATCAGTCAGACTTCCAGTCAGATTACCAAACTACATCTCAGTCAACTTGTCAATCTGTCAGCTAACCTGGCAGTCAACATGTCAGACAACCTGTCAGTCAACCTGTCAGATGATGTGTGAGATATTCTGTCATTGAATATCTGTAAGATTTGTTTACCTCAGTATTTTATTCTTTTACTTATCAGACTATTTCCAATGAATTAAAATTTCCACATTCCTATATAATTTATTTTTATAGGACAAATATTTGTAATTTTGTATGATTTTTCTTTCTCTTCCAACATTTTTTGTCGCCTTTGAAATGTATGCGATGCAGTTTATACTTAAGCTGCAATACTAAGCATTACTTAACTATACTTAAACTTGATTCGTTTTCATTAATTCATTTCCAATTTTTATCTTTGGATTTTTTTAAAGGATTTTCCTAAAATGTAAATGCTCCATCTTGTATTCTAAATTGTTTTGTTTTCTAATATTCTGTTTATGTGTGTGATTTTATATTTGCATCATTACATTACGTTACATTTCCTTAGATATACACACCAGTCTTTAATTAGAGAAACATCGACAAATAAAATACATATAAATAAGTACAAGGAGGCCGGCTGGTCTAAATTTACAAGTCTTGGTTGCTTGGCTGTTGATAATCCTGCGAGTGTCGCGGCTGTACTAGACGATCGCTCTCTGAACCTTCCGAGGAGAAAGAAGGAATAGAGAACGCAGCACCGGCGCGGTGACGGTACCATGGTGGCTGGCGATGTTCTGGGGGAAGGGGCGGAGGCCCGTAAGGCAGTGTTGTCAAGGTCGATGCCACGAGCGGGAGTCTGAGGCACGAGTGCCACGACGAAATCGCCTCGCCACGTAGTTAGTCACCCCGCCACCAAAGACAACGCCATCCTTATTGTAAAACGTCGGGGTTACTAATAGTTTCCTCTCCCGGCGCAGAGAAGTTCGGGGCATGACACGGTGCCGAGAGGCGTGCCACTGCCACCAGTAAAAGACCTTGACACTACTGCCGTAAGGGGTCGGCCTCCGCAGGCGAGATCGGTTCGTCCTTACTGGAGGCGTCCCTGGGAGGTGCGGTTCCGCGGTGCGCAGACCTTGTGCGCCAGAGCGGCGGCATAGGGAGGATGATTGCCCACTGTGCTGCTGGCCCTGAGTGATGTACCCAGGCGGGCAGATAAGGGAAACAGCTGTGTCCCTTCCCTTCCCTAGGGAGCGAGGAAATGCGACTAGTACTCTCACTACTGCGGTGATCCCACATTCCTCCCTGCTTGAATGCTTTACTCCTGTTTCAAATGATTTTCCACAAAGAAAGCAATAGTCCAAGCGATTTGAACAAAGAAAGTGCGCGAAGAGCAAATGAAAATTCATTTTTCCCCAAGGTGGCTTTTTGTTATCCACTACACCTGCTCTATTTTCACATTATTAAATACAGTACGGGATTCGAAAATACAGATGCATCCAAGCAACCATTCACTCGAGTAAAACTAACTTTTCAATTTTTTTTCACCAAAAAATAATTTTACCAGAAACCCATCTAAGGTTTTATCCCTTACCATAACGAATCTACTCCGAGGTCGACACATCGGTGCCAAGAACGAGAGACGGGAATGAGAACATCGTTTCGTAGTTTAAATGTAAATAATGGAATAATTTTAAAAAATTGGCGTAAAATGTGTCAAAAATTCTACATTGAACAGGCCCAAGGCTTGTTTTATGACAGTCACTCATAATAAAACTGGACTCGCATAGCGAAGTGTCAAATGTGAAGAAGTATTCGACAAAAAAAGTACTTTGGAATAAAATGCGTTAGACAGACTCTAGCTTCGCCATGAAATTGCTCAAGCGTCGATTTGCCTTAAACGTTCGAGAATATAAATACTGCATTCAGCTTGCGGGTGCGTGTTGTCGAACGCCAATTTCTCCATCCATCTAAAGCTAGCAGCGCCCAAAAAACAATCTCAACCAAACCATATCCAAAATTAAAGGCTAATTTTAGACTCCAGGAAAAAACTTGTTCCACTCCATATTTTCCAAAAATCAGGGTTGTGTAAACAGAAACAGTTAACACACGTGAAAATAACATTTTCCCCCTAGAGCCTAAAATTACCCTTTAATTTTGAATGAATTTTCGTTGTCTTGCAATGATGGGACGTTGTATTTTCTAGGTTTTGGAAAATCCAAAGCAGTCTAAAATTCATGAATACTCGTAGAGCATTTAATTAACCTAAAATTGCTCTTTAATTTTGAATGCATTTTCGTTGTCTTGCAATTATGGGATATTGTATTTTCTAGGTTTTGGAAAATACGAAGCAGCCTAAAATTCATGAATACTCGTAGAGCATTTAATTAACCTAAAATTAGCCTTTAATTTGGTATGTAATTTAGTTAAGATTGGATTTTGGGCACTGCTAGCTTTAGATGGCCAAATCCTCGCGAGAGCGATTTCTTCACGTTCATTACTACAAAGGAGGAAAGCCTAATCTATCTTCCAGGTATGCCAAGATTGTTCGAAGATATTCTGTTTAATAGGATTCAAAATTCTTGAAATTCAGATTACCAAACTAATTGCCACATGGGATCTAATCGTAAATTGCATAAAGGCGCGAATGAAAGAGGGACTTACCTTTTTGGCGTCCCTTGTAAACTCCACACGAGCGTCATGTTCTTATCCCTCGTTCTCACTATTCTCTGCTCACTTTTCAACTGAAGCGATGAAGCACGACATTTCAACTCCCATTTGCACGCTAGTGGCAACGCTTACTGAGTGAGCAGTCGTTCTGTTAACTCCTTTACACGGCATATTCGGTCTACGAAGGCAGTCGCGCAGCTTCGAGTTGGGGCCTGGCGCACCACTAGCGCCTTCAAGCGGCCAGAAATCTGCCGTTAGTTTACTGCAGGCATTTAACGAACGCACGCACATCGTTTGTTACGTGTAGGTTGCAAGGATTTATGTGTTCTTGTACCTTTATTTTATTGTCCAGTATGCAATGTATTTCTAATTTTATGTTGGAAACTTTGCTCCATCGAAAGGCAATTGCAGACATTCTGTTAACTACAGTAGTAATAAGTCCAAAAATCCGGATCTTTCTTTCATTTTGGTGTGTAGTGTTAGTGTATTTTTTTAATTTCCGTTTTTGCAGTTTTACGCTTAAAAAGGAAACAACTTAACAATTTTAGAGAAAAAAATTCTTAAACACGTATTACATTAAATTTGCTACGAAATTTGTGTCGAGTATTTTTCGTCAGGCAAACGGTTTAGATGCTATAACTTGCTAAAATGTGACAAAAATGTCGGTGTCCAACAAAAAAAATAGGCAGCTTTGGTGACGTTCACTTTATATTAATCCAAGAATACAAATTAATGATACATTAAGTTCAGTATTAGCTGAAGGGGGTCAGACGAAATTATTTTCATTGCTTTGTTGCATTCACAAATTTATCTGAACACTTGATCATCGTCTCACTTCAAGCACTAGTGCTAAAAATTCACCTTTTATCACGCTGAGCATGCTCTGATAGAACTACTGACTATCAGTGGCTGTCTCAAAACTTTTTTCTTATCGCGTATGATTCGAAATATTCGCACTTTCAGAAAAAGGATTTCCTAATAGAAACGTATTTTCGTCTCTCCTTCACTTGTTTACCAGCCATAATGTCACTTTGGGGATTAAATATTTATACATTAAAATTATTGTTGACGCATCGAAGCGAATGTTCTTTTAAACAATTCCTGCCAAAAAACTGTATTCCTCTCTGTATTCAGTTTTCAACTTGTAAATGGAGTAAGTTAGGATCCCAGTAAGTAGGATCCCAGAATTAAGGAATCATGCACAGAAAATACTTCTCCCCGTAGCACGTCACACACCATTCCTGTTTTTGACGCAAGTCGTAAAATAAATAATTAAATCGATAAATCGATTTATAATATTCGATTTATAATATCGATTTATCGAAATAAATAAATAAATAAATAAATAAATAAATAAATAAATAAATAAATAAATAAATAAATAAATAAAATTCTTCATATTCAACGACCATCCGAGGTGACCGCTCGCTCCCTCCCGAGGTGGGGGAAATAGACATGTCAGGAGGAAGAGATTAAAAACTCCTGTTGTTTTTGCTATTTTTGATCCTCCTTCCATCCTCCGTGTCCAGTAGAATCCAAAATATCAATCATCCTTTGAATGAATGAACGAAATCATGTTCAAAGCCGAGTTTCCCCTTTTGGGCATTAACGTAGATATAAAATGTTGCCACCATAATATTAGCTTCCATTAACTTACAATGAATAGTACTACAAAGGTGGCATAGAAAGATTTATTTTTAATCTGAACGAAAGAATTCAAAAGTCAAGAACTCATTGTCAAGAAAACTACAAAATCCCTGAAAATCATTTTCCTCGATATCAGTGCGTTGGTGCGATTCGAATGTGTGTGTGTGTGTGTGTGTGTGAGAGAGAGTGTGTGTGAGAGAGAGAGAGAGAGAGAGAGAGAGAGAATGTTATGTTCACGACGATGTTATATTATCGACGACGACATTTGCATTTTTTAAACAAAAGAATGCAGCGAAATGACGTTTATGTCATCTTTTACAGGTCATTTAGCACTATCCCTACATAACGTTTGAAGAAAAAATTTGGAGCTGTTTTTGAGAAAATCTTGTTTTTAATATTGCCCATTTCTCACCCAAAATTGCTCCATAACAGGCGCGGCTCGTCATTAAAGGCTGTAAGGCGGAGCCTCTCCTAGAGAAACCGCCGTCCAAAAGAAATTTAAAAATATGTTTACAAATGTATTTATTTATTAATAATGGAATTCTGAGTTGTATTATGTTACAATCATATCAACATTTTTCTTTATCGGTTCGTTAACGGCCGTCCGTAACACATTTAAAGCTGTTGACAGGGAAGGGAGAAGCGTTAGGCTCCCACTTTATTCTCCCATAAGGCCTGTACAAAACGAGGAGGCGTGACGTCATGCATTCACTGCAGACGCTTACCAGCGGACGAAGGCTGTGGCGAAACAGCCTTTGGTGGAATCTAGGGTCTGAAGAACGGCGGGCTCACCAGATAGCATTACTGTGCAGCTCCGCGAGTAGCATTGCCCTTCAACTAGTTTTCTCAGTATGCGGTAGGAGCGCTATACTTGGGATTTTCTTTCTTGGCGCATGAGGTCTTGTCTTCTGGGACCCAGCAAAATCGTTGTGAAACAGAACTTACGAGTACTTGTGATTACTAGTTCTAGTAACTTGTAACCTTTGTGAAACGGGTCCCAGGATGGAATATCTCACGGTATTTCGCGTCGTTCTCAATCGTCTGTATCAAACTAATTATTAATAGAAATACAATGCAGGCAATGCAATGCACTGTAATGTAATGCAATGCATTTGCAGCCTTCCCCATTTATAAAACCACGAGCCGCGACTGCTCCATAACTACTACAATTTTCAAACCGGAGGTGCTACAGAAGCACATACTTTCTCGCAATATTATAAAGTTATCGTTATGTAATACAATGTGACAATTTTTACCTTTCTTACACTTCAAATATCACTTTACATCCAAGTGTAAAAAATAGATTTTTTTAATTCAAAGGTTTAAATGAAAATATATTTGTGGCTTCTGGGTTCTGAGCATTCAACGAACACTTACGATGCGTATTTTAGCCTTAAAACATACTACGTAAGCAGTATGCGAGAAAGTAAAAAAAGTTAAGTTAATAAATGACCGGCGGCCGCGGTGTCGGTGGCGATGGCGGCGGCAGCTTTCGCTGGAGCACGTTGATGCCAGCGCGGGATTCAAATGTAACAATGGACGATTCATTCGGCACAAACGCAGTCCCACCAAGAGCGCTGGCAAGTAAATGTAAATAGTTCGAAAAAATAATAATAATAATAATAAACAATAATAAACAATAATTGTTAAATATTATAGTATTATAATATTCTCTAAATGGACTCGTTTTAACACGAATTACACTTACTCCTTGTCTGCACATGTTCTGTTAAATGCTCCACACGTTTTCACACTTAAGAAAATTCCACCAATTATTCTTATAAATAATAACAAACGCTCTTTTGCATCTATTTTCGGAATGCAACATGCATATGGGTTAGGGTAGGGATACTAGAATTTAAGGAAACGTTCACAGAATACATTTCTTCCTACGTCATCGTTTTTAAACCTTTTTGACGTTAAATAAATAAATGAATGAAACAAAGCCTCGTAAAAGTTCCATGTCCATGTTCAATAAAGAGAAAAGTGAAAAGAATTTCACCCTAACAGCTCGTCAAATGAAGCGCGGGAAATTCAAACATGCAATTTCAAAAAGCTACAAATCCTTATATTTCAAAACAATTGTATATGACTGATTTCTTAGAAACGATTTCATGTAACAAACAAAATTATATCATCAATATCGTTTTTGTAATGTTAATTTTTTGTTTGAAAATTCCAAAAATACAGAAAGTGGGCCGATACTGGGACCAGCATCATGTTATTTACTGTACTTTACTGTACGGAAGAAAAAGGTTAAAGGAAAAATTTGGTTCCGTTTTTGGGGAAAATTATTTAATATGATTTTAAAAGTGCCGCTGTTTCACGAAAAATTACGCGAAAAAAAACTCATATTTTCGAAAAATTGAACATGACTTAAATAAAATACGTTTCATTTTAACACGTTTAATTAAAAAAAAATTGGTATTTGTAAAATCGTAACTGTGTTAAGGACCTACAAAAAACATGGATTCTAACAACACAACGTGAGAGAAGGCGAGATTTATCCACTTTTCTTTATAAAGGCGCGGTAATAAAGAGTTTTAGAGTCGAAAATTCGCCGTTTTTTCCCGCAGCATTTAATTAAGCAGTAGCGAGAAAGTAAAAAATGTACATAACGTTAATAAAAGAACTAATTATATAGAACAAACTACTACACAAAAGAAAAGTATCAAATTGTGATTTCCCTGTCCCAAAACAAAGAGATTGAATCCGAGATTTATTTGCAAAAAAAAAGTCATGGCGCATTGACGGATGAAAGAATAAAAAAATTGAAATAGACGAGTTAAAAACAGTTTTTTTTATCAAGAGCGAAAGCATTATTGAGGGACTTTTACGGAGGCTCGTTGTCTAACGGGATTGAGTGGAGTGAAGAAGAAAAACAACGCCGCGGCCACGAAGAGAAACAACGAACAAGCATGGGCTGTGCGGCACGGTATAATCCAGCTTTCAGGTTGCATGAAGAGGTGGACTGTTACTCCCAAGCACGCGGTGTATACAGCGCAGCGCGCATTCTAGTAGCAAGAATTGTCATTACCTTTGCGTCGGCAGTAGCGCTACCTATTAACGAAACAATCACACTACTTCGGGAATCGTAGTGCACTCGGGAGTTCATCTCGCTCCATTACCTCCTAAGGCTGCCTGCGGGCCGCGCACTCTGCGCGAGGAGAAGTGACTTGCGCCATGGTCACCCGAGAGGCAGGCACGATGCGGCGGCGGCTTCAGCGAGCATTTTTCGTAACTGTTTGAGGTGTCGGTAAGCGGGTTGCGCCAAATTGTTGTAGATGAGGGAAATAACACATTTCTTCTAGGTTGTAACACTTTTAGTTTTTTTTGAAACATTGATTTTTTAAATGAAAGTGCATGTTTTTCGACCTTCTTCTTGCTATGAAAAAGATTCCTGAAGGGATCATAATCATCATCATCAACACTCCAAGAGACGAGTTCAAGGAAGTAAAGAGAAAAGATTGGTTCTACATTTCGTAGAAGCGACGTTTTTCGCGCCTTTCCGCAACCGTTTTCCGGAAGGCCAGAAATGTGTTCGCTGGCGCTCCTCTAGGAATCGAAAGTGAAACGTAGTGTTGTTTTTAATGTAACATTTTTTATTTGGATTGTCTTCTTACACTGATTCCCTACTTACATTATGAACTGGATTCAGACATTAAAATAATAATTTTTTGAAACGGACTTGGGTAGCAATATTAAAATTTGTTTACTTATACCCCGAAATGTAGCAGTAATAATAATAATAATAATAATAATAATAATAATAATAATAATATATTCGTTTTTTCCAAAATTTAAAGAAGTAGACATGATCATTTCAATTCAAGAAATTGTTACAATTCAAAATAATTCAAAACTTGATCCAACGTACATTACATTATAATACGAATATAAGTAAGTTTATTTTTCGATCATTTGATTTGTTTTTGCTCCAGGTAGAGTTAAGAGATCGGTGTTACGAATTCTTTGATCTTAGATAGCCTTAGGCTAAATAGTCATAGAAGCCTGCTTCAGCTTCGTGTTAAACGGAAGGCTTTTTAAAAAATATTAATAATTTTCGCATAATTTCGAATCGTCGTTGGCGTTTTTCGAGTGATTACACCGGCTGGAGATAAGTTCAGAGCCAGGATTGCCGCTCACTGCAGTGACCAGGGAGGTAATAGGGTTCGAGTCCCGATGGTGGCCGATTTTCGACATTTGCTGGATACTTGCTACGTCGAATTCAGCCGCCGTCTAGAGGAGAATTCTAGTAATCGCCTGCTCTGATCGGTAGTTTTCCGTGGTTTCTCCGAGCAACTCCAGGCGAATTCCCGAGCAGTACCTTAACAAACGGGCCACGGAACGTGCGCGAGCTTTCCTTCCTCTACCTTGTCTTATCCTCACCTCTACTTACACTTACATGCACTACACTACCACACGTGCCGGGAGACCGGTCTGGAGCTTAGTGTTAGTGCTTGCCCTGGCTGGGGCGGTGCCCCGCTGGTGGAGATACTGGTTGGGGAAAACCCCGCTAGTCGACGTAGGTCGGCGCTGGATCTTACCACCCAGCGGAAGTGAAGATCACCGCCGCATCACGAGAAAAAAACAAGCAGTACACTTACCTTAGCAGTTACCTGACCGAAATCACTAATCAGTCAATAAATAGCTATGTCGAATTCAACTGCTGTCTAGAGGAGAATTCTAGTGGTCGGATGTTCTCCCTGGTTTCTCTGATCAATACCAGGTGAATGCTGGAGCAGTACCCTGACAAAGTTCATGAACCACGCGCTTATATTATTTGCTCTTCCTTGAGCTAATGTCTCCCCTTATACTCAAACTTACATGCGGTACACTGTCACACTTGGCGGGAGTTTAGCGTGAGTCCCACCTGGTGCGGTGCCCCGCTGGGAGGAGAGGGAAATCACCCACAAGTCGACGGGCAGGACGGCTCGTCGACGGAATTTCGTCATGCAATAGGGGAGGTACGCCCCATCTCCCGGGTTAAAACTATCACTACACCAAAGGGACTAATGACCTTTGCCGTTGGCGTAACCGTAAAGAACAATCAAGCAAATTATGGCTGAAGTGTTTAGTAGTATAAGTGTAATTTACGTAACTGATACCAATTATACAACAAAGTATGTTCTGTTGTAGCTCCGCGAGTTAGGTGCATTGTCGTAGTTATTGAAGCAAACGTTACCTTCGCTCCTTTACAGGAATTCTTCTGTCTTGTGGGAAGAAGAAATAAATATTGGAGGTATAATATAAATAAATTGATATATTTTGTCAACTGATTCAAGTCCTACGTAAATCAACTACTGTAAATAATAAGTGACCTTTTTACCTCTCCGTCTATTCAGCTTGTTATACTAATGTTCCCCGGCAACACGTCGCCTTAACATCGACCGTCATCGTGACTTCGCACGATGGATGGTCGTTATGGATGATTAAGTCACCACACATACGTAACGTTCGAAACTACACAACCGATTGTCAACAACAACAACAACAAAATCACCAGTACTTGCGAATGGGGATTCAGACTCTCACCGTAGTACTATGTTTTGCTACAATAAATGTTCATACTCGTATGCAAGCTCACTCCTCTTCTGGCGAAAAGGACAAACAAAATCTGAGTATGAGAGATCAGTCTGGTAAGCAGCTGAGACGCAAAGTTTGCATGCAATAATTTATTCACATAATCGAATTTGGAATAGTTCTGAAAATAAAAAGGTATTTGCGTTTTGTGTTCATAATTAAGCCAAAACTTGGACGTCAAATGAGCGATAGAGACGTTCAGAGCCAATACAAGGGCTAATTTCCGAACTAGGTAGCTACCTTGAGCCCTCCTATTATCTGAGGCCTATGTGCCTCGGATAATAGTAGTAAAAAGCAATTAATAATTTTCTTTATAGTTTTTACTTTCCCGTAAACTCTACCTACATACGTACGTATGTACATAAGTCGGCGTCTTCCTCCAACTATAAAATTGCAGATAGAGATTTTTCCTCCAAATAAAACTTCTTCTGCAAAGTGAGTTCTTTCATTAAGGTCATGTACGTATGTATAGTATAGGGAAAGTTATGTAAAGCTATGCGAAAACACGGCCCCAATTGTGGCTCGCGGCCTTTGAAACCGATATTTTCATTTTGGAGGGTACTTTATATGAAGCCCCTGGGACATTTTCAAAATTAAAAAAAAATCGATGCAATAATTTTGACCAAATTTTGTTGTTGAATAGTCTGAAGGTCATTTAAGAGGATGGCGTAGGTCTCATTTCGGTCGAAAACACTGAATTTTCGAAAATTGCAAAAGTTTGAATTTTTGTCGGCGTCTTCCTCCAACTATAAAATTGCAGATAGAGATTTTTCCTCCAAATAAAACTACTTCTCCAAAGTGAGTTCTTTCATTAAGGTCATGTACATTTTTTAAAAATTTTAGTTAATTTTTGTAATTTTAAAAAATTACAAAAGAAGTTTTTCTCAAAAAAGGCTCAAATTTTTTTCTTTAAACTTTTGGTAGGGGTAGTACCAAATGTACTCTATGAGGTGACATAAACGCCATATTGCTGTATTCTTTTCTTTTTTCAAAAAGTAAATTTTTTCGACTTGTTTTGAAAGGTTTCTCAAATCCTTAATATGCACATTACCATCAATTTGTAAACATTATTATATTTATGCATGTAAGTGCTTCAAATGACTTCAAATAAAGAGTTTTCAAAACGCAAAAAATTTCTGCGAAAAAGAGCTTAAAATTTCGCATTTTTAGTAGCGCTTAAAAGTCATTTTCTTAAAAACGGCTCTAAATTTTTCGAAGAAAATTGTCATTTAGGACGAGGTTTTTGTGTTTTTTCATATTCTAAAATTAATATTTCCGTTTACCATCAGGAAACCGAAAAATTAAGAAAATGTCAAAAAATAAACTTTGGGCGGTGATAGATGGCAGCTGGTTTTCACCATGAAATATATTTTTCAAAAATACATCTTCAAATAAGGTCATGCTTAATTTTTTTGGAAATATGAGTAGTTTTTCTATAATTTCGTAACAAACAATAACCCGCTGCAAATTTACTGCGTTTCAGACAGCAGATGCGTCGTAAATTAGAATTTACAATTTTGTATATTATTTCTTTGTTAATTTTTACATTCGACCTTCTGATACACATTTACACATAAATCTTTAAAGAAGTCATTTATTTTCAAACATTGGAAATAAAAATTGCTAGCTCTTTAAGGGAATACCAGCAATGTAGGGAATTCAACAATTGAATTCCGTTCCACTGTCGCGAATTTCTGTCAATTAGTTGTTGTGGCTTGTTATAGCTGTATTGTATCAGACATCTTTTTCCAACACAAGTTTACAAAACTTTTGTATTATATTTTTATGCAGTTATAAAATTCACATAGTTTTGACAACAGTGCGATGGAAACAGTGATTTGTTCGCTTCTTGGTTGAATTTGATGTTTTCAAATGATAGACAAGATGTTAGTAGCGCAGAAAGTGCAATATTTCAATACTACGTAGCTGTTTCCAATAATGCCGGAAAGTATGTGCTGTTGTAGCACCACTAGTTTTATTTTCATAAATGTGTAAAAGCAAATTGAATATATTTTAGTAGTTTTACTTTTTATCATTTTAAATATATTTCATTGATATTTTAAAATTATTTGGATTACCTAAATAATAATGGAAATTATAAAACAGAATTACGTAACAATAGTACTACACATAATATAGACGTTTACAGACTTAGCAGTGTGGTGTGAAGAGGGAATTCTCTCCTCCACCAAGCCCGCGTTTCGTCGGAATGCTTGTGAAGTGTTAATAAAGGATGAAATAATTGAAGTGATCATTGTCAACTTAGATTCATTAGAGAGCCATCTTTGTCGTCATTAGTTTCGCTATATGTGGCGTAAGTCGGGAGACTTACTCTCTGCTGCGTTATTTCATCTCTATACTCTCTGCTGTGTGATTTCATCAGTTTCTTCATGTGTCATTTGAACTGAACTGTCGCCCCCCCAAAGCGGATTACATACTGTAATAGTTTAGCCATCTATTACAAATGAAATAGGTAGATAACATGAAGTGACCATTGGTTTATGAACCGGGTATAGAACTTTATGTAGAAACTTCCAGAGCGGAATATAGAAAAACAAGTGAAGGTGATCTAAGAGAAAACGAGTATTTCAGGCGAGCATGTGAACGCCGTGGTTAATTAATGGTTGCATGTTACTAGTCAACGCACAAAATTATAAGGAACACAATAAAGTTTGTTTCAGCTAAATCGGGTCACAGAAACGCATAATATCGCGAGTTTTGTGATCATGACATTGATTTTAACATGTTACAGAACTAAAGCAACAATGGTCGTGACGTCCCTTCAGAAAAGTTTGGATATATTAATAAATTAAACGAAAACTAGTGTGTCTACCGAGATTTGGCATATACCAAAGTATTCAGTGGAATACGGGCCAAATTATAAACGTGGTGACACAATTTTAGGACGCCGAACATTAATAGATAAACATTATGTTACATGAGTTAATTGAGGAATAAACGAGCGATGTTTGTAGGCATGAGACGCACGAAAAAGCATTCTTTTAACAAAATGAAGCGAGAAAAGTGATGTCTAAGAAGTGGAATGGATACGAAATTTTAATTGGGAATTTTACAATATAATAAGACAATCCAGGAAGTGTTAGAAATTAATAATAAACTATTTTTATAAGTTATAAAGCAGAAGACAGTAGAGGCGCTATTGTTTTGTTCGGAAAAAAGCTATAAATGCTTTAGGACAACAATGGGAGAGAGACGAGGGAATAGCTTGGTAGCGAGAGGCAGAATCCGCGTCGCTTGTTGCAAGAATAATTTTAAAAAATTTGGATTTGTAATTTTTGATGAAGTGTTCTCTTCTGGACTCGTACTAGTGAACTATTATAAACTGTGAGAGGAGTGAATAACTTCGTGGCGAGTTGTACTCCGCGTCACTCGTGATATTATTTTAACACGCGAACTTATAAAATTTCGAGAAGGTGTTGCTCCTTCGGACTTGTATTCGCAAGGTGGCGGAACTGTATGCCGTGTGATGTGAACTATTTTAGTGGTAATATATAAAGCTATGCCACGCGCGATCCTAATTTTGAGTTTTGTGAATTTTGAAAGTTTTTCCACTAATGTTTGGAACTGGTGTTACTTCGACCATTGAAAAATCGAAGCGGGTGTCGCCGAACGAGGTGTGCCGAGGTGCAGCAGACTCGAGCGCGTCTTTGCATATCGTCGCCGTGGTCAGTGCCAATTTGGGGGGCACTGGTAATTCGGCGCTAGCAGGCAGCAGTGGAACAGAGTTCTTACGCATGACGGCGTGAGATCGTGTGTGTGTGGACCTGGTCGCCGCTTGGTTAACAACGCAAGGGAAGTGGAATATTTTTTTTTGTTTTGCAACACTCCAGTGAAGTCAATGACTTTGATTTCTTTGCTCTTGGGAAGAATAAATGGTTTACAAAGCCAAAACTGGAAACATTTTGGGGGGATTGCAATGTAATGGGTGTGGCCACAGTATTGAGCTCATTATTTCGTAATAACATTTGGGTATAATATGTTTATTGATTTTTGTGATTTTTATGATATCGTGTTTTGTTGATGTTGTGTGGTATTGATTCTTTTATGAGGGTATTAATGTTTCTGTTGGTTAAAAGAAAATAAACAAACGAGATTTTGAGTTCTCGTTTTGATGTTACGTAACCGGTGTTTTTATCACATAGCTAGCTGATCCTGGTCCCTGCATTGGCGTGGCGCTTGTGTTCTGTAGAGAACAAATCACGGCCCGCCCTGATAAATTTATGTAAACAGGAAAACTCCGGATAGTAAAAGGGGGGGCACAGTGGTGTGCATTGTAGATATACAGGTGATCAGCAAGGAAGTTTTTCGTGATCAACAATAGGAGTTGAGAGGGGAGATTTTCATTACATTAGTGCCCAGTTCGTAGGGCGTTTTAGTAAATAGGAAAGGGGGTTTTTTCGTTGCATTGGCGCCTGTTTAGTGGGCGTGATCGATATCAGTACAAGTGAGTGAGAGGGGGTTTTTCGTTACATTGGCGCCCAATTCGTGGGGCGTGATTAGCAAACGCAACGCCGGGGTAGGAAACCAGGACAGGTTGTTAATAGCTAGCACGTGATAAAGAAATATAACAAAAATGGAAACACGAAGTGGCAAACTAATTAGCATCAGGGAAGGATCTGATTCCGAGACGATATCTGCTTGTGACGATGGTGAGGATTATCAGCGGTTACCAAATTTGGAGGTCGAAGGGGAAGATAATGTCGCGTTAGTCGCGAATGAAATGGCTGTTGGTCAGGTAGTGGGGGATGGGGGTCATGATCCCGGTGAAGTAGCGCGTACCACAGCTGAAGAACGAGGCGTTACAGAGTCGAGTCTGAATGCTATGTTACAGTTGTTAATGGCAGAAATAAAATCGGATAATGCCCGT
This sequence comes from Acheta domesticus, assembly GCA_031308135.1. Classification (NCBI taxonomy): domain Eukaryota; kingdom Metazoa; phylum Arthropoda; class Insecta; order Orthoptera; family Gryllidae; genus Acheta; species Acheta domesticus. Next base: position 100,713,911 of record JAHLJT010009355.1, on the reverse strand, counting down.
CGAGAAAACAATTTGCAAGCCAAGATAGAAGAAAGTAATGTTAATTTGCGCCAGCAAATGGTAGAGAATAATATCAGTTTGGAGAGTAAATTAGAGGGCAGAATGGAGTCATTAGATTCTGCATTATTGGCAATCCGGAACGACGTCAGTGGCTTGAGAACCGAGACGTTTGCGAAGATTTCCAAGTTGGAAAACGACGCGAAGATCGCTGAAGAAAAGATAGAATCGCGGTTCGCAGTCCAGGAATCCGTTAATATGCAATTTAGCGCAGAAGTGGGCAAAGTCAAGTCGTCCGTATTAGCCGTCCAACAGGTGGTAGACGGACATCACCGCCAGTTCGATGACATTAACAAAAATTTGCAGGTCGTTAAAGAAACAACACAACGGCAGGACGCGCGATTAATATTACTCGAGGATTCCATGAACGGGATAGGCGAGAACATTATGTCAACAGTTCAAAGAGAAATCAGTAATCTGAGGCCGGATGAATTAGAACAAACAAGAAGTGTCAATGAAATGCTCTCCAAAAAGGTAACTGAGTTAGAAGAACGTATGTACGCGGCGCAGAGGTCTGCGAATGTTGGGAACGTTGTCAGTCACGCGGCACTCCCGAATTATTTACGCTTCCACGGAGAAAGCAAGGAACAGCCGTATTCTTTTCTAACGGCGTTAGAAAATTATTTTCTTGTGAACGGTACGCCTGAGACGATGAAATTAAGATTCGTGGAGGAGGCGTTAAGTTCGAAGGCCCAGTATTGGTGGCAGGCTCTTACACCGACTCCGAGAAGTTATGAAGAGTGGAGGGGGAAATTCTTAGAGCGTTATTGGAACCAGCATCATCGGTTCGAGTTAAGATATCGCTTGATGTCGGAAAAGTACCGGAAGGGAAGTGCAGAAAGCATGTGCGATTTCGTGACGCGCAAAGTAAGTGCGTTCAAGATTTGTAGCGAGAATTTCGATCCCGCTGAAATTATTAGAATATTGATACGACAGATGCCGGGTAACGTCCGTAACTTGTTATGGAATAATATGCCGGAAACAATAGATGAGCTGATCGAGCGTGTTAGTCGGTTCGATCAGACGAATGATGGAAATGACCAAGATTCCCCAAATGAGAGGTCACGCTTTGGTAATAATGGGGGCGGTACGAATGGATATAACGGCACGAAGTACCGACAGGAAAATGTATGCGCGGTTGAAGTGCGCACGGGAGAGAAAGCGCCAAGACAAGGTAAGCCACAAGGTGGGCCGTCACAACAGCAACCAAAACTAAAAGAAAATGGTGGGGGTCGTCAAGATATGAACCCAGGTGAATCGGAAGCAACGAGGAATGTAGACAGAAGGCCGGAAAACTAGATAGCTTTGGTGCGGGAGGGTGGCCCGAACCAAATGACGTGGAAGGGAATCAGGTTACGGTACTAGCAACAACAAGTGTAATGGTCGCGGGAGATGAATTGCTTCGTGAAGAAACAATGGAAGGTGCGAAGCCGAGCAAGTGTTTAGTGTTGAAGGGCACGTGCTATGGGAGACAGGTGTATGCGTTGGTAGATACGGGAAGTAGCATCAGTGCAATATCTGAAGAATTGTGTGAGGAGTTGAAGAGGGATGGACAAGAGCTGGTTGAATTACCAACGCGGAAGCTAAGGGTCGTGATGGCGAACCGGAAGGCAGCAAGTACCACGGGAAGACAAGTTTGGTTGGAATTCTGCGTGGAGGGACTGACCATCGAGGTAGCGGCAATAGTGGTCCGAGGACTCGTACGCGAGATTATCATCGGAATGGACGCATTAAGGGCCTACCAAGCCGTCGTAGACGTAAGCACAGGTGTAATTACATTACGGTTACGAGTTTGTATTGGTGGTGGCTTAGTGGTCGCTGAAGATGATGAGGCGGCGGTCGATGGGGACGAAGTGCAGGCTTCGATGGAAGAGGTTCTCCAGGGCGTGGAACGTGCTGTGGAAGGTGTCGTTGACAAAGAGAACGGCCCGGAAGAAATTCGGCAACTCTTGGAAAAGTTTGTAGACGTGTTTCACGAGTCATCAGAGGCAGTGAGAGGTTATAAATTTCGGTTGGAGATCAGTGATGCTACACCGTTTGTGACGAAGCAATACCCTATCCCATACGCGCACCGGGCACAAGTGCGACAATTGATAGCTGAACTGGAACAGAAGGGTATCATTAAGAGGGCTATCACCCCATATGTAAGTTCATTAGTAGTCGTGGCAAAGAAGAATGGCAGTATAAGGATTTGCCTCGACGCACGAAAGTTGAATGCCGTAACGATTCCCCACTACGAAGCACCACCCACCATTAATGATATGATCGTGAAGTTAGGAGGGGCGGCTATCTTTAGCGCCCTTGATTTTTCGTCAGCGTATTGGCAAATCTCAGTTGAATTCGGATCCCAGAAATATATCAGTTTTAGGTTCGAGGGAACTGTATATTCATTTACACGGTTGCCATTCGGATTGAAGAACTCGGGGGCGGCGTTAATCCGCTACTTGGATGACGTCATCCCGGCTGAGTTGAAGGAGACGTTAGTAATGTATGTGGATGACATCGGGTTATTTTCACCAGATTTACAGGCGCATTTGCGAGATTTAAGGCAATTGTTTGAGATTTTCGAATCTACAACCTGAAATTAAATATAGAAAAATGTAAGTTTTGTCAACTTAAAGTACAATTTATGGGACACGAAATTTCCGGTGAGGGAATCGAGATTCAGGAATGTAAAAAGGAAATGATTCAAAAGTTGCCACCGCCTAAGAATATCCGTGGACTTCGCCGATTATTCGGTATTTTAAACTATTACTCTCGATTTGTTAAGAACTACTCACAGAAGGTAGTGCCGCTGTTATACTTGCTTCGAAAGGGGAACAGGTGGAATTGGACGCAACAATGCCAGGAAGCTTACGAACAGCTGCTACGGGCTTTTGAAGAGACGTACGTGGTACGTTACCCCGACTTCCGTAGGCGAATGTACTTGCAGACGGACAGTAGCGGATCGGCGCTGGGCGCAGTCCTGTTTCAAGTGGGCGATTACGGGAAACCATCAAATTATCTATGACCAATTGAAGAAGGCAGCCAGTCGTGGAAAAGGGGCTCAAGGGCAGTTCTATCGGGGGGTGTATCGCGTAGGTGACAAAGTTCTGGTGAAGTCGCCTCACTCGTCATCGTCCGAGCGGAAATTGTTTCGGAAGTTCTTTCCTATCTTTGAAGGCCCATACGTAATTGAAAAGGTACTAGACAATAACAGTGTTGTTTTGTCGAACCAAGGACATGATTGTGGGGTCCAAAACTGGTTTAATATTAAACCGTATAAAGAAATGGTTGAACGATAGAAGTCAAGGGGGATAGAAGAACGGTTGTTAAGTGTATATTTTGTTGTGTTAAGTATGTAAGTGTATTTTAGTTGTAGTTTTAGTATGTAAGTCATGTTTATAAGCAAGAAAGCAAGATTGGAATAGTGAGTGAGTGAAAGTGCGACAGGTACAAATCGCGAATTTGTGTCAGGTGAATGTACAATAGGTAATGCTACGGTCAAGGTGGTGCAACAGGTGCACGTACGATAGGCAGGGGTTAGAACCGCAAGTGTGAAGCGTAGCAGGTGCCACTGAGGCCAACAATTGATCAAGACATGACGAGTTTGCTGAGTTAGAGTAGTAGAAGTCGGTACATCGTGACTACGTCAGCGAGTGACCGACGTCTAGGGAGGGGAAGTTGTAATAGTTTAGCCATCTATTACAAATGAAATAGGTAGATAACATGAAGTGACCATTGGTTTATGAACCGGGTATAGAACTTTATGTAGAAACTTCCAGAGCGGAATATAGAAAAACAAGTGAAGGTGATCTAAGAGAAAACGAGTATTTCAGGCGAGCATGTGAACGCCGTGGTTAATTAATGGTTGCATGTTACTAGTCAACGCACAAAATTATAAGGAACACAATAAAGTTTGTTTCAGCTAAATCGGGTCACAGAAACGCATAATATCGCGAGTTTTGTGATCATGACATTGATTTTAACATGTTACAGAACTAAAGCAACAATGGTCGTGACGTCCCTTCAGAAAAGTTTGGATATATTAATAAATTAAACGAAAACTAGTGTGTCTACCGAGATTTGGCATATACCAAAGTATTCAGTGGAATACGGGCCAAATTATAAACGTGGTGACACAATTTTAGGACGCCGAACATTAATAGATAAACATTATGTTACATGAGTTAATTGAGGAATAAACGAGCGATGTTTGTAGGCATGAGACGCACGAAAAAGCATTCTTTTAACAAAATGAAGCGAGAAAAGTGATGTCTAAGAAGTGGAATGGATACGAAATTTTAATTGGGAATTTTACAATATAATAAGACAATCCAGGAAGTGTTAGAAATTAATAATAAACTATTTTTATAAGTTATAAAGCAGAAGACAGTAGAGGCGCTATTGTTTTGTTCGGAAAAAAGCTATAAATGCTTTAGGACAACAATGGGAGAGAGACGAGGGAATAGCTTGGTAGCGAGAGGCAGAATCCGCGTCGCTTGTTGCAAGAATAATTTTAAAAAATTTGGATTTGTAATTTTTGATGAAGTGTTCTCTTCTGGACTCGTACTAGTGAACTATTATAAACTGTGAGAGGAGTGAATAACTTCGTGGCGAGTTGTACTCCGCGTCACTCGTGATATTATTTTAACACGCGAACTTATAAAATTTCGAGAAGGTGTTGCTCCTTCGGACTTGTATTCGCAAGGTGGCGGAACTGTATGCCGTGTGATGTGAACTATTTTAGTGGTAATATATAAAGCTATGCCACGCGCGATCCTAATTTTGAGTTTTGTGAATTTTGAAAGTTTTTCCACTAATGTTTGGAACTGGTGTTACTTCGACCATTGAAAAATCGAAGCGGGTGTCGCCGAACGAGGTGTGCCGAGGTGCAGCAGACTCGAGCGCGTCTTTGCATATCGTCGCCGTGGTCAGTGCCAATTTGGGGGGCACTGGTAATTCGGCGCTAGCAGGCAGCAGTGGAACAGAGTTCTTACGCATGACGGCGTGAGATCGTGTGTGTGTGGACCTGGTCGCCGCTTGGTTAACAACGCAAGGGAAGTGGAATATTTTTTTTTGTTTTGCAACACTCCAGTGAAGTCAATGACTTTGATTTCTTTGCTCTTGGGAAGAATAAATGGTTTACAAAGCCAAAACTGGAAACATTTTGGGGGGATTGCAATGTAATGGGTGTGGCCACAGTATTGAGCTCATTATTTCGTAATAACATTTGGGTATAATATGTTTATTGATTTTTGTGATTTTTATGATATCGTGTTTTGTTGATGTTGTGTGGTATTGATTCTTTTATGAGGGTATTAATGTTTCTGTTGGTTAAAAGAAAATAAACAAACGAGATTTTGAGTTCTCGTTTTGATGTTACGTAACCGGTGTTTTTATCACATAGCTAGCTGATCCTGGTCCCTGCATTGGCGTGGCGCTTGTGTTCTGTAGAGAACAAATCACGGCCCGCCCTGATAAATTTATGTAAACAGGAAAACTCCGGATAGTAAAAGGGGGGGCACAGTGGTGTGCATTGTAGATATTACAGGTGATCAGCAAGGAAGTTTTTCGTGATCAACAATAGGAGTTGAGAGGGGAGATTTTCATTACATTAGTGCCCAGTTCGTAGGGCGTTTTAGTAAATAGGAAAGGGGGTTTTTTCGTTGCATTGGCGCCTGTTTAGTGGGCGTGATCGATATCAGTACAAGTGAGTGAGAGGGGGTTTTTCGTTACAATACGGCGATTACGAGAAACGTTTGAGGATTATGTAAAATGGAATAGGGACCTCTTTGGTTATATTTTCTCTTTCATAATGTCTGTAGATTTCCATACACTTATTTCCAGAATTCACATAATTTAAATTGTTTATAACATATTTTATGCTCATGAATTGAAACATTTCCGTATAATTGTGACAATTCAACAAGCTCAAAAGTATTCTGGTGATGAAGCAAACTCTCCAACATAAATTACAAGAATGCTTCTTAGCACTCGAAAATTTGCGAAAAGAATTGCCTAACGCACTGTGTGAGCTCGTCAATTTCATGTCAATCTGGGTATCCACCCAAGGAGTATTAGGCAAAGCTTCTTTGGGAACACACTGATGCATAAAAGAAATTGCTGAGCGCCTGTGCGTCACTTATTTACATTAAATATTTTGCATAAATATTATCTAAATTTTAATATGATTATATTCATGTGGGGAAGAAGGAAGCCAAAGGCAGTAAAGTATCATGAATTTATTCTTGGACTTCTACATTCTGAATGGGAAAAGATTCAAGAACATTTTGACCCATCAGTCTTTTGACATATACTTATGTATACAGTAAGGATATGGTAACAAAATGTACAAAATAATACAATGATATGTAAAATAACATTAAATGTCTTACAGTTGAATTTCTTCACCCAAGAAACTTCCATCCAAATCTTCACAGCCAGGATGATAAAAAGGCATTTTGGATAACAAAATCAACTCTTTCTAGCAGTAAACAAATCCACAAATTTCTTGGGCAAAGATGAACATCTCATTTATTGGAATGCATTAGAAATGTTCCTCACAAAATATTTAAGGCTGGATATAAGAAGGATGGGATGCATGAAATGCATTACAAACTTTTGTACTTGATGTTATTCAAGAACATTCAAAGTTGACCTAATACAAAGTTAGAAGAACAGGATTACATAGCAGCAACGGTTGCAAGTTCCAAAGTTCTGTCTTTAATTCTTAGTGATAAAGAGACATAAATATGCAGTAATGCATATTGCACCCAATCCTTGAATAAATAGGTAGTTGAACACAACTAACTCTTCATTTGCCTGTAATTGGTTTGATTTATGACTGAAAAATACATTGCTTTAAGAAATGTGTTTCTCATCCTGAGATGTACAGGCCAAACACACTAAAAACTTGTAATCAACAACTTCCTCAAGCAAGAAAACCCTCACACACAAGAAGAGCAAATAGTGAAAATGAGAAAATGAAAAGTAATGCCAGAGTTCAAAGACTATCAGAATTTTTGAACTCCAAGCATTTTATCCACTATTCAATTGCGTTTTTTCTAGCGCAGAGGAAACTAAGGATGAAATTATGAAAAAAGCAAGAACATAAATCTTGAACTTGATCCATACAATTTAAGGAATGTAGAACAATACCTAACATTCAAAGCCCTTCTCTGCACATTGTGACAATTGTGAGGGCAGGTAAAGCACAATAAAATAGAAGCACAAGTGTTCCATCTGACTGAACATCAAACAATCCTGTCTCTTCAGTCAAGTGCAAAAGTTTTTCAACCTGCAAAAGCTCCATTTTCAGACTGCTTCCAAAAGGATGCTAATTAAAAGTAAAGCAGACGAGTTGAAGTGTTCCAAGATGAAAGTATTTCATATCTGTTTGAACATGAAATAGACAAGGACTACTAGAATTATTATTTAATAATCTTGTAAACCTTGAGTTCACAAAAATTTTGCTTACTACTATTTTCCTACCAAGGCCAAATTTCATGAATTAAACAAAAATTATCTCTAAATAAAAATACAATTAATATACACAGTCTAAATTAAACGATATTTGTAGTAAACACACCCATGACAATGAACTATCAAAAATACAACAGTGCAATGTCACTTAACATCAACATGCAAAAAAGTGTTTTACAAAATGAATAATACAGGGAAATTGTTTCAATTACATAATGAATAAGAACAACTAAACACGGAATATTGTTTGTTTACAAAAATCACAACTGATTCACAGTGAAATACGACCTTCAAATTTAATAAAGCTGATTTTACATGTTTAGGTCAAACTTCCAAGAACCACTGTTAGTGCAGTGAAAATGGTTTTTAATGTATCTCTCAGCCAATCCTCCTACACAACACATTTCTTCTTTAAGGCAAAATAAAATTCTAAGTAAAATTTATTCATTTATAGTTATTGCATTCTTCTCACAGTAATGTTAACAAATGATAAAGTTTGTTATATTCACGTAAAACTGAACAGAAAAAAAAAGACTTTCAAAGAAAAAGTAAACAAAAACTAGAAAGTCAACTAATTTCAGTACAATATAGAAGTGTGTTGGCAGTGCTGAAGATGGAGCCTTGCACAATTCCATGAGGAATTATTTATCTTCTCACACATCACCATTATAGAAAAGTACAAAAGGCCGCTGTGTAGAGAATACAAATGTGACCCAGGCACCAGTGAGCAATTGTTTTTGAAAGGCTCTGTGAATTCTTAAAACTCTCTGCAATATTACAAAAGCCTTTACTCATACATTATCTCAGAAAAGAAGAGCACAATTGCGCCCAGAAATTTGAACATAGAATAGTTCCATTTAAATATTGTCAATATGATAAACTCTATTCTTCTAAATTGGAACCTTTTTTTTGTTTCTTTGGCAACATAACTCTAATATTTACAAATTATTTAATATATGTACAATATATACAAATATACAAAATGCAAGACTGAAATGGCTTGCAAACTTTCTGATGGAATACTGATTGTTACTATACAATGCAATGTGTCCATTTATATTTTCTTCATAGAAATCACAGGGACAGAATGAATGTTTGCCCACTAACATGATAACACCAAAAAGGGACATCTAATATTAAAGTTCACACACAGGTCATTCATCTGTCTGGTACACAAGGAAATATAACAATGATATAATATCATCAGATGACTGGGTTCTCACCCATTCCATATTATTTATATCTAGATGGAGCTAGTTGAAAATACATAAATATAGGTCTACTACTGTTGTCTTGTAATATTAGACATCATCTTCGGAAAACAAATAGTAATCTCACAAAACAATTAGCAAATTGTTCTTAAATGTATTAACTAAATGAAAGTATCACAATGACTAAGCTAATTAAACCATCATGTTGCATGTATATTTAATAGTATTGACCATTTATTCTTTAACCCTTTTGCAAGGAAATAAGCAACAACTTAAGATAAAGCAATTCTTCTATACAACAGAAATGACACATTGCCTATATTCTAAGACCGCAAAGTAAGATGAGAAAATTAGTTAGACAAACCAGAAAAGAGTAGGTACTCACAAAACTAGGAATGAAAATAGGAATGTTACTTTTCTCCCTCTCTTTCGTTTCCTTCAATATAGACATTTTCTTTCTCTTAAAAGTGAAATTTTAACATACTTCATCCCTTGAACACAATAAATATTATTCTATAGGTGTACTAGAATAAATGGCACAAACTTCTGGGGGATTTGTTAGTCGAAGATGATCACATTTTTCAGGGAACATGCTGGAAGTCTCATAAAGCGAAATTACATGCTATATGAGACGCACACATGTGACATTAGCCCTTGACAGGTAAGTAACTTGACAAGCACTGGTGTTTTGGCAGGTACGCAATTTCTTTACCTCTTACTAATAGTGCACTAGCTTACCAATCAGGAGCCAATACGAAACATCTTTATACGTGATTTTCTTCATGTTCCACACACGTAACTTCGTTATATGAGATTTTGCACATGTTTGTGGGTAAAAAACGGATTATCTTCAACTTTTTACATGCCTTAGAAGTTTGTAATATTTATTTAGAGATACCTTGTAGAATAAAAGCACTTGTGATCTGAAGATGAGGAACCGAACCTGCTTTTCTGATGCATTCTCTGAAGTAGCACTCTTCATTTTCTTACTGTTCAAACACACTCATTCTATTGAAACTGACATAAACATTCTTCACATTTATGAAGTGTATTCTTCCAGCACACCAAGATAAGTCTAAAATATTACACTTTACCCTGAAAAACAATACTTTAAAACACAATTCTCCCACATTTGGGTCACTACAACACACAACGAATCACCGAGTACATTAAAAAGTTAATATTCATTAATTTGTAGAACACTAACTACTAAATATGATTCATACCTGCGCCCTTGCAATCACTTTGAACTCGCAAGTTCGAAATACGCGTTCTATTCATACAACCATGCTAATATTGTTAAATGATTCATTATTCACAAGTAACATTCTATCATCTCTGATCAATTAATTCATCATGACAACTCAATAAAAACTGCAAAGAAACATAAATGTTCTTAATTCGAAAAATTGAAATAAGAATCATTATAAGCACCCAACGACATCATACCCTTCTATTAGCAAATCAATAATATTCAGCTAAATTATCCTCACCAATTCATTATCAAGCTGCAACAAAATATAGATACTACAAATGCCAAACATTGAAATATTGAACGCCCAATCACATCAATTATTTTGAAAAGGATTTGCATCCATTCACCTGCAAATCACTCACCACCTTGACTATTGAACACACAAGCAAAAATGAATCACTAACATTCCTACTACGAACATTCCACATTCGAAACGATTTGTTCATCCAATCACTGCAATTAACTTGAAAACAATCGTATTGGTTCACTTACAAATCAGTAACCTTCGGCCAATTCATTCTTGACAGAAAACGAAATAATATCGACATTCTAATTCGAGAATTACAAAGATGAAACGATACGTTCATCCAACTATGGCAATTCACTTTGATCGGTCGCAAATCGACAACCATCATTCAGCCCATCTCCTCAATACAAACCGCATTAACAATCGATACCCTACTCTTAAAACTGCAAACACGGAAAGGTCCATCCGTCGTTTCTTCTCGCCCCGCCGGATTAATTGCTTGGACTAGGCTGGCCCCGGGGTCATAGGGCGGCGGCGGCGGCGGCGGGGAGGCGCAGCGCGCGGGCGGCGAGCAGGGCGACGGCGAGGGCGAGGGCGGCGGCGGCGGGCGGGTGGGCGAGGGCGGCGGCGCAGCGCAGGTCGTCGCGCGGGTAGAAGACGCCGCGCGGGGGCGGCGCCGCCGGCTTGCAGCGCTCGCCCTTGGCCGCCAGCTCCTCCTGCGCAACACAAGACGCACGCCTCACACGTTGAGACAGTGGACACGACACCTACTACTTGGGCAATTCGTTCCGTGAGCATAGTACGTGTTATAACCGGCCCTCCCCCTCTAGAACGAGAGATCCGGCGCCGATCTACACATCAGCTTGAGTTTCCTCTCCAGGTTTCCCTTCCAGTTTCCTCCAGAGTCTCCCCTCCAGGATTTCTCCTCCAGCAGAGATAAGCTTTAAGCTACTGAGCGTACTCCCGGTGTGTGAGGTAAAGTGTTATAGTGAATAGAGTAATGCTTGTAAATGATTGTCTCTAGGGGGAGTAGACGAGTCAAAGATGAAGCAAGAAATGCGTGCGGAGAGTGGCCTAACTGTTTAGCTAATTTAGAAAATCCTCCGCGCGTGAATTTGACATTGACAATATAGCTAGTGCCGAAAATTCGCCGCGGTAGGTTTTCAAACACTATGACCTCCCGGTCAGAGATGCTGCGCGCACGTGTGAGCTCCAAGGAAGGCAAAGAGCACGCTCGTGCTCCTGCGAGTGAAACTCGCGAGTCAGGCTCGTGTCGCGTAGCTCGGCGAGCCCGGCTCGTGTCGCGTAGCTCGGCGAGCCCGGCTCGTGTCGCGTAGCTCGGCGAGCCCGGCTCGTGTCGCGTAGCTCGGCGAGCCCGGCTCGTGTCGCGTAGCTCGGCGAGCCCGGCTCGTGTCGCGTAGCTCGGCGAGCCCGGCTCGTGTCGCGTAGCTCGGCGAGCCCGGCTCGTGCCGCGTAGCTCGGCGAGCCCGGCTCGTGCCGCGTAGCTCGGCGAGCCCGGCTCGTGCCGCGTAGCTCGGCGAGCTTGGCTCGTGTCGCGTAGCTCGGCGAGCCCAGCTCGTGTCGCGTAGCTCGGCGAGCCCGGCTCGTGTCGCGTAGCTCGGCGAGCCCGGCTCGTGCCGCGTAGCTCGGCGAGCCCGGCTCGTGCCGCGTAGCTCGGCGAGCTTGGCGCGTGTCGCGTAGCTCGGCGAGCCCGGCTCGTGCCGCGTAGCTCGGCGAGCCTGACTCGTGTCGAAAGGTTCGGAAGGCCTGGCTCGGGTCGTGTGACTCTCGTGCTGTGACTCACCTGACACAGCTCCTCGCAGGGCGGGCACAGCAGCGCGCCCTGGTGCAGCCAGCCGTACGCCAAGATGCGGATGGGCACCTCCTGGCGCGGGTAGAAGCACGTGTACGTGTAGTTCGCCACCTGCAACACACCGCACGCGAGCGTCCTGCTCTTTCACAATTGTCAGTGAAAACATTTGGGAGCAGTGCAGGATACTGGAGAAGAACGAGGGCCTTCTCAATTTCTTTTAACTCACTGTATATCAAAAGAATGCTCACCGGCAGCTACTAATTCATACTAATGGTTATCTTCACAGTCAAATGAGCGAAATGCATACATAGTGAAACATGTATTCATATGTTTATAATAAAAAATCAAGGTTTGCAAAATGTCTTGTGTCGGATTTTATAATGAATATATTGAAATAATCTTCAGTGGACATTATAACGAAGAAAAATAGTAGTAATGAAAAAGCACTCGTTTTAAAACAATTATAATTAATTTCTTAAAATATTGTAGAATTTTGGAAGACCTGACAATGGGAGTAAACTACTCCCGAGAAAATAAAAGACAGTATTCACGATCGAGTGATTTATATATTTTTTTTTACTTAAACGATTGCCAAAAACCATGTTTCATCGATAATCAGAAATTTTAATATGAATTTATTTCACCCTCCAAAGCATAATTCCATGTAACACTGTACCATATTATGATTGTTTTTTGGTAGTTTGCAATGTTAAGCATATTAATTTCATAATTAAATACTAAAAAAAATAGAGAATAAAAATATCATTGTCCTTCACCTCTCGCCGAGATGACAATTTCAATATTCGGATGGGATTTCGCAAAATATTGCATGGAAATGGTCTCTTGCCACCTTACACTTAAATATTTCTCTGTGAAATGTCCATTTTGCGACCTCTCTTTAAAAAATAACTCTCTTTACGGACAATAGTTTATGCTTTTCTTTGAAAGGTAAGTATAATTCTACAGTTCAGATATTTATAGTTATATGCTATTTACTTGTATTATTTTGGCATCAGTTTCCTACTTATTTGCTAACCACAACACGTCATGCTCAATATGTAATAATTTAACTCGCTGCCTGAAACATCTTTTGTGCAATACCATTATTTTAATTTCTAAATTGACCATACTTTAGTTCTACCACATTTTTCACACTTTAGTTCTTTCTATTTGATCACACCATGTTCTACCTATTTTCACCCTCCAGTTTTGGCCTAAATGACAAATTAAACCTCTTGCTTTAATATCAAAGTTGTATATTTCGCGTAGTTCAAATAAAATCATTTGGTTTCTCGACAATTCTTTACTTTTTGCACGACTCTACCAGTTCAATGCAACTCCGAACCGAGCCTTTACGAGGAACATTATCAATATTGATAATGATTATTTAATATATTAATCATGCGCGTCCACACATTTTCATAACCTCATTAATAGCAGTCCCCGCTACATTAGAAGCAAACAGAGTTCGGTTCATTATAGACTTCCACATAAACGAGTGTTTGATCGATATTCGAATTTCAGTTCAACCCGATTCCATGCCCTGCTAGTAAATTACAATAATGATAAGTGTAAGTTATAGTAATGTAATCCGATGTTACTTGGATATTTATTTATCACAATCATTTATTGCACAAGAAAAGCCGCCTTGGATGGCCGAGGTGACTGGAGCGTGTGCCGACTCAGCGCCTCGGTCCGTAGGGTTGCGGGTTGGAATCCCGCCGTGGGCATGGTTGTTTGTCCTTTGTCATTCATGCACGTGTGTTGTCGCAGAAGACCTTGTGAGTCTGCTGACCACAGGCCGCGAAGCCCGCAAGTGTGTCTAGTTTAAAGGTTAATATGTGTCCCCTTGAGGGAAATAGTGGGTACCCGGCGCGGATAGCCGAAATTCGCTTCCCCTGAAGCTCGAAAAAGGCCCAAGGAAAAAATATATTGCACAGGAAAAGGAATGAATTCTATAAATAAAAATCATCAATTTTCCGCATATAAACAATAGATAGTGTAAACTGGATTTCATTTCATTTATATCCCGTTACGTCCCCAATCGTTCCACCCCACCCCGCTCTGTTCGGTTCCGCTCAGACCTCACTTCAACCGATCTGTCCCGCTCTCTTCGCCGTGGGCTCACTGCCACCCCCGCCCCCTTCCCCACCCACCCCTCCACGATCCCGTTCTCGTTCTCGGTCAGTTGCTTCCCTTATTAGGCAACAATCACTGTGGAGCCGATTAAGGACGTTTCGGTCGCCCACCCGTCGGACGTTTTCGTCCGTTGTGCCCGATTCGTTTCAAAAGGTGCTGGTGAACGGAAACGGCCCTAGTGAACGCGAATGACGTCTTCCGAAGGCGTCCGAAACTAGCGGCTGTCGGATGAAGATTCTTTTCATTTAGGTTTGTCCGTCCGACAATGGTCGACTGAAATTTTGACCAAAATCGGTTCGACAGCGACTGCTGCCTCGCCCGGCTTCGTCTGGTCGCGTCCTGAGAACCCACTCTTCGCTCCGCTGCAACTCAGTTTCTAAATACATACGTGCAGTGCGGGTTGCATTAAACATTTTTAGGGGAAGCCACTGTAAAGCGACACCCTAATATTTTGTTTACCAACCTTTGAAAAGTATTCTAGCCAAATTTGGCAGCAAGCATTCGAGTTGGTCATTTTGTAATTTATAGCTCCCCCACATATATGGGGGTTGTATATAAAAATAGGTTTCGATGGCTTAACGAAGATGTAAGAACATCTGCACCACAGAAACGAGTTTGATGAAATTCGTTTAGTGGTGCCACAAAACTCATTAACACCCGGCATTTCGCTTTTTATTAGAATAAAGAATACATACTACTTAATGGTATATTTTCAACGGATTTTTGATTGAGGTCGTGCAGATACTACCCCACAACAATTTTCTCATCTTAAAACATTATTTCACTCAATCAGCGTGCCACATTGATCGGAATTTGGCTAATTTTACCTTAGTACCATACAAATAGACAATATTCAAATGACCGTAACTTTGTGAAAAGTTTTCCAAAATACTTTTAATTTATATAAAATAAAAGCTTGAGATATATTCTTTAATAATAGCGCTTTGAACAATGTAACCATTCCATTGAAATTGGCAATGTAACAAATTGAGCCTCTTACAGCAGCTGCCATCATTGTTGACGACTCACGCGTGGCTGTGTCTTATTTATTCACTGTGGCTGCAATGAAAATATTTGCGGAGATGTCAGACGGGTTCGGAAACACACTACATGGCGATGCTAAGCACATGAGCTATTTTCCCCTCTTTGTTCCGGTGTCTCAAACAGCGCCCGTTTCATCGCGTATTTAATAGATTAGCTGTTACCTGCGCACGTTTTCTTGAGCCCTCACTTCGCTAGATATGAGAAGGGTGGAGGGTTGGTTATTTCGATGACAGGACTCTAATATCAAATCTGTAGCTCGTTTTACGATGCAAAGTAAGGTACAATTTTATTATAATGGAACGAACATTTCTGGTTATCAGATTGTTATCAACAATGTCCGTTATAATCACTGATTCATAATTCAACTACTTGTTATTAAAGGAATGGGGGTAGTTATTTCAGGGCTCAAGAAAACGTGCACGGGTAATACTAGGGAAATACGGGTAATACTAGGGGGAGATTTTAATATGTAACTTTTTTTCTTTTCACTTTAAAAAATTGTTTTTAATACACACAATCATTTTTAGTTATGACAAAACGAAATTAACCATTTTTACTTGACATTGTTTGCATTTTTCGTCGTTTTAGACTTATGTCATTCTTTACCTCTTACCATCAATTTTAAAGCATTTTCGCTGATTTAATCGATTTTAATATAATTTTAAAGGTACTTGCTTCAAATAATATTTACGAGATGCAACAAACGTTCTCTACAGAATTCCTGAGTAGCATATTCGCTTTCCTCGCTCAGTAATTATAATGCCAGCAGCTGCGAGTAGGTAATATAAACAGTTGCGGTACGCCTATCAGCGCCATTTTCGATTCGGCCGATTTCGGGATAACTAAAGACAGACATTCCCTAGTAAAGAACAGTCCAAACCAAACGTTTGGAAGCTGTGTTCACTTGACCAAAATGAAGAGGCCTCAATCACATCAGTAACATATCCACCAGAATTGGTTTTGATCAGGCTTTATGCAATTTTTCTTTGCTTTTCAGGCATTTTAAGGGCATATTATTGATAGTTTTTGGCCACGTTTTAGGTCATCCAAATCCGTCCCCTAGTGACGACTGACCTCGAGGTGCAGGCGGCCGGAGTGGCAGGCGTAGCGGTAGCAGCCCGACCCCCAGTGCTGCCACTGGCGCAACTGCCGGCACGGTGATGGTTTGAGGAGAGTGGGAAGTAAGCAGAGAGGGAAGGGTCATAAACCTTTGGACTTCCTGTTATCGACCCATGGAGGGTACAGGAGAGAAACTGGGTTGGCACACCAGGCCACTGATTAGAGTGGAGGCCCGAACCTTGCGTCAGCCAGCGAAGGAGGCTGCCTTCAGGAGTCAATGAAAATCCCGTGGGGTTTAATAATGCCGACTGACGATCGGAGGGACCCCTTGCTGGGCCCTGCGGGGGGATGTCCGAGGCCACAAAGTCATCCAAATCCGCCCCCTGGTGCCGACTGACCTCGAGGTGCAGGCGGCCGGAGTGGCAGGCGTAACGGTAGCAGCCCGACCCCCAGTGCTGCCACTGGCGCACCTGCCGGCACGAGCGCTCCTCCCACATGCGCGGCGAGTGGTCGAGGCAGCGGCTGTCGGGCCCGTACTGCTCCAGGGCGAAGTTCTTCTCCTCCTGCGGGGCGTTGTCGGCGAAGCGGCAGTGCGAGCCGCGCACCACCACGTTGCGCGAGCGCCACGTGAACTCCTGGATGTAGGGGCAGAAGTCCGCCAGCGACACCGAGCCCCCGTAGTACGCCTCCTGGCCGGCCTTCACGTGCGGGATGGAGTCGAAGTTCTGCGGACACACACAGGGGTCATGCTACACTGCGGCGAGACACTGGGACGAATTCCAAGTGGACACTTCAAAGTGTTCCTTACGTGACTGATTCTTATTGAACAGTCCTCATTGGTGTACGGTCACTCATTCGCATGAGAGCACTCACTCGCAATGCTTAATCTCGCACAAGGAACGCGCCCCAAATTAATTATTCACTTTATAGAAATAGTTATGTATTATAATTTAATAAACATAAATCACACTTAAAACAATTAGTAATATGCAAATAAAATAATAATAATATCAACAATAACATTAGGATTTATAATGATATTTTATTGTTTTTACTAATAATTTACATTAAAAGAAACGAAATTTAAGTGGAAAATTATTTCTGAGTTTATGAAAGTTGGTAGAACTAAAAATCTAACTTGCCAAGTGTTTGACCTCTTCATTTTTGGTTTCTTTTATCTTCTTTTTTCCCGAGGTACCGGGACGCTGTTCCGGCGCGTTTTGCCAGAAATCAAGCGCTGCTCATTTGTATTACGGGGCCGTCCCTCCCTGAAGTGCTCCAATTTCGGCTTCCTCATTAACTTTTACAATGAGTTCTTAAGCGGCATTCGCGGAATTTCGCAAACTATTTTGGGTTCTATACGAAATACATCAACCTAACAACGGAAAGGTACACCAGTAACGTGGATAGTCAATTATAAGTACATAATGACAAACGATTCCGAAAGCGCAGAGGTCAAATTGGGCGCTCTTTCTACAACACCCAATTAACGTGTATACTCTGTGACCATTCAACCACGAGACAACTGGTCCAAATGGAAAACACATTTCCAACCACTTAAGGAAGCTCTCATTCTGCCATTCTGAGGAACATCTATGAAATATAGACCACTGTAAGCGACCACTTATTGCTTAATGATTTCCTTACTCCTTACGCGACGACTATGAAATCGTCACTAAAGGAGACAACTTTAAAAAGATGAACTGGTCTGGGACTTCACAATTGTTACCACACGTTAGGAGAGCCCCTCGACCCCACATGTCATGGGGAGTGGGAACTCAATTTAAAGATTGCCCGATCCCTACTCTTTCAAAAGAGTCCTCATCCACCATCTAGACGGCCTGAGGTGTTCCCATTCGGTACTAAATACTAGGCGCTCAGCTCTTTGTATTAAGAATAGTAAACACTGAATTATAAACAAAACACAATACGTCCAACAAGGAATAATATTATAAACTATACAATTTTCATACAACTGAACATCAAATACAGCATTTTCACTCCCAATCGAAAAAAGATTTACCTCCCCCTTTGTTTAAAATGCTTTACTTTTTCACTAGTATTTTTTCCCACATCTTGCTTTTTCAAAGATTGAAGAAACACGATTTTTAATGTCTGAAGGTAAAATTACGTCGATGAAAACAAAGCTTAAACACAAAAGGTTTCTCACTCACCCTGTACATGAGCGGCAGCTTGTCCGGGTGCTCGACGAGGTTGCAGAGCGCGACGGAGCTGCGGTCGTCGGTGCACTCCGTCTCCAGCGGGTCGCGCTTCACCTTGTTGCAGAACGGGTGCGGCGACTCGCCCCTGCGGCACACCCGCAATTCCACCTCACGCAACGGAACTCTCCAACGACGCCGCGGTATTGCAAGTTCAGCCGGCGCCGGCAATGTTTCACTTGAAGAGCTTGGTGCAAGAAGGTGCTAACTCAAAAGGTTCAGCATTACTCCAACAGAGTATCTCTGCTTGGAGGCGTCATGCAGGAAGGGAGAAGGGGGTAGGAACCTATTTGGATATTAATTTCGGTATAAAAATTTCTTGGTAATTTCATGTTGGTCAGACAGATGGATTTATTGATTGATGTTTCCAGGCACATCGCCTACAATGTTCATTTGTTCCGTTAGAGCAGTAAATGTTTTATCGCAGGAAGTGGCGGGTTTCCCCTCCCCCGTTCGACCTACACGTCGGCTTTCCGGGGATTTTCCCTTCCATGTATCACCCCCTATAAGGGTACTGGCCCAGGTGTCTCTCGATGTGTGTGTCGCATGGAAGTGTAAGAGTGGTAAGAATGGATAGGATAAGGAAAAGGAATAAAAGATGGCGCGTGGTTCGTGGCCCGTTTGTTAGAGTATTGTTCAGGCACTTGCCTCATATTGATCGAAAAGAAACACAGATGCTACCTATTACAGCAGCCATCCCGTGGAATTGTCCTCCAGACAGCGGCTGAATTCGACCTATCTACTCGTAAAATTGTTGTGTTTGAGAAAGCCATGGGTTGGAAATTTGCCATTTCCACAATCATGTTTTTGGTTACCTTTCTTTACTTTTAAGTAAAAAAACCGCTTACAGCACAAAATCTTACAACTGCATCAGGTGACTCTACTAAAGTAAAGATTATCCTTTTAAATTAACACCCCGCACTAAGCTCTTCAATTGAATCGTTTATTATGAAAACACCACATCTCACCTGCTGTCCGGAGCAAGCAAGCGCTTTGCTGAAAAACGCCACATCTTCGGATAAGTGGCTTACTCGGAGTAAACAGCGGACCACTTTTTACATCATAATAACGTACAGTAGATAACTGGTATTTTCAATAGTAACAAAGCAGAAAGCATTATTCTGAATGAAATGTTATTACACTCGACTCATTTTTACAAGAAATAGAGATGTGATTTTTTCGAAGTACAGTAATCCATCGACATTCGCGGATTCGCGAGGTCCGAACATTCGCAATTAGAGAAATGTTCCCGGTTTTAACATTCCCGACTTCGACATTCGCGAGTGGGTCGCTGTACATTTTCTTTGAAAGCGAACACATTTCATTTACTTTATCATCACCTGGGAAACGAACTCGACAGATCTCGGAGCTCGCAGTATACTTTCTTCAAAAATTACACAAATGAAATGTCAATTCACATTTAAAAAAATAACGCAATTGTAAAATAATTCAATTCAGTTGCGCCAAATTGGAGGTAAGGGTTTTGGCCAAATGAACAGAAAAGCCATTCAGGATCTGTACAAGTCATTCAGAATCTGTGCAACTCTCATTATAATGAGCTCATTGTAGAAGAGCTTCGGGAAATCACCAGTGAAGAAAACTTCATCGACGGTAATGAAACGGAAGCGAAACTGCGTCCTGGAGCAACTTAACTGTTGATGGCGTTCTAAAATCAACAAGCTCTGGTGGAACTGGCATTCGAATGTGATCCAAACATGGGAATAACTTCGAAATTTAAGAGAGAATAGAAGCAGGAACTCTTTCATATTTGGATATTAGAATAGCGAGAAAGGTGACGAAACTAAAGAAAATTAGCAAATCCTTTATCTAATCATTTTCAACTTCGAAATAAGTCTCAAACATTTTTTATTGCTTCATTTTTGAATGTTAATTGTGAATTGTGTTTGTAGTAGCGCTTAATCAGTTGTACTGTAATTGACTGTCAGATTTTTTTTTTTTAAACAGTTTTTCGATATTCAAGAACCTAATCCACCCTTCTTCATTGAAAGATAGACTTAGCATTAGCGGATTTAACATTCGCGAGGTTTTTTGGGAACCTAACTCTCGCGAATGTTGAGGGATTACTGTAATCGATTTAATTGCCGATAAAGATAACATATTGTCAGTACATGAATACTAAAATGTTACAGGAGTAACTTCTGGCACTCTTGCCGCCACGTTGATGCGGGAATGATATCCAAGTTTTATTTAGGGAACAAACGTTGATATTCCTTCGGAAAGAGAACTAAATAATGATTAAGAATGCGGAATATTGTCCAACACATTCTCCACAATAAATAAGGAAAACTAACTTTTAATTTGTAATTGTCATTTTTAACAATTTTCTTAATGAAGAGTATTTTCCATTATTGAAATAACACGACATAAGAATTATAAAAGAAAAGAAACCCTAGTTACTAATTTTTGACACATTAAATGCCTTAAAGGTAATTATGTTAACATTATAATGCAGATACAATACAAAGTAAATCGTTCATTGAGTCGCAACGGAATAATATGTTAAACGCCTATAAAAAAAGAGAAGTGATTAAGAGTTGAATTGATTTTCCGAGAATACATTTAGCAACATCGCAAACTGCAAAATAAAAAGTTCACGGTCAATGATCGTAATGAAGATTACGATCATTAACAATAAGGACCGCGATTAAATCTTCAAAATACTATTATACGGAAAAACAATAAGTTACTTTCAATGATTTATTTCACGTTCAGACAAAAAAACTTTAGTGAAAAAGAACTCTACATTCAAGCACTCACATTAAATGTCTTATAACCGCGCTGAAAATGGAAAACATCCGAATCCCGCTTCCAACGGAAGACGGTCGCTCGCCCAGAGGCTGCCCCGGGCGGAGAGCACGCGGACGCTGCATTCAAGTCACGCTCGGGTCGCCTTTACCTCGGACGGCGGCAGCCCAATAATCACTGAGCACAGCCTCGCAGCTGCTCGGAATAGTGAAGACGGGGTAAACTCACCAGGACTCGGGATTTTCATTACTGTCTCCATTCGGCCTTCAACTCTATCTCCTGAATCGAAATATTTAAAATTCAACCAAACCTGACTTACGCGGTCACTAATGGTTCCGTCAAAAATCGGCCGTTAATATACGTGGCCTCTTAATCAAGATTATGCGGTTAAGGGAAGTGTAGTTCGGATCTTATCATGCTAATTGCTGTAAACTAAAAATGTTTTCGGTAAAATCGTTTAACTACCCTAAGAATAATGCTGTGGTTTGTGACAAGATATTCTCGAAAACAGATTCGACAATTTCTTAAAAAATCATTGATTTTGGAATCAGTTGAAACAACTTCGCACCACAGTGACGGCATACTTTTTTAATACATTTATGCGAATGCTATTCATTAGATGGACATCTCTGATTAGTCTATATAAAACGACGATGTTCTTGTAAGCTGCCTAAAATTGAATTGTCTGTAGCCCACACAAACGGAGGTACCTATGTGTCGTAAAATTAAGCTGAAGACTCCAACGTAGGTACAATACAAGCGTGTTTTGGCTACACGTTTTTACACAGGTTTTAAACACACTGAAAGTCAAAGTTGCTGAGGTCAAAGATCACTGCGAGACTACCTTGAGAGAAGGGAGTACATTATTAGTAACTTTCAAAAAATTAGGTTTCATTTACAATAATTTGCGTGAAATCAATTGCATTCACAAACTGCATTTATCACTCGGGCAGGCTCAAAACGCAATCTTACCGCATAGTGTATATTCGTAACGCGTACTTTCGCTATTTCTCAAAATAAGAAAAAAACATTTTTGCAACATTTTAGATCGATCTCCAGTAAACGTCACACGTTTTCGTAAAATGTTATCTGATGACAGTTCGTAATTTACATTAATAGGTAGGGTGGTCCGGAATTCCTACTAACAAAAGAAAGAATAGATTCGCAATTCCGCCTCATAAAACACTTTGACGGAGGACCTAATGTCGATAGCAGTAGCAGAAACTTCCCTTCCAAACTTTTCATTTTCTTTCCGTTCGCCTGCATGTCAACGAGTCGATTGCGAGAACAATTTGTACAGTTTCACGCTTAACTAGCTACGGTTAGCGTCCTATGCTTGTGGCACATGCTCGACGAACATAAACTGTCACCGACATTGAACGCTTAGCGACATTACGCCGAACGACTGAGAGGCGTCGGGCGGCAGCACATGCAAAGGATACACCTATCAAAAGAAACGTTTTTCGAAGAAATCTCGTTTTTCAACGAGATTTAGCTATACTTATGGAAGGGAGTATGAAATTGTCTATAGACAAAGTTCTTTCTGTTGTAATCGCTAAATGTTCCCTGAAAGTGCGCTTTAATGAGCATAGGAAGACGACTGTTTTGTACGGCGTGTCTCGCTTTCAGGCAAACACGAGCATCGCACAAAGAGAGCCACAGAGGGAATTCCTCAACGTAATTAACAGGGAGCGATGGCAGGGTCAGGTAGAGCACACGCGGCCCTTGTGCAAAATGTATCAAAGGACCACATCAAAGGTTCTCAGCCTCCAAGCAGCTCCTATTACGAACAAACATACTTTCTCAGCGTCGTACGTTTTAAATGTACCTGAAAAATCGAGAAATGTATCTTCAAACTAAACGAACGAAAAATAATTACATGATTTACGTTTTATCAACTTTTCACAATGCGATGAGAATTTCCTCGGAGAGCTCTGACACTATATCTGATTGGTTACATTTTACCAGCAAGACTTTGAAAAGGAATGGTTACCGCCAAGTGCACATTTACCATTTTTACACATAATCACTTTAAATATAACTATTCTTTTGAAGATGAACCTCGTTTATTTCTGTTTAAGTCCATGGATTATTCAATATTTTGATTCGCTGTTCCGAACCCTAAGGTGGTTCATGGGCTGCGTGCTAGCGTCTAGTGGTGCAACTCCGGGTTCGATTCCAGGTCAGGGTAAAAATAGAGTTGTGGTTTTCCTTCAAAATCGTTCAGTTTCTGTAGGTGTGAGACAAGGAAAAGCTTAGGCTGGCGGAGTTTGCTACTTAAGGTCACCGGTCTGTAGCTCGTTCGCCTACATGTCACTCTTATCCCCCGAGCGAGGGAATTAAACTCGGAAGGGGGGCACTGTTAGTTAGCCGGCAAAGTCGGACAATCCATTTATACATACATTCGCTCTTCCATACTTTTAACTCCAGGAGCCAGTTGAGAATTGTTAAAAAAAAAGCGGAGTTTAATTAAATCACTTTACTTTTATTAACGTAAACGTTAATGACAAGAAATGAATTTAAATAAAACCAAAAGTTATTTACTTTAATGTTTCATCGCTGGTAGGAAAATATTACGCTTGCTTTCTAATAATTCGAATGTGCAACAAGAAATACTGTTTTCCTTTTGAAATGTTGACGTTTACTCTCGCTCCAACTATGAGGAAAGATGGAACGGCATATTTTTGAATTGGATTCCTCTTGAACATTTGTTATATCAATTAACTTTTTATTCGCTTATTTCGCAAGATATTTGTGCATTTCCGAACTTTTCCCACATGCGGTGTGCTTGCTCTTAAGTACTTAAGAGGATACTATTATGTTCGTGCTAAAATAATAATAAAACTTAGTGTGTGTAAACGTACGTATGTGTGAAGGAAGGTGTGAGCTTTTGTGCACTTGGGCGGGCATGTGCGAGTGAGCATACGAGTAAATGCGACCATTTATTTGTATTCAAATGCGACCAAGTATTTGCGAATGTATGAATGGTAAAATAGTTGGACCTGTGTGATTGATTCGTGCTTTTTAAATCATCGCTTTAAAAGTTAAAATAGCTTTAAACAGGAGCGAAACTTCGAACGTTTCTAACAAGCCCAAGTTACAGAGTGGGAGGACCTTCCAGGAACATTATAGAAGTTTCAAAAGGATCTCCAATTTGAGATTACGGCATACGTGCGAGATTTTACCGGTATAAGGGTCACAAAGATAGGGTTTTAAGATTCTAGGGGTTTTCGAATTAGGCACGAAGGTAACACATGCTGCTTTTTGTTTGTACGACTCCTGATTTCCCTACGTCATAATCTAAAAAACTTGTAAATGTTGCACCTTAAATGTTGAAGCGCCCTTAGGAGGCAATTCCCTGTTTACGAGTAGCATATTTACGGTACCATCATTTGCCAATGGTGTCTTTAGTCGTACCCGTCATCTTCCCTTCGCGCATTATAATTACAGGAGTATGACAGCTTGTGTGTGTATGTGTGTGCATGTGTGTGCATGCGTGCATGTATGTGTGCACGTTTATGTATGTGTGCGCGTTTACGTATGTGTGCGCGTTTACGTATGTGTGCGCGTTTATGTATGTGTGCGCGTGTATTATATGTGCGCGCGCGTATATGCGTGAGCGTGTATGCGCGCGGCGTACCTGGCGGCGCGGCTCTCCATCCAGTCCTTGCAGCTGCGCATGGCGAAGTCGCAGCCCAGCCCCTTGCCCCAGTAGAGCGGCTGCGCCAGGCTGTAGTTAGCGCGGTACCAGCCCGTGTCCTCCAGCAGCGCCAGCGTCAGCCGCGAGTACACCGGGTTCTGCGTGTGCGTCCCGGTCATCGCCTCGTTCTGCGCACGAGAGCACCGCGATGAGCATCTCCGCTTGCACAGCTTGGGGGAATTCACTTATTATGATTGAACTATATTAGACATTTTGGAGATAGGAAACTTAGTGCACAAGAAACATTTGCAAGCATGTGAACTACGTTATTGTAAGGTATCGCGTTACTGAGCATGTATAAACGGAACGAATGGAGAACCTAGACAAAGAAATTAAATCATAAAGAAAATAAAATCGTGAGCTTCAGTCATATTATTCAGAGTAGGAAAAGGAACAAAGATGCAGCGTCAACATTTTAATATAAGATAATATATAACAGAGCAGGGAAGGCTAATCCTAACTACGTAACCACTCTTCGCATCTTATTGAGCAGATAAAATCGGTAAAAGAGTGAAACCGGGGCAAGAAACCCACAACAGACCACACAACCGAAAGCATTAAGCTTCAGCTTGAGGGTTAGTGATTAGTAAAAACTAACAGGAGGAAAATTAAGTGTGATGATTTTTTTTTGCCACAGAATGCCTACTCCACAATTAGGCGAGTAAGTAAGGAGTAAGACTTGAAAAACACAGATCAATAAAAATACAGAAAAAAAAGAAAAACATAAATCAGATCAATAAATAAATGCAGAGTAGAGAAAAGAGGAAATACACAAAGGGGAAGTAGAAATACACAAGGGAGGGCAAGAAGGATAAAAAGGGATAAAAGTTCGAAGAAACAGGGAAAAAGACATAAAAGAAGATAAGAAGAAGGACACTAAGGGGAAAAATAAGAAGATTCAGAAGCGTGAGAAAGGCACACAGTGGAGAAAGAAAGCACAACTAAGAAGAAGAAAAGCACACAAGACAAGAAAAGCCCAAGCAGGAACAGAAAGACACACGATAGAGAGAGAGAGAGAGAGAGAGAGAGGAAGAAAGGCACAAGAGAGAGGAAGAGAGGAACAAGAGAGAGGAAGAAAGGCACAAGAGAGGAAGAAAAGCACAAGAGGAAGAAAAGCACAAGAGAAAGAAAGAGGAAGAAAGGCACAAGTGAGGATGAATGAAGAAGAAACTTCATTGCGAAGTCACAGTGAACAGAAAGGACATGACGGGGCCGCAAGCAACTAATCCCCAGCCATCAGTCACCTCGAAGAGCCGCTTCTCCCAGTGCGTGAGCGCGGTGCCGTCCTCTCCTTGGTCCTCCAGCTCGGCGCCCTCGAGGGCGTCGCAGGCGAAGTGCGCGCGCACCTCGCGCACCACGCGGGGCGTCACCAGCAGCTGCACGTGGCGCTGCACGCGGCCGCCGGCCACGCCCCAGCGCTCGCGCACCGCGCCGCGGATCACGCGCTCGCTCCACTGGCGCGCCTGCAGCCGCGCGTTCAGCTGCGGCTTGCCCAGGCGGCCGCGCGGCGTCAGCGGCGCGCCGGCGTCGTCCCGCCAGAAGGCGAACAGCGACACCGAGAAGCCCAGCGCGTGCAACATCTCGTGCTTCACCGTCGACAGCAGCACCTGCAGCTCCTGCGGCTTCGTGCTGATGGCGCCCGGGCACAGGTTCGCGTGGCCCGCCACCGGCCTGAAACCGTTATTCGCGTCGTTAGGCTCATACACATATATACATAAAAATCAGTAATGCCAATCGCTAATGTTAATTAGTAAGTTAGTCAGTAATAATTAAATTAATCAGTAAGCGATAATTAAGTTAATCAGTACTAAATTGATCGGAGATGCGGCTTCTGTGGTGCTGTTTGATTTCAGGGGCTGAGGAGGCCAAAGACTGGATGGAGATGCCTATGCCAGGAAATTAATAGTTTAGAAAAAAATCTATTAGCTTAGCATGTACTCGTCTTCTGACGGTAGGTTTTTTCCCCTTCAGGGATTTTTTCCTCAGCCGTACCTTACGTTCTCCTTTCCGCTGCTTTGATGCAATGAAGAGACCATCAGGGGTGAATGCCAGAATTCCAAGGGTTAGAATGCGGTAGTGGAGCGGTAGGTATTGTAATCGCTTAAAGGCCTTCAGCTTAGCCACGTAGTTAAAAAGAGTTGCAATTATATATAAATGTGTAAGAATTACCTATTAAATAAATAAAAAATATACGAAGAAAATATTCCCCGGCAAATGTCGCATGTCTTCCTTCGTTGGCCACCTCACACTTATTGGCAAAAAGTTTTCATCTTTAATCCTCTACATGCGTTATTCATCGATTGTTAGTGATTCTGGGCGCGTCAATTAACGAGGTCATTAGTCCCGTAAGTGTAGTGCATGTTTTTCATCGCGGAGGTGGCGGATGGCGAGATCCGACGCCGACCACAGTCTACTAGCGGTTTCCCCACCCGGCATCTCCCACAACGGGGCATCACCCCAGCCGCGCATCACCTGTCTCCCGGCATGTGTGGTAGTGTAATGCATGTTAGTGTAAGTAAGAGGTGAGGATAGGACAAGGAATAGGAAGGAAAGATCGCGCGCAGTCCTTGGTCCGTTTGTTAGGGTACTGCTCTGGCTTTCGCCTGCTGTTGAGCGGAGAAACCACCGATCAGAGCAGCCAGCCGCCTGAAATTCTCCTCCACACAGCTACAGAAGTCGACCTAGCTCTCTAGCCAATGGCGAAAATCCTATCACACTCGGGATTCGAACCTAGGACCTCCCGGTCAGAGGCCCTGCAGTGACATCAGTTGATGAACTGAGCCACCTCCTCCGGTCTCTACACGCGTTAGAAATTCAGAACATTTATTCTGAGACGCCCTCTGCAGGAGCGCAAGCTT
The DNA here is from genome assembly GCA_031308135.1 of Acheta domesticus. Taxonomy (NCBI): domain Eukaryota; kingdom Metazoa; phylum Arthropoda; class Insecta; order Orthoptera; family Gryllidae; genus Acheta; species Acheta domesticus. The sequence goes on along the minus strand of JAHLJT010009355.1, from coordinate 100,686,079 downwards.
CTCGGGGATGTGGAGGGCTTAGAATCAATCACTTTCTTCCAATGAATATATGGTGGGAAATTGTTTATAACGAAGTACCACAAGTGATATTTGCTCTGATAGACAACCAATCATGTACAGACAGGTTCGTGTGTTCGACAGGTAAGCGAAAACACACTTTCACCGCTACAGAATTTCGCACCATAAGTAAATTGGAAAAAACTTACTATTTTCGACACCTCAAGAGCCCAAGAAGTTTGCAATATTTATTGCGACACCTGTAGAGGATGTGTCAGCATAAATGAAATGAATTTCTAACGCATGTAGGGACTGAAGATGAACACTTTTCCCCACCTCATGTTCATTGGAAAATACTGATAATGGCATGTACTAATAATCGTCGACCCGCCCACATGCCCCAGAATTTTGTAACATACTGAGAGACACTGTAGCGCAAACAATGGACGCGGTCGATAGCCGACATTTTAAACCAACCGAGTCTGTCATTTGTGATATAGGCCGTGTAATATATAATACTTTTTATCATACCACCTTCTTTTCGAAAAAAAATCTCAATAAGTAATACCACCTCTTGGAATAAGAGTACTCTATTTTTCGCATCTTTAGCCACAACTCATTTATTCCAATTGTTCTTAACACATGCTATGAAAATCCTTAAGAGTGGATTTTCGTTCCTATGTTTACGTTAAATCGATATTACACTAGAGCTTTACAAATAACACGAGGCAAGATATGATTAGGCCCAAATGTATACATGACCAGCTGAAGCTACGTGGCCTTGCTGTCTATCACAATCATCTATTACACCCCCATCGATTACATTATAACGCATGAATTATTTCTATAGTCTAACAGGGAAGTAATTTCATTTACATCCCCGCTCAGTTCCGTTCCATTGGGCTCCGCTCCGACCCGCAACGCCCCCTTGTTCCGCCCAACCCACTGTTCCCGATCAGCCAATCTCTGTCTCCCTGCCGCGCCCTGGTCCGGCTCCGACCTCGCCCTCCTCGCCCGCTACCTCGCAATCCTTAATGGCTAGATACATTTTGGAATTACCATGAACAAAAAAACTGTAGAAAATAGGATTTTTGTTCCTTCAGAATATACATTTTAAAAAATCCTTTACCAGTAACTGATGATCCTATAATCATGTACCAGTACATGACTTAAGGAAACTATATTTTGAGCTAAGTAGTGATGTCTCCAAGCAGAAATGTCAATTATTTTCCGCACTTACGAATTAGATATTCTTTGGCAACTTGAAATAAAAAATGAATCACTAATCATAAGACTGCAAAGCGCGGCAAAAGAATTTTCGATGGGATCAATATGGCACGACGCAAAATAGTACGCACACCAGGTTTGATTGCCAACGCACTGTGCCTCAAATACGGTCATAATTTCGCGATCAAGTGTCCGGAAAAATTTACTATTTTGTAGAACAATGTTTCTCAACCGTATAGTTTCTATAAATACAATTTTCTAATACCAACGTTCTTGCGAGTTCCTTCAAGACTTCGGCACAATTACAATGCACGTAATATAGATCATCAAAATAGGTAAAATAGATTTGGGTACCTGTCAAACGAGTATACGTCGAGTCGACTAAGGTCTGTGAACATCACAAGATAAAAACAGCCAGTTGTTTTGCTAGAAAGGTAAGTGAATGTTGTTTTGCCAATCTGGTGTATAAAAGGAAGTAGTTATAGGCGGCACTTAGCTCTACAGCGGGCTGACTTTTCATCTCTGGGTAACGGCCTCTCCTTGTACAAACGATGGAAAAATTTACGATGGACAAAGCAGTTTCCTATGTCCCGTGCTTCTCATTCTTAGTTCAATCATTAATTCCATATAATTTTTTCATTTTCTGTTATTCGGACCAATGAAGAAGCACTTGGATAGCCAGCAATTTCATGGCGTCCTGAGCGTGGAAGTACAGCACGCTGTCCGGACGTGACTTCATTAACTTGACCCGGATTTCCTGCTTATAGAAAGGTCTCTATCGGCGGAGCAAATGTTTGAACAAGCAGCGTAAAGCCTGATAGGGAAAAATTCATACAATTGCTTTCCAAATATAAAAAATCCCCTGGGTCCTAATCCCAAAGGTTCAAATCCCAACTGTGGAGGATTCTCCACACTATAACAGTGCATCGTTTTCGACGATACCTACACGTCAAATTCAATCACTACAAATAGGTCGCATTCAATCACTGTCTGGAGGGGAATTCTAGCGGTCGGATGCTCTGATCGGTAGTTTGTCATGGTTTCTCCCATCTAAACTCAGCAAATGGAGAAGGAGTACCTTAGCAAACGGACCACGACCGTGCGCGAACTTTCCTACCTCATCCATATCCCTCATCTCTCTCTCTCTCTCTCTCTCTCTCACACACACACACGTATATGTACTGGTTTATTACATACATTGGGAACTTAATGGTTTTCCCTTGCAGAGGTGGTGCTTCTTTGGGAAAGATTCCTCGATGGGAAAACCCTGCAAACTGACGGACGTATCTCTTGCTCACGGGAAATAACACAGAATTAAGCACAAAATAATTAATCAATCACGACTATTTTCTCTTTAGACTGCAATTATTATGCTCCAATATAACATCCATTTATTTGGATGGTATTTATTTGAATTGTGCTTGCTCAACATCATTTATTTCACAAAACCTCTGCGAGTGGTGCAATTCATTATTCTACTCAACAATATTTCAACGTTATCTTTGAATGGAATAGGAAACAACAGGGCAAAATTACGACGATCCAACATTCAAACGAGAAAAAAAGCGAAGAAACCAAGATTCCACTTCACTGACGTTCCATGTAATCCCCACTACGAAAGTTTTTCATTTCCCAGTGAATGATATCGTTGAATATCCACTCAACCGGTTTCCAAACTCTATCGGACAAACGACAATACGTACGTGCAATACGATACAGTGACTGATTTTACTAAAAAAGAAAGCATGTATTCCGTTGATCAATTAATTAACAGATTCGTATTCCGCTTTTTTTACTTTCACTTGTGAATGTATGTGCACTATGAAGTCGTGTAAGCACAGTTTTTTTTCGCTCAACTCTTTCTGCAATGAGTATTTTTTCAATAGTGATGATTCTACCGGGGATTAACGCGAGACTGGAAAGATATAATGACTATTCTTTTTATATTACACGAAAAATAAACTCAAAAGAAAATGATTTAATTAGCATGTCCGAGACACAACGGATTGACGTTCAGCATGCTTCACAATTGAAAGAATTTGTTTAAAACATAACGTTTCAAATAATTACAGAAGTATATTGAATGTACGAGAAATGTTTGTATTAATTATTGCTATATTAATGACGATTCCTACCGTTTGATTCAAGAGAAAGTTTTAAAAAAATTATTGACCATTTTCAAACAATTCTTAGAGAAATAAAATAAAAGAATGACAGGACATCGATTTGAATTCATCGTACTAAATAATAATTGCGCATCGTATCAACGAAAATGAGCTCCTTTTTCTAAAAATTCAATGAATATTCCGACGTTAATTTTAGTTCTTTTAATTTTTCGTACGCAATTGCAATGCACTTCCTACAAATTATCTCTGTGTTTGTGTTGTAAATATTTATTTATGTTTTGTATTGCAAATCATTTTTTAAAAGTAAAATTACCTTCATACTGGACCAAATTCAAACGTCTGTGACAAGTGCACCCTTGTGCAACAGCTGCTACGCTGCGTTTAAGTGTACAGAAGAGGGGGTGGTCGGTAGCGATCTGGCCTGTTCAGTCAAGGACTTACTCGGACTGTGTTGCATAAGCAATGGTGCTCCTCAGTTCATTTTGAATTATTCGGTTTGCTGCCCCCGTCTCTCCTGGAGTTTTGAATCCCTCCTTCCTTGCAAATTTACACCATGCACTGAAGGAGAATGCACCTTCCCAACAAAATGGGTGTCTGAGAATGAAAGTTACAAACTTCTATACTGCGATTTATTTTATAGCTGTCTCTGATAGTCATCAGCTGCTAAGGCCAGCTGTTACAGCTCTCCAATCGGGAGCTTACACGTCACTATACTCGTCACTACACGTCACATTGTAGTGACGTGTAACCTCCCGATTGGGGAGCTGTAACAGCTGGCAGTAACAGCTTATGACCTGTCAGAGGCAGCTATGAATCAATCGCAGTATATGGCCATTGTTTGGGACTTCTAGCCCCTGATTGGAAGGTAACTCATGTTGCACTCGTGTTTAGCATATATAAGAAATCCTTTAAACTGCTTCAGAACGTGACCAGTCAAAGAGTAGAGCGTGACAAGTTGCCTGCCAACCAGGAGCAAATGTAATATATGTGAAACGACGTTATTACAAAATTTCCGTCAGTAGTTTATTGAAATAAAAAGTAATATCTTAAGCCTCCCTCTAAAAGTTTGTAACATTTTTTCTGGGACACTCCGTACAACTAAAGCAGAAGGCAAGGCATCACGCCATGTGTTTTGTGCTGCGTTGCGTTGTGGTGTGCTGTTATGAGCTATACTGTATTGTTTTGTGCTACGCTTGCTACTTTGTGCTGTGTTGTGCTGTGTTGTTCTGTGCTGTGTTGTTCTGTGCTGTGTTTGTTCTGTGCTGTGTTGTTCTGTGCTGTGTTGTTCTGTGCTGTGTTGTTCTGTGCTGTGTTGTTCTGTGCTGTGTTGTTCTGTGCTGTGTTGTTCTGTGCTGTGTTGTTCTGTGCTGTGTTGTTCTGTGCTGTGTTGTTCTGTGCTGTGTTGTTCTGTGCTGTGTTGTTCTGTGCTGTGTTGTTCTGTGCTGTGTTGTTCTGTGCTGTGTTGTTCTGTGCTGTGTTGTTCTGTGCTGTGTTGTTCTGTGCTGTGTTGTTCTGTGCTGTGTTGTTCTGTGCTGTGTTGTTCTGTGCTGTGTTGTTCTGTGCTGTGTTGTTCTGTGCTGTGTTGTTCTGTGCTGTGTTGTTCTGTGCTGTGTTGTTCTGTGCTGTGTTGTTCTGTGCTGTGTTGTTCTGTGCTGTGTTGTTCTGTGCTGTGTTGTTCTGTGCTGTGTTGTTCTGTGCTGTGTTGTTCTGTCCTGTGTTGTTCTGTCCTGTGTTGTTCTGTGCTGTGTTGTTCTGTGCTGTGTTGTTCTGTGCTGTGTTGTTCTGTGCTGTGTTGTTCTGTGCTGTGTTGTTCTGTGCTGTGTTGTTCTGTGCTGTGTTCTGAGCTGTGTTGTTCTGAGCTGTGTTGTTCTGAGCTGTGCTGTGCTGTTTTGTACTATATTGTGCTGTGCTGTGCTCTGCTGTGCTGCGTTGTGCTGTGCTGATTTGTACAGGTTGGTGCTGTGTTGCGCCGTTTTGTGCTGTATTTTTCTGCTCTGTGCTGTGTTGTCTCGAACTGCGCTGTATTGTGCTGTGCGGAGCTGACCTGTCGAGGGCGGCCTCCTGCTGGCAGTGGGCGGCGTAGGCGACGGTGAGGCCGCGGTGGCAGCGCGCCGTCTCCAGCGCCGACACGTAGAAGACGAAGTCGGCGCCCACGATGCCTCGGCCCGGCGGCGGCCCGCCCTCCGCGCACGCCTGGCCCGTCGCGTTGCAAGTGTGGCACGCCTGCAACAGCCAACGGACTCACTGGGCAAGCTGTTAAAGCAACACGATCACAATTACGGAAGGAAAAATCAACATTAATAAAGGTAAAAAATATATTTTTATTTGAAAATGATTTATTTATTTAAATTGAAGAAAAAATCTTTTAAATAAACTTTTGAAACATATAATTAGGATGTTCGAAAATAAATACTTGAAACTGACATTTTACACAGAGTATGAACACTTAGTTATTGTCTTTTATGAATAGGGTAGAACCTTGTGATTCCAAATGATGTACGTACGGGAAAGAGATTATTCGCACGTAAGTTACGACCATTCCCTCATTTCGAGCCAAACCGCTGTTTGACATTGCATTCCCTTTGAAACGTGAAATATCTGTTCTCATTATTTACATCCCCACGTATCAATTTATTGTCTGTATAAAATATAGACAAATAATTTTGTTTATGACATTATAGAGCTCATAATTATTAAAAATAAATGAATGAAAAATTATTTATTGTAAACTTTTCATTTTAAAATGTGGCCATAATACAGTCTCACTGAAATTTGAATATACGCCAAATGTTAAAATGATTGTATTCATGTTCACTATCCCTCAGTTAATTATTTTAAATAAACATAATATTTAATTTTTGGATTTTACATAAACAATGGAACATGATGTCAAGTAGCTATTTTGGTTTAAATTCCAATGAACGTAAATGTTATTCATTTACATTAATCTGTAAAAATATTTATATTTTTAAAAGAACAAAATGTATTACACATGTTCGTCCTCGAAATAACTAGTGTTAAAATACTATCCACTTCATTCATTTTCAAAGTAATCGCTTTTGTTATACGCATAGTGGACGTCTCAAATGCCTCTTAAATGAGCCTTCACCAATTTACATAGGAGCGGCATCAGAAGATTTGTTGTTTGGGAATTGGGAATTCCTACCTAATGGACTCCCATGCAGACTACAAACATGTTCCTCTTTTCCGCATATCGAGTGAAGTGCGTGTTTCGAATAACGTGGGAGCAAGTATCTACAAACGTGGTTGAAAGTTGATTCTTGCCCGAATATTTGATAAAGGCAATGAAGAAATTGCAGACGTGTCCACGCGGATCGTAGGGAAATAGGTTCATGTCGTTTCCACATTCACATTCGTTTAGCTTCGACCACATAAACCTCACCTATTTCGAAATTAAAAGCACGAAATATACTGCAAATTATAGTACACCATTACAATATATTTATTAATAGCATTAAATAATTATTAATCCTTGCAGTTCATGCAATTAAAAAATACAGCTTATTAAAAAAAATCCTGTGTCAGGAGGACATTGACATAAAATAATGTTGTGGAGACCTGTGCTTTGTGCATTATACTTTCAGAACTGATGAATCACACAAGCAAGCAAGAGCCAATTATCTTGTCAAATGCAAATATATGCCAAATATCTTGGAAAAACTTCAATATTTTTCGAGCTTATTTTTCATACTCGGCAAGTGATTCACTGCATCATGCTGCCGTAAATTAAAGTTATAATTGAGTACATAGTGGCATACTAAGTATTTGGGTAACGATATAGCTCTTCCCATGCAGCAGTCCATCGTCTGTTCTGAGGACCATCCACTTCGTCCGCCATTTCTCCTCGAGCAGGAACTGCGATTGTAGCGCACAGTGGCAGTTCCAGCGTTCGTTCCGACCGCGCCCTCTGCAGACCTCCACTTGCTCTGCTCTCCCCACAGGGCCCGTTCGTCGGCCCTCCCCTTGATGTAGATAAATAACGTCTATTAATATCATTTTCTACTTCTATGAGTATCGATTTCACCTTGTCTTCACAAGAAAACGTCGCAAGACTCTTGATCATAATTCATTTCCGCCTTAGTATATTCAGTTTTCACTTTCTTCAGCAATGGTCGCCTTAGTTTTTAGTCTCAATTTTTTTATGGCCAAACTTTCTAATCTCTCTTTAATGATCAAAATAATCTGTCTTTCGTGATGTCGGAGTTCAATATTTTAAAAATTATGATATTTGTTACCTTCGAATCACTCCCGTAATGGTAGCAAGAATTTAAGGAAGTACACACTGATATACACTTTTAAACACATCTCACCACATGTTTAATGCTAGAAGGGTCACCAGCCTGGATTCAGTCGGGAATACGTATAAAGAGCATCTATTTGATGTTTGCCAAGACCACAACAACAAGAACATTTCCTTCGGGACAGGACAATACGAAGAACACTTGAGAAGAGAACTCTTGATGCTACAAAGAGTTTCTCTTAATGCACGGTGTCTGAAAGCGAGATACAACTCCCGGTATCGACTTCAACGCTTTATAGTTTCGGCAATACGATCCTTAAAAGAGATACTGATTCCTTATCATATGTGCTTTCGCACGGATATACCAATGATTACAAACTCGTAAAACTATTAAAAAATACAGGGGCATGTATTGAACTAAATGATATTTTCACTTGTTTCTACAAGTTTATTAGCTTGTTCCAGCAAGCTTATTAGCCAATCAAAGTAATTGAAATTAACGCATTGGAAATAAAAAAAATTCGAGGGATTTTGTAACATTTTAGTTCAAATTCAAATACGTACAAATATTATCTGGATGTATGCACACTGTAAATTATTTTTATCGAGTGCAAGCCAATCCACAATTATTAACACATTTGAATCAACATTTTCGAAATAATGTTGCTAGTGAAGTGAGCATTCTTTTTAAACAAAGGAGGAGGTTAATTAAATTACAATTACATTGGAGACGCTACCGTTCCATAACACGAGACAATGTGACTTTTGAAAACGGGTTCGCAATATTATCAGCAGAACAATGGAAACAATTTAGTTAACTCAATTAACAGGGATTGCGGCAAGCCAATTATGAAGACAAAGCTATTGGGCCAACCATTGGCTTCTGTCTTCAGTCAGTGCTTCTGCAAAGGAAGTGGCTGGTCATTGAGAACTAAATGCAAGTTATTGTCAAAGGATTAATTACATTGAAAATTCAGTTGTCGTTTTTTAAAAATTTGACTATGCCATAATGAAATGCTTTTACGAATAAGTTCCAATGAAATAATAAAGATCATCAGAATGACAGATGGAATGTCGGTAATATAGCATTCATTGAAAATATTTGATCCCGGAAAAATTACAAAAGATTCTTTAAAACGATCTATGAATGCAATTCTAGAAGTTCAATTGAAAGCAAATTGAACGCTTTGAAAAAGCCTTATATCTCCACGGAATTTTTTTATATTTCTAATTTTTTGGTATTGTACGAAATAGTCAATTTCGGTATGTTCAAAACGTTCTAAGGGCGTTATTGGAAAGCCTTCACAATCGTTTACAAGCAATTTGTAATATGGCAAGGTTCTCCAAAACCATGTACATTTTTTTTCTGTACGCACGAAAATAAGCGAGTGTGAAAAGAAATTTACGCAAATACTATTACGAATGCAACAAAAACTACACATTTTGCAATACAAACATGTAAATATGGACATTTTCTCTATTTTTTTCTGTGGGTTACAGAATTAATGGACAATTTTTGTTTCTTTTAGAGTCCTGACTTCAAAGTACTATTAATCACCTGTCTTTTTTGTTAAAGATTTTCTTCGACACTTTCTTTTTGTAGATATCACATTATTTACTTTTTATTAATTTAAAATGTATTTATTTATTCTCATATCCATTATGCAAAAAGTAAAACAAAATATTACACAAATTATTATTATTATTATTATTATTATTATATTATTATAATATTATTATTTGAATGAGTTGGGATTTCTCTACATTCCTACATGAATATTAATCTAACTTTACAAGATGAGCGACAATAGCTCCGTACAGAAATGACACTTACATTCTGAAAAGTCATCACATTATAATTCCTGTGAGAACTCACCTCTAGGTGTTCTTCAGGGACTGGCACCTCTCCACACATGGTGACTGACTCACAAGCATTTTTGCAGAAGGGCCGTGGATCGTTGCCCAGGTAGAACACATCGTTGTTTTCGCACTTCCTGCAACAGGGTAATATCAGAAAATTGCTTCCATGCTAACAATTAACATTATGCCCCAAAGTACTTTTATTGAGTTTCACGCTTTCGCTTACTTTCAGTACTGAAAAATAAAGTCGAAATCGAAATTTTCACTAAATGTTTTGAGTGTTGCCGATCTCGGAACTCATTTTTCGAATTAAAAAGTTCGTATCTCAGGAATCTCATCTAAACCAAATACAAAACATATCTGCATAACTTTGAAAGAAGTTTAACTCACGCTTTTGAATGATCACGCTAGCAATATGACCCACTCTTTCCTAAAATTCCATAATAATCATTTACTCCCCCTCACTATTAACTTTCTTGACACTTCTTTCTAATGTAGGTTTTAAGGTTTTACGCTCGTTATCAAGGGCCACGAAAATCCATTTAAACATTAAAAACTGTGTCGATGTCTCTGCAATATTTCTATTATACGATTTTATTTTACAATTCCTTATGTAACGCTCGTCTACTTTCAGTTTAGTGAAAGCCGCATCTCAATATCTGCAACGGTAAACGAGATTATTTGAGGGGAACTCTTTAGATGAGTGTCTCTATTCAGACGTCAGAGATTTTTCTTTAACACCTGTATAATTTTGCATCAACTTAAAAGGTTGAACTGTCATTCGAAAAAATTGGATGGGGATCTGGAAAAAGCTTTAAAATAAACAATGCTGGTGTTGGGAGTAAAATTCTAGGGTGGAGGTATTGCGGTAGTTCCGTGCTGGAATGCTACGGGAAAATATGAAATAACATTAATTCATTTATTTATTTATTTACGTCAAAAACAGTTAAAAACTGCGTATGACGAGCTATGGGGAGAAGTGAATTTTGTGCACGTTTTCATAATTCTGTGGTCTCTATCCTAAACCATATTCTAGTCGAATTTTGAATACAGAAAAGAGAGGTTTTTTTCGAGTTTTGTTGACAAAATATTCGCTCCTATATAATAAAATATATTTTCAAAGGTAAATTAGCTATAAATTTCTGCCCTGAACCCTCATGTTCTTCATGAAAGAATAATACTTTTTGCCGCGATAATATGAAAAACGATAATTTGAATAACTATATTTCCCACTGAAATTCAGAAGACGTGCACAAATAATGAAGTTACATTTATGTCCAGAAGCAAAACAAGGGACCATCTCAGCATTTGCTCAAGGATCAGGGAAACTGGACGAAAAACCTGATCGAGATGGGGGCCATCAACCCAGAAACTGTGGTACAATACTTGTTACAGGTTCTTTATAATTATACAGTCCAAATGATAAATAATTACATTAACTATCATTGTTAAAATTAATTCTACTTTCCTTTTTGATGCTCGGTATAGTCTCGAATTGTATAGAAACAGTTATGCAGCAGAAAAGATTTTACTTGGGACTTAAACTTTTCTATTGAATTTAATCGTTTAATGTCTTCTGGAAAAGTGTTGTAGAGTAATGTACATGAATTGTATGTGAATTTTTTGTAGTGAGCTGTTGATACTGCCACCTGGTGAATATGATTACTACGTCGTGTGTTATACTTATAGACATCGGCGTTTGCTGAAAATATATTCCCGTCCTTAAGTAAGTCATTTTTGACAAAAACTACTGATTCGTAAATCAGGAGACAAGGTAATGGTAAAATTCCTAGATTAATAAAGAGTGACTTACATGAATCACGTGGGTTGGATTTGCTTATTATTCGTACAATTCTTTTTTGTAATCTGAAAGTCTGTGAACTATAAGATGTGTTTCCCCAAAATATTATGCCATATCTCAGGCGGGAGTGAACATTGGCAAAATATACACAACGAGCTGTATGAAGGCTGACGGAATTTGAAAGAATTCTGAACGCGTAGCATAATGAGCTTAATTTTGTGTTCAATTCATTTAAGTGGGCATTCCATTTGAGGTTTGACTGAATTGATAGACCTAAAAATTTTGTTACATTAACATCAGTCAATGGCACACCGTTCATTTTCAATGGAGTACAGAATTTTTTATTTGATATGGAAAACTACATTGAAACCGTTTTATTTTCATTTACTTTTAATTTGTTATTACGGAACCAATTTGAAACGTCTGATATTGTACTATTTACGGTTTCTTTGTTGCAAAGAATATTTGTATCATCCGCAAAGAGAACTGTTCTTCCGTTTCGAATCGCTAAGGGCATGTCATTTACGTATAATAGGAAGAGAATAGGGCCTAAAATCGATCCTTGCGGGACTCCTCGTACAATTGGCAAAGAACCGGAAAGGTGTGTACATAAAGTTCCATCATTCCAGTAAGGTATTTCTACTCTTTGAGATCGTTGTTTAAGGTACGAACATAGCCAATCTAGAGCAATACCACGGATTCCATTTCATAATACTGAATAACACAAATTCCACTAAAATTATCAAAGTTTTGAAGTTGAATTCACACAGGAAAAAAGTTGAAATTTTAAACAGCAATTCACAAAGAGGAAAATGTATAATTTTATTCCGAATGATCGAGAATATGTAAAAGGCACACATTTGTACATGTGAAATACAAATTTGTTAACATGCGCTTAATATGCTAACATGAAAATACTGTACACTGATTTCCCATCTTCTAAAGAAGAGCAAGGACATATGTAACAACATAAAAATCCCAGCTTTACTTATGGGTTAATATGTACAAGAAATGCGCTCTCACCGAGCTTAAAATAACTTAAAACCCCAAATTAAACATTGTTGCCCTATCATAAAACTTTGGAGTAATTCCTATTACTTCTCAATAAAAATCAAATGATATACCTCTTAATGCTTTTCGTATTGTTCCCCCTTCGTGGCATTTATCAACATGGAGATCATTATGTAGATATTGCAGTGTGATTATCAATATATCAGGTTATAGCACATTTTGCTGCTCTATTGTCCCCTCTTCACACACACACAAACAAACACGGCCGGCCAAGAAACCAAGGAACGCAAGTGAATTATCGACTAAATTTATCTCGCACAAATGATGCATGGATCACTCGGGGACTTTTTAGCTAAAGCCGTTTTGCTACCACAGTCCCCTTTCCAGGAAGGCCAAAAACGAGGAGGCCTCGATAATCCCGTTCAGTTCGCGGAACACGAGAGTCCACGAGAATAAACGTAGGCCCTGAGGGGGCAGTGAAATTGGATTCGCCTGGCTGAGCCTGAGTGGAATCACTCTACACATGAGGCGGGGAGGCTCCGGTGACAGTACAGGTCGCTTTCCTGGAACCTTACAACAGACCGTTCCGAGTATTCATGCGGTCCGACAGCGACAATTCAAACGGATGTACCCCTTATTTCATAAAATTCCTGTAAGCCGTATACCGCATCGCAATTCGGGACAATGAATGAGTTTTCGTACTTCGTTTGTAATGCCAAATATCGCATAAATTGTTTTTCCTGTACACATGTTTCACCCACTAGTTAGCATGATTCGAGGCTTTATTGTAAGTACTTTATCTTGCACTATATTTCACTAAAAACTTGGTAAATATGAATGATGTAAATTATACAATATGAATATAAATAATATTTCTTATTCGGAACCCGAACACTTTCGTAAGTGAATTTCGCGAAAACAATTATGAATACAAAACATAATGCGAAGGTATTTGACTCTACGAATACAAAGGAACTGACAGTGAGAACGTGAAATGGTTAACTCTCTAATAAATTTCACTGTCTAATAAATCATTACCTTCTAATAAACTTTTCTGAGCCTCTTTACAGCTCCATTACGTTTCAGTTAAAATAAAAGAATTTTCCGAGCATTATATAGAACTAATCGTCTGAAGCAAGATTTCAGTTCAACTTTTTCTCCAAATAAAATGAGCGATAGAAGTATGTGAACAGTATTACATAACATATTTTTCCGAAGACAATGAAAATTTCTTTGGGTTTCGAAAACGAGAAAAGAGTTCAAAAGTAGAAAGCTTAAAAAAACATTTCATTTATTCGCCTACTGTACAACTCAAGTAATTTTGTTTTGAATTTCAGAATGTAAATCACACCCATTTTTTAGCAAAAAAGTGCATAAGAAGGCCATCTTAAAAATATCACATGCAAAATATTTGTTGAATTCACATTATCAATTTTACCAGTTCTTCTTGTCATTTCCAACTACAGTTTACTTGACGTACAGCGTTTGGTCCACATTCTGATTTCCCTCCACGTAGCGCGAATGTAACTAATTTTAGTTCGTCACATGGAGAATACTGTAGCGAGAGGAAATTGATTTTAATTAAGCGGATTCATTTGATACTGCGCAACTGGTGAGGCGTAATTCTGAAGTTCTACGTAGTTTCAGAAGGGTTCGAATGAATTTGCTCTTTAGATAAGTTAACTACTCGCGTGTGTACTACCATAAGCGTTAATGAAATGCGATCCACAAATAGAAACACGCGAATTCACAGCGGTAAGACGATAAGTGAACAGAAAGTCTCCCAGTCATTGCGAGAACTTGCTACACATGAGAGCAGGAACCGACATCTATCGCATGAGTCAGTTAATTCTTTCAACGCAGGTGATTTTAAGAAGTAAATTAAATACAATCAAAAAATCTGTCTCATCAAACATTTTTCTTAATAAATAGTGTTATTTGGCATTATTTTCTGAGAAGAAAATCAAATTTAGATTGTCCTGACCCCAAGCAAAAATAAGGGAGTATTTTTTTAAGGCCCCCACACGAAAACCGCTCCGAAACTCCGAAGGATTTGCGTGCAATATGTGCAATTTTAAAAAAATTACAAAAACTAGATTTTTCAAAAACGGCTCCAAATTTTTTCTTTAAACTTTTGGTAGGGATGGTGCTAAATGTACCCTATGAGATGACATTAACGCCATATTGCTGTATTCTTTTGTTTTTTCAAATATTGCAAAAATATATTTTTTTACTTGTCTATCACGTCGTTAATATTCAATTCCATTGCGGGTTCACGGGTTTTGGTCCAAAAAATAACGTATTTTAGTTTGCCGACGTTTCGGAGTTTATTATAGCTCCATCTTCAGGGCTGGACAAGTTTTCACAACACGGTTATTAAAATATTTCACAGTTACAATTATAATTTTAAAAAAAATTATAAAAACATGAGAGTCGTTAATATTTACACTAATGGCGAATTGTTCACATCATTATATTTATGAGTATATGTGCTTTAAATAATGTCAAGAAAAGTTTATCGATTTATGTGAAAACTAGCTCAAATTTCCGCATTTTCAGAAACGCTCAAACTCCCTTTTCTAATAATTGGCTAAAAAAAATTCTTGAAACTTTTCGATTGGATAATGCTAATTGCACTCTTTAATATGACGCAAAGTTTATTTTCAGGCATTTTTTAAAAAAAATTACACATTTTTTTAAGGATTACTCACATCTTTAATATTCACATTACCAGCAATTTGTAAACATTATTAAATTCGTGAGTGTGTTTCAAATAACTTCAAATAAAGTATTTTGAAACCTCCAAAATTTTCTGTGAAAATGAGAATTTTTGGTAGCACTAAAACGCAATTTTCTTTAGAACGGCACATAATTTTTAAAAGAAAATTCCCATTTAGGACTAGGATTTTGTGTTCTTTAATATTCTAAAATTAATATTTCCGTTCTATCAATAGGAAATCGAAATATTAAGAAAATGACAAAAAAAATGTACTTTTGGCGGCGATGGATAGTAGCTGACAAGAAAGAGTATATGGCAATTCCAAATAGCTAGCGAAGACCCAAGGAAATAGAAAATTAATACGGGAAAGTCTGTGCCATTCTGTAGCGCCATTAGTTAATTGTTGAAATTATTCGTTTTACACATTTTATGATACTATAAAGTTCTGAGCTTGTCTTCCTGTCCTGAGAAATGCTGCAGCGAAGGTGCATGACAATTTGTATTTTTAGTACCCTTTATACAATTACGTACTGCATGAACCACCTGCTTATGGTTACAGGTGGTTAGAACTCCTTTCTATACTAGCCTTTTGACATTTGTTTGCACTTCACGGACATTCTTTAAATTAATGGGCAGAGAAGATCTTATATGCTTTCCTGGAAACGGCAGAAGTGGCGTGGAAAGCGCCATGCTTCATGTGCTTAAGTTTTTATTAATATTTACTGTTAATAAAGCCACTAAAACATTGGTAATAATTTTGAAAGGAGACTGAATGGATTTCAGGATCGCCCTGAATAGGACATAGCCGGGTGAAAATCCCCAGCTTCGTTGGGGTTTGAATCCGGGTGCCTCAGGTTGGAAAACATGTGTTCTAACCACTATGATCGCATGACCACAACAATCTGTATTTGATAACGTAAATGAAAAATGTTCATAGGCAAGTGCTGCACATAAAAGTTTACAATTGATGTGACGGCGTTGAGCGGCTCACCTGTTGAGTCGGATGACGTCCTCCGCCTTGCGCACCATCAGCGCCGCCTCCCAGAACCGCACCGCCTCCGGCAGCACCGTGTCCTGCGCACGCGCACACGAGCCCTAAGTCTCAGGGTCAATATACCACAACACATACATAGTACATACATAGATCACGTCACGTAAAAAGGTGATGCAACTAGGAAATTGGCGATTTTGTGTTGGTGCTTCCATTGAGCGAGCTAATTCCAGTTTAAGGAATGGAATTAATCACATTAGTGGAAGAAGTTAGTTATATAGAAAACATTGAACTACAATAGATTCGTTTTGTATTTACTATTTTATATTTTATATAATAATGTACATATGATATATTAAAATATTATTCTGTGGCTTGGTGCAAGAAAGGCCACTGTCAATTTATAGTGATTTTAGATTTGTATGGACAATGTGTGCTTTAAAGCCCCTTCTTCCAGTTAGGACGTTGAAAGGTCAACGTCAAAAGCCGATTCTATCTCTAGTCTCACAGTGATTGTCACTGGCCTACGATTGCTTTGTCATTTCGACGGTGTAAGAAAACCACCCCTTCTGTAAACCTCTGAATATACACCTTGGCCCTCCCTGCACCAAGTTACAGACAGTACAGTTATATAATATAATATATTATATACATTATTAATAATGTTTGTAAATTAAATTAATGATATACAAGTTTAACAAATAATATCTTCACCGGATGAAGTTGACATTGGCCAGCGTGAGTTGTTAAGGATAGGCGAATAAGTTACGGTGAATAAGAATAGATACGTATCATAAGAAACGATCAGACTGCTTGCTGGTCTTCTTAGTCTACTCTAATCAGAGAGGAAGTCTGTAGGAACGGGTTCTTCTGAGTCAGTCATAAATTTCTATTTACATGAACCCACCTAACCTAACCTCACAATTCAACGGTAATAACATTTTCTTTCTAGTTTTCAAGATGTACTGAAAACTACTTTTTGAGCTGTGCCACTTTTCTCCGTGATGTTCGAGGTGTTGCTACGTCGTATGTTCGAATGGTCAACATTCCCAAATTAGCAGGTTAATAATCGTATTATTGAAAGTGGATGTGCAAGTCTGAAATAGGAGCAGCTTCAAAGCATCCTTCGGTCTTTACCTGAATTTGAATTTTACCCAGCATCAATTGGCTAGGATAAGTGAAATACATCACGGCGAAGAATGATACCACCTAACCTAACCTTTTCTCACAATACAACACAGTTGACGTTTCACTATGCATTTTCGAGACTGCGGCCGTCGGCCTTTGCGAAATACCTAAAACAAATTAATGCACAGCATAATTCCCAACGCATTTTTATGGCAAAATTCTTCTCGCAAACACACAAATCGTATCGAATTCAATCACCTTTTTTAAGCCAGAGCCCATGGCTAATATGAATATCAACAGAATGAAGTCTGAAATATTCCGTACATCGCTTATTTTACAGCCTTATCCACATCATCCACTTACTGTGTCAATTAATAGACTATTGTTACTCCCACAAAGGATTCGCAAAAAAGATTAATGTTCTAAGAACTAACGGTAGGAAAATGACACTTTTGTTCGAATTACACTTTTTTCTGTTGTCATTTAAAGTAATAAAGTTTCCATAAAGTTGAATTTTTAAAGGATAAATTTCAAGCGTATAAACATGCGTCGTCCGTTGCCACCATGTGATGCCTTTTATATCCTTTTTTGCATAACTTAAGCTCATATTTTCCGTAAAATGTATCCAGCCGCTCATCTGTTTTTTTCCCTTTTTTCACAATGCTTCAAATGTTATTACATGATCTGCTGAAAGAATTTACATGATAGTAGATATACTGCATATTTTCAGTACCCCTCCTCTATAGAAGAGATATGGTTATTCACAAACGCGGCACCCCAGCGGTTTTGCAAGCTGTCCTTTGTTAAGTGGTGTTTTTTGACGTGTAAGGAGAATATTAAATACCAACCGTATTGCTTAACATTCATAAACGAATTTTGCCTGCCCTCCAGTCATCGATTCGATCGATGTTTGTTCAACTCTCGCAGGAAAACACTGGTATAGTAAGCAGATCCACAGAATCTCAGAAGGAGTCCATTCCCTTTTACTCGAGATAGACTTTGTTCCAATAATTTTTATTATGATACGGATCGTATAATGTGATATCGTATAATAAACTGCATTTAACAATTAATGTAAGTATTCCAAAGAAACGTAACAACAGTTACTTTTTTTATACACTATAACAGTTAATAGACAAGAAAAAAGGAATCAACTACTTTAATTGCAAAACGTTTTCAGTGAAGGACGCGATCATTTCTATCGTTCTTCGTTCGGGTCGCCTCGACCTGAATTAAGTAAGTCTAATAGAAGAGCCCGAGCGGTAAACTATTCGAGAAAGCTCATCCACAAATTATGGTCTTTAATTTTCGTCCGATTCTCTTTAGAAACTCAATTCTCAACGCTGCATTCCCCTCTTCCCCGCGACTTAAGGTAAAAGGTCATTAGTGAAATGGAGTTCTAATTCCACAAGAACCTCCGTATTCTACGTAAGGTTACTTCTGTACCATAAATACATTTTTTATAATTAGTTATTAATATAAAGCCAAATTCTTCACACATATATATATATATATATACATACATATATATATGTATATATATACATACATATATGTATATATACATATATGTATATATATACATACATACATATATGTATATATATATATACATACATACATACATACATACATATATACACACACACATGTTTTTTTTGTTTCTTAATTCGCTTCGGTTTTACGAACAGGAGAATCATAGCTATTCTAGTTTTGGATCTCTATAGTCCAACATGTCATCGAGGAAAAACACCACCAGTGACTGGCCTGTACTCTTATGAAGGTCTGGCACCAGAAAAAAGTAGAATGAAGACATAAAAACATTTTCGTCATCGAAGTTTACTGCATTCAACAAAAACCCAAACAATGTAACATTTTTCAAAGAGTTCCAAAAAAATAAATTCATTAAGTGTATTGGAAATCGATACAGCCAACACGTGTGTTATATCCTGCCTCTTCATTCTCACAAATAAGTGTTTTACATGTAACTTTTAGAGTAAAACACACTGCCTAGTAGTAGCCATTTTCTGAATTATACGCAATATTTTGCAATGTCGATTGTTTTTAAGAAGCGCGAGACTAAGCAGTAAATCATTCGGCTCATTACAAAATGTTATCCCCATGAAACGCACTAGTTTTTACACAGGAGGCGACAGTTGGTGATTAAACGATCAAAAACACGCCGTTACTACTGTGTCCAAAACTGTGTAAAAATATTGGAAATTTATGACTAGATCCGGCACACAACACACAAAGCTGGCGAAGCTAACGTAAGCTGAGACGACAGATCTGGCATATTAATTTTAATTTGGATATGATCAATATTGACAATTATTTATGGAATTTTTTTTTCTAGGTGCAGTTAAAGGCGAGAAAATATTTTATACACAAATAATATAAAATGCACGTGCTGTATTTATTGTTTATTTGCATATCTATTTATTATTTGTTGATTAATTCATAATTTAAATTAATTATTAATTTAAAATTTATGATTTATTTAAGGTAGCTTCTCGCCTTTGCCGACTGAGGCCCATTTTGCTCGTTGCTCTCTAATCGTTACGGTTGCTTCTGGGAACTTGAGTGCGCTTACTACTGGTGTTTCAGAGAATGGTGCACAACCCCAGTAAAGTTCAAGGAACGTATTTATCGTCAGTAAACCCTGGGTGTAAGAGTTGGTGCTAGGCGACTGCCAAAAGGGCTTCTGTCTCAGAGTTCTACTTGCTAACGCTCATCGGAGTCGTACGGATGGCTACTATTTCAGATCGAACAGGAAGCATAACTTAAGACCACAGACATCACAGTAAGAGTCAAAGATAGTAACATTTTACGAGGAGAATGGCGCAGTGGTGCTTAAAAATGAATGATGATTTCTGCGTTACATTAATGTATTTTTAAGTTGATTTCAAAATTCATTTATTCCATTACTCGTATTAAAGAATAGGGCTTCGAGCATGCGTAGGACTATGTAGCCTGAAGAGTAGCAGCTATCACTACTTACGTTAATCAGTGCGAACTTCTCCTGGTCCAACCTGCAATAGAAATCATAAGGCGCGTTTAGAATCCATTTCACGTGAAACAGAAAAAAAAACATTTCATTTAAATACAGTAAAAGAATATGAACAGAAACATCGAGAAATGAAAGCAGGAGAAAAGATGGTCCTTGCAAATAAAAGGAATTCAGAATGAATATTTCAGGACATCAATTACCTCGAGTTTCCTACATTCTTAAAAAGTTGCAAATAAAATTTCGTCTTTCCTTCTAGCAATAAAAGAATTCTTAAAGCTGAAAGACTTGAAAGGACTAGCAAGATAACAGAGGACACGGGGACGTACAAAACGAAAGCACAAGTATAATATTCAATACATGGTTTACAGGAAATTAAGATACAAAATAAAGGTTAGTAAAAAAGCACAGAGTGCATCAATGAGAAATAATTATTTCAACAGACAATCATGCATTTTACGTGTTTATGAATTTTTACTTGATAAGTGAGCCAAATAATACACAATAGAGGAAGAAAACGTTTCTCCTTAAAATATGAGAAGTGTTACTCGGTTAGTTAAGGAAAGAATCGTATGTGTAAATAATACCTTTTTTTAGAGGTAATAAATGAACGCATTAACATGTAGCTTATAGACTGCAATATTATGTCTTAGTATTGCGTGAGTATTAATCTGTAGGGTATATCGTATGAAACACACGCCGCAGAACACTGATGTAATGATACAGTTTAAAAAAATCGCAACTTGAGCGGAAACAATAATAGAACCCAGGAATCATGTCCATTTTACCTTGAAAAACTTCAGTTGGTACTTGAAAATCTCAATAAGAACACACTACGTAATTTCAAGAAATCTAAAATTCACGCAAGACCATATCCGCAAAATGAAATAGTAGAGAATCTGAATACTTAATCGTACTTCGCATGATTCGAGCTCGTAAATATCGGAGAGAGGAGCGAAAGAAAATTGCGAAGGTGGAAGAAAGAGGAAAATAGCATGAAACACGAATAAAGAGTCAAGGTTACTGGGGGAAGAGATTCTCCTCTTTTTTTAAATGGGAGTAAATCTATCCTCTGCCTCTCGCAAATGTGTAAACTGCCTTCCTACATGGAATGAAAGAAACAACGGGAAAAGGGATCTCGGCCGGAAACCACATGTGGTAGTTTAATCCAATACCGTGTACTATGCACTCACATCACGTGAAGTCCCCGTAGAAAAAAAAACTTGTTTAGACACAAAAAGTGAATACCGAAGAAGAAGGCCAGTAAACCTTTTGCCTTGACCACAAGAAGGATCAACAGACCCAATATTTTTCAAGGTAATTCTGATTGTCACAGCCTCGAATTTTTTAAAGGGAAAAGTTGGCATATGTTTTCTAACAATATATCTTACTTTCATGAGATACTTCCAATGATTTTACCGTTGTACCGAAGAAGAAGGCCAGTAAACCTTTTGCCTTGACCACAAGAAGGATCAACAGACCCAATATTTTTGAAGGTAATTCTGATTGTCACAGCCTCGAATTTTTTAAAGGGAAAAGTTGGCATATGTTTTCTAACAATATATCTTACTTTCATGAGATACTTCCAATGATTTTACCGTTGTTTTTGGATGCCCCCTGAGGCAGACAGATTCGATCCACAATTTACCTTCAGAGTCAAACACTCACAGGTATTATCGACAATGCCCAGTAAAAGACACGACTGTTAAAAGCAACAATTAGGTTTATGAGTAATTAGCAGCTTACTTATTCATGATGATAGTTATTTGTTACGAAGAACATATGAGTAATAAACTACCAACCCTGAAATAATTTATGTAATTTTATTAAGGAAAATATCACTATTCTCCCCCGTGTCTTAACGGGTGTTTAGTTAGTTCACTAATATTGGGCTCGTCAACTATGGTCATTAGCCCCATAAGAGTAGTGAATGTTATATACGCAGGTATCTCCACCAGTGGGGGCAAGCTATAAGCTGCAGAATTGTCTCCCGACGCGCGCGCGTATGTGTGTGTATATGGGTAACTACCGATCAGAGCAGTCGGCCACTAGAATTCTCCTCCAGAAAGCCATGAAGTACACCTTGCTATCTAACAAGTATCAAATATTCGCCACCGTCGGGACTTCAAACCTAGACCCTCCCGGTCAGAATCGCTGAATTGGCAACAGATGCCATGAGCTACATGAGCCTGTTCGCAAGCATGAAAATCGTTGTAAGACTCTTGTTTGTCATAAGAATTAGGGCGAACTTCAATGAAACGAATAGCGCAAACCCCAGGAGGCGTGGCCGTTGTTGATACCATTATTGATATATACCCACTTACGATACCAAAAATAATAAAGTACTGGAAAAATTATATTACCTCTCAAACTACAACAATAACGTACTGGATCTATTAAAACCCTCTTGCAAAATTGAAAGTTATACACGACACTAGATGTTTAAAGAAGTCAATAGCAATAATAGATGAATGGTTTATTCAAAAAAGAGTTATCTCTTTATTTGATGCAGAATAATAAGTGAAAGATAACAACAAAAGACGCAATAGGACAATGTGCAGAAGAAGGGCGGGGAAGAGCATAAGAAGAACGGAAAAGAGCAACAGAAGTCTGAGGAAAAAACAGCAGAAGTAGGAGGAAGAAAAGCCGAAGAACAAGAAAGAAAATGAGCCGAACAATTAGAAGGAAGAAGAGCCCTTAAAATGTAAGAGGAAGTGGAAAAGAACTAGTGAGAAGAGAAGAACAGGAAAGAAGGCAAGCTCATGGAAAACGATGAAGGAAAATCCAAATACAAGAAACTAAAATGGGAAAGAACAAGAGTATCAACGCGAGAGAGATGCGGCGTGTGCAGCTCACCTGTAGACGCTCTCGTCGTAGTGCAGGAGCACCCGCAGCGGCTGGTCGGGGCTGCGCTTCCGGATCACGTGGGCGGGGCCTGTGTGCACGCCGTGCACCACCTGCGCACAAGAGAGGCACCATCAGGAAAGTCACACTCTCCTTCATCCCAAGCACTTTCACCAACCCACCCCGTAGAAATTCCCTTTTCTTAGTAGTGTTTCTAACGTCCGGGTCCACGGACCGCGCGCGATCATTCCTTCCTTGTTCTTGCTACCCTGTCTCTCTCTCTTTGTCTGCCTGTCACTGTGTTTATCTTTATCTTTATCTCTCTCTCTCTCTCTCACACACACACACACACACAGTAACGTGCTCTACAGTACCACTCAAGTCGGGAAAACAGTCGGGAGCAAAAATTTTATCTCGGCTTGGGTAGTGCTGCGGGAAATACCTGGATGGTGAAATCCGCAAGCCTACGAGTAGGTAGGCACCGGATTTTACATTCTACATCACTGTATATAACACCGCCACCTCCCGGTATATAGCAAGCAAACCATTACTGGGATTAATGAGCATAGTTGTTAACGCGCCCAAAAAAATCAATCAATGAATCTAATGCCCATGCCCAAGATATCTGCCCATCACCTATGCCAGATGTGCTGTTACTGCTGTACAAGAACATTTAAAAATACATTTTTGCGTTTGAAACAAGATATTCATGCGTTTGAATCATTGAGTACTTATCACACGGGCTATACACCTCACTACAGAAAATGTCTCAGAATAAATTATACCTATGTCCAGGGCATTTAGAGGAGTCGAATATTATCACTTTTGTCAACGAACATGTAGCGAGAAATATCATATAACATAGGTACATATATTAATTTTCCCCCTGATTTTTAAGCAAATCCGTATGCACTATGTTCGGCATGTCATATACCAAAGAGCTCATGTCATGTCATGTCAAGCTCATGTCAAAGAGCCTGATATGCAGGGGGCAATTGTCTACGTGTACATGCTTATAACTCCGTTATAATAGATTTCCCACTATACTTTCAATTACAAAAGGTGAACCTTTTCGACATCCCTACATGACCTAGAAGGTTGTAACATTAACTCTAAAGCACCTGTGGAATAGTGCGTACGGTTCTCACCATTCTTTGGCACCACATTTTTTTAAGTATTTTCGTAATACCATTACGACTACCAGGGACCCGCGCAAGAATGGTTCGTTACTGAAGTCGCTTCTTGGCTGAATATGTGAGCTGAGAAGCACAGACATTTTTGACGGTTTAATTTTCCTGGACTGTTTTTACACTTCCCACGCGACACACGTTGTGATGACAACTTCCGCGTTTCATAAATCCAGCAGCCCTAACAGAGTTTTCATCCGCGAACTAGGGATTACGAAGCCAGAGTTCCACTGAGTTAGCCCTTTACTTTATTAAATGTGTATTGTGAATTCCGTAATTTAGTGTAAACATCAAATACGACACAATGAAATCTTTTTTTCCATTGATAAGATAAATTGCTCTACATTTGATGTATTGTGTAATCTATTGTGTGATCTGATCTGTAACGTTCACTTTATTTCTCAAATATTGAGCATACTTTTAAATTTGTTTTTACACATCTGCATAAAATGAATACATATCACGTTGCATCGTAGAAATTGGCATGTACGCCTGTTCGGAGAAGATCTGACGATTTTCCATGTTATTCATTATTTAATTTCGTTAGGTTTGTCTCGCAGAATCAGGTATTGCTTGCAAGAAATAAGCTTGTCCCCACATTGCATTCTGGCCACTAACTAAGCCATTACTTCGATGAGCAGATATTCAAATTTTGATCATAACCCTCTTTTAAGCTAGACATTATTTTACATGTAAGCATGTAAATGTACGATTTCCTTCCCAAAGATACATGTTTGCGAATTATGGATTTTCTGAGCTCAAATTTCATAAACTTTTGGTCGAGTTTGAACTAGAGCACATTGGTAATGCGGTCAAACACTAGTACATCAACCATGACTTTATTTATAACATCACAATTACAACAATTTTAAATGTAGACTATTACAGAAAGTTTCTCAGGTTCAAACTATGTTTCCGGACGATATGATAATAGGTGCACAGACTGAACATTTAAAACGATTATAGAAAGACAATTTCATACGAATTGCGTTCAATATTTTCCGCACGAACTCACGGAAAAGTACAGTTACATAGTCTTCGAGATATTTTGCATATGCGGAACAGAAGCGAAGTTGAGTTGGGTCACCAGCGCTTCGTTTTCGTTGCAGTATTCTGTGAATTATTGATGCGAATGGCTGACCGGGTGATAGTCGAAACGTCGGTGTCACAGCCTGCAACCTGGATATTGCCATTCACGTAGCTCTAATCGAGAAAGCCTACGGGGGAAGTATTTTACGCACTTTGAGGAACGCCTCTCAGAAATAGCAATGTTTCCGTACGCAAACTGCAAAGTTTAATCTGCCGCAAAGAATAAAGTAGTGGTTTCCATGCACGAGTAGTGAAAAAAACACTTTCATTTCCGTATTCAATTTTTGCAACTTAATAGCTACGCAACAGTAAAATGACATTTCCCTGACAATGGAACTAAATATTCCCTATTAGCAGACAAATGGAGAAAAAATATTAATTACATTCAACGACTACCTCAGTATAAGCAACCTACTTCATTCGATTTTAATTTTCAGCGAGACTGTGAGCCCGCCACGCTATTGACAGTGCAAACGGCCATGCTCTTGAACATATTTACGTAATTGCTTCCGACGCCTGCGCTGTAGGCAATTTGCTATACACCTACGTCAAGAGTGTTGCCTTGACAAACGGCGATACGATCAGCACTCAGTGTTGATAAACACAATACTGCAACCGCTAGGTAACACAAACCTTTTGGGATCTCACTTCGTACTTATACTTCAACGTGTAAATACTAAGTTCACACAAAATATCAGTGAGATACAAGCTTTATACATTTTCAAGCAATTGCGATCATTTAGCAAGTAGACGTTCCTTGTATCCTAGTGTTCTTTCCTGATAAATTCACTTTAACAATGGTTTTCATACTACAAACTAGAGGTGCTACAGAATGGCACAGGCTTTCTCGTACTACTTATTTGCCTAATATCTCTGGTCTGGGATAGCTTTTCGTTTCTGCCCCACCCGCTTCCCAGCTGCCATATATCGCCGCCCAAACTACACTGTTTTTTATGTTTTCTCAATTATTCCGCCTCCTAATGGTAGAAGTGAATGAACCTAATCTCCTAATGGTAGAACTTAATGTAAATATTATAAAAGAGTAAAACTTAGTTCAATATTCACATTTCCGTTGAAAATTCTAAAGCCGTTTTGGAGAAAATGTCGTTTTCCGCATTTCTGAAAACGCACATGCCGAGCTCATTTTCATAGACAAGTTCTAAGTTCTCAAGAAATTTCAGGTGAATTTTTTTGAAGCAATTGTACTCACAAATGCAATAATGTATACAATTTGCTGGGAATGTAAACGTGAACAGCGTGAAAATATTTCAAAAAATTATATTTATGTAAATTTTGAAAAAATAAAACATTACATTAAAGTGGCACTTATGTAATGCTGAAGCACTATCGACACAACGAGTTACACAATTTACCAAGTGCCTGAAAATTAACAACAATCAAATTTAATACGTTTTCATGTATATGTAATGTCTCTGATTTTTAATCATTTGACAAATTTATTTTCTGCAGCACAAGTTACATTCTCTGAAGTAAGCATGGAAGACCGGACATTTCCTACCTCAACATGATAAAAGAATGTCCTGTTCCTGAACAAGTTTTCTAAGAGACAACTCTATTTAATTTCCGGTCTAACATATTATTTGGAAACTAATGCAGTAAATGCAAAATAAATTTTATAAGCATATTTTTTGCATTTCTGGGAGGAGACTTATTTTTTCAAAACAATTTGTACACAGGTAGCCCAAGCTTACTTTACATGCAGGACTGACAGTGGATGTACTGAAATCAAATATAAGAGTGAATATTTCATACTAATTTCACAGTATGTTATATGATAAAAGCATGACAGAATTAATTTTTCGAAAATTCATTTATCTGTCATGTAAGACACTTTAAAAGTCTCATCAAATGATTCAACTTCGGATCCGATTTAGCAGTACTTTTATGCTAAACAAAAGAGAGAAACAAATAAGCGTTACTCTTCTTACCAATTGTTTAATTTTAAAAAAAGTTACATTTCTTGAAAGAAGTTGCACTTTTTTTGTTAAAGAGGGAAGCATCCCAAATGTATCTGACAATCCATGTTTGTGATGCTCAATGCTAGGATGCAACTGCACCTTTGTCGTTTTATCGCATGATTTCTAAGTACCATAAAAACTCTATCTCACGAATATTACGAAAACCTTTATACAACCCGCCACTTTTCTCTTTTAGCACGATGACTACAATGCCAATAAACGCTTGTAATGAATTATAATAAGATGGGGAGGCTATAACAACAGTTCTCACTAGAAAGTTGTTACAACTCAGAATTTATGACCATTGCCGCAACCCATTGAGAATTGCAAGAAAAGTCACGTTTAAAGCTTTTGTGATGTAGTCTATTTTCCCTGTTGTAATCTTCTACACTTTTTTCTACGTTGAGAAATACTGAAATGAGTATTATGTTTTCATGACAAACTAATCAATCTTTTATGAGTAAAGCGTTTATTTCGTTAACGTTTGCTTTAAATTAACCCATTTTATGTCGCATGGCTTATAATAGTAATGTTCATACTGTAAGAGTATGTTCCTTTTTTCTGAGGAGGAAACTACAAATATAACCAAAGTACTAATCTATAAAACAAAGAGTAGAGAGCAATTCCGCCAAGACTACAAATGTAGACAAAATACAAATACAGACACAATACAAATATAGACACAATACAAAATGGAATTGAACTCTTAGTGGTTGGCTCGAAGCACCCTTCAGCTCAACTACGAAAAAAATCATAGAATACAGCAAGCAGTTGAATAAATTCTTCAAGAGTTTGAACTTTAGTGAACCCGTGAAAAGTTTGTCACATGTGAGTGGGCATCCGCTTGGGCGACATTCACGCTGGTTTAAGGGTTTTTTCCACAAGATATCTTACTTCAAGACATCACTTCAGCCGGGACAAGTTCCAAGCTCCCGAATGATCTCCCGATTGACTGAGTGATCAATTAGTGATTTCGGGTGCGGCAACTTTTGCGCCTGGAAGCGCCGGGAGAGTTAGCTGCTACAACTACAAAGGTAATTAGTCCCATAAGTGTAGTACATTTTTGTAGAGGTGGTGGTGATCTTCACCCATGGCTGTAGATCCGACGCCAACCTACTTCGACTTGTGGTTTTCCCCAACCAGGTATATCCCACCAGCATGGCACCGCCCAGCCAGGACACGCTTTAAGCTCATGACCGGTCTCCCGACATACGTGGTAGTGTAATGCATGTTAGTGTAAGTGTATGTAAGTAAGGGGCGAGTATAAGATAAGGAAGCGGAAGGAAAGATTGCGCCCGGTCCGTGGCCCGTTTGTTAGGGTACTGCTCTGGCATTCGCCTAGTACTGGGAGGAGAAACTTCGGAAAACTAACGATCAGAGCAGTCGGCTTTTAAAATTGTTCTCCAGACATTGGCTGAATTCGAAATAGGTACCTAGCACCCGCATTTTATATGGCCTAGTTGAAACATCCTAGCATTCTTGAGAACTTGAGAGCTGAGCTGGTATCATCAGGAGGCTACGACACTCCTGAGACGACCGTGTGAAATTTGTGCAATTTGCGTAACTTTTGCTTCAAGTTAAAGCTTGAACAAATCAATGTATTTTAACGCAAAGTTAGTGTACTATAATTCAAATCACTACAAAATCATATCCACTGATAACTTATTCATTGCTGTTGACTTTTATTTCTTTGAAAAGAAGGCTAGTTGAAAACAGAAATATACGTAATATAATAGCTAAAGACCTGCGATTTTATCCCACAAAAAGACGTACCGTAGAAAATTTACAATAGAAAAGTGCAACGATAAAAAATCCAAAAAAAAAATTTCCATGGCCTTCTGAAGGTATTCTCCTAGACCAGCCAAACCAGGGATGTTGTGGAAAAATTCCCACGGAGTCAAACATGATTCTGAAAATGTGATTGTAATATTTACCTTTATCAAGATCTGGGTATGTAATCGTACGTTGTAATATACTAGGAAGAAAGTCTGATACACACCTTAACTTAAAAACATAATACCTAGCTATAATCACTAAAAATGTTTTGTAAAGAGGCACGTGGGCCAACCGATTGCCGAACATTGCATACATTCACTATATTTAAATTTAAAAACACCCAATCTACGGACTTAAAAAAGCTTAGTTTAGCTTATGTAACTAGAACCTCACGTATTTGCTCGCGCTTGATGACGAAAACGTCGATTACTTGCGATACATAGATTGCAAGTGATATTACACAATGACCTAATGAAAGAAATTAAGATATATAAGTGTTCATTGTATTAATTTTAGGACATTATAAATATTTAGTAGCCCCTTGGATGACACGTGCTATCTTTCCGTGGAGCAATCAGGGGTTCGAGTCCCGGTTAGAGCAAAAATGTAGCTGTAGCTTCCATTACATTCATCTCAATTTCTGTATGACGAAAGAAAAGTTCAGGTAGGCCAAGTATACGGTGCAGGGAATACGTCATGCTGGCTACACGTTTCCCTTATCTCCAGGCGCGGGTAACAAATAAAAAGAGGACCAGGCTTGGGAAAACCGAATGCTGGCAAAAGTAGCATTAATACGATTATAAAATGTCAAAAAAGTACACATATACAATAATATTCAGATTTTTATTCTACAAAATTAATACTACAAATGTATTACAATACTATTAGTACACTAAAACACTACAAATATACTACAATACTATAAACTATAGAATAATTACACATATAATACTAAATGACAAATTTGTGACCCACTACCTATCATTTAAAAAAAACACGAAATTTCGTTGAGTAGAACGCTCAAATTTCTTTCTAAAAGAAAACTCTCAAAGATTTAAATATTTAGATGATTTACATTATTATTATTATTATTATTATTATTATTTTATACTTTAACATTTTGACTTCTGGCGGAGAAGGAGAGTAAGGATTTGTCTCTTATTCTTTCTTCTTCCACCAGTGTCGTCCTTCCGCACTTACATAGCGCTTAATTGTAAATTATCGCACTACAGAATTACTTTGCCTCACTAGTTCTTTGTATTCAATATGTCTAATAATATTTAATAGCGAAGAGTCAGAACGGTCCATCAGAACACAACTTCGGCAAGTACCTGACATCCTGACTATACGTAACCCCGATAAATTTCCGGTTTTCTGCATTAACCCCTCCGAAGACTAATACGTGGCGGAACATGGTTTCGCAGAATCAAGGGAAGCTACACCATGTCAAATTCATGCAGACACCATGTCAAATTCCATCTACTTGAAACTTGTAATACCCCTGGGTTGCAACAATTACTTGATCACAATTTTTCCTCGAGTGACACAATTGAAATGGAGTAGACCACAAAGCTTAGTTCTGAAACCGTGGCAGAGAAATAGAGGAACTTCGCCTCGGGGAGTAACTTGGCCTGTTCCGCGGAAATTGTGCTCTTTAATCAACTGCCCACGCTCCACCTGCCACAGCACGAGCGGTTAGGTAATACAATCAAGGTTTCATGCAAGTTTCTGCTACCAGTTACTTACGTTTCATTAAACACAAATTCCATGAAATATTATAAATGAACTGTGTACTGATTCACTGTATATAAGGATTTCACTATGAAACCGCTATTTAATTTTCTACCCGAGAGCCAATTTTTTTAGTAATATCATTTTTTCTCATGAACCTACTACAATAACACGTTTTACTTTATCTTTACGGAGTGGAGGGAAATTTATATAATGCTGAGCGAAAAAACTGGATTTTTTGGCAGAAAAACGTATTACAGGGCCCTGTTAACGAAAAAGTGGATAAATCCAGTTGCTAAATTTAGAAAACAAATTATCTAACACGTGATGTAGCCAGAATCCATGTTTTGTGGGTCCTTGATACCGAAAAATCGAATGACGGCAAAATTAGTGTCTGTTCGTCCGTTCGTCTGTCTGTCCGTATGTGAACAACGTTAGCGGCTAAACCGTTTAGCCGGTTTACTCCAAAATTGATATTTCGCAATCGATCTGGCTGATGTCGCAGCGTCTTGAATTAGAAAGCGTTATTTTAATTCTGAAACACTTTACATGAGGCCTCTGGGAAATTTTCAAAAATTTTCAAAAATTGGCTCCATAGTTTGTGATTAATTTTTGTTTTTGGATGGTGTGAAGGACGTTTACGAGAATGGTCAAGGTCTCGTGTTCATTGAAAACCTTGATTTTTCGAAAATTGCAAAGGCCCAAATTGTTTCAGGAGTCTTCCTACATCTAAAATATTAAAGACAGAGATTTTTCCCTTAATGAAATCTGGTTTTGAAAGACAGATTTTGAAATACGGTTATTTACAATTTTTCGAAAATTTGAGTTCTTTTCGTGTAATTTTCTCGAAAATACGGGCGAGAAAGTACTTGTTTTAGCATCACTAGTTTCTTCTCCAGCGACATCATTTGCCTTCTCCCTTTGAATTAGGAATAATATCACTAGCAGATAAAACAACTACAGTTGAATAATTAAAATATTTACCTTCCAGTTAACTTCATATCTGAGCCTTAAGTATGAATTTATTTCTTATTTCTGCTAATTCAAAACTGTTGTTAGATTTATTGATTTATCTCAACCTCAAGTGGTTCGAAAATAAACAATACCAACATTATATATCTTGACAACATAAAACTTCTCATTTTTGTTTACTTTTACAAATTTTTGTAGAAGGTTTGGACAAGAAAACCCTTAAAACATATTATCTCATGACAATGCGCAAAAATGTTTAAGAAGTTTATATCTCTTTCCTTCAAGCCGTATGATTTTCAAGAACAAGGGACCAGCAAAAAAGTCAACGGAAAACACAAAATATGTGTTTCTTATTCGTTAAGCGTACAAATGTTTGTAATAAAATGTCTGAACGCATTAAGAGCAGTTTATTTTTATTTATTTTTGACAAAAACAGCTCTTATTGTATTTCTGAGAGAAAGGAAATTACGTACAAATCTCCAGAAGCAAAGGAAAGTTTAATTATTGCAATATTTTCTGTAAAGGTCAAGGGAAATTGGACAAAACCCAATTGAGACGGAGTTGTCACGGAACATGTTTAAATTATTTCTTACAGAAAGAACATTCTAATTTTAAAATTAAATTCATCTCGAACGAGCTTAAAGCTACGTTTTCGCACGAATAAGATTGCTTCGAGGCAACAAATGGATTCTTCGAAAGAGAGTTGTTGATGGACCAGGAACTTAAGAAATGAGTCTTGAAATAATTAAAGTTAAATGTTTTTGGAGACATTTATTTGAGAATTAAGAATTTAACAAGATATATTCTCAATTTAAGAACAAATACGGCTACAAAGTTGACCCAATAGAAACCTCTTTAGATTCCTACACCGTGTAACGAATAAAAAGACGTGCGGAAAAGAGACACATTATTGAGAGTCCAAGCTTCCATTTTTATGTATTTAATCATCTCATAACTTTTAACATAGAATTCCAACCACCGGGTCTATAAATTTAACGAACAAACTATGATGAACAATGAGGAACACGCCATGACTAAGAATGGAAAGAAAGTATGCGTGTACTGAGAACCTTGAAAAGAACGAACTTGGTCTCCTTTGAGAAAGTACCCTCAAGAGTTTCTCAATTGTAAGCAGAGGAGCAAGGTGTAACGGTCGGGGCATTGTTCTGGCCTACTCCATCACAATTGTTTAATGAAAAGTAATGAAGTTTTGACCTTCAAAGTGATCTGAACCCAGTAGGGTTTTCTGTATACTGTGTTTGCGTGGTGAAAATGTGAGTATAAAATCATTCCATTTGTATCAAACGATTTCGATTTTCAAAGCAATATTTATTAACTTACACTGAGAGAAATGTTGTAGTAGAATGTACTAAATATGTTTAGTAAGCGATCGTGTAGTAAATACAATTATTCTTGTAGTAAGATTCACTAAACATAATTTGGTTTCGTTTAGTAAATCAGACAATTCATATTCTTAAGTGAATGAACAAAAAGAATTGTCAAAGAATTGCCAACTCCACTTGTTTCGTAGATAAAATGATTTTGTCAGATCTGCGTCTCATGTCGTCACACTTACTAAACACTTAAGTAAGCACTGTTTACTAGTAAGAGCGCGTTCTCAGCAACCTGACCAATTCGAATGGTTATAGAGCCCGTCTGAAGGGTGAAAATTGAATGCTGTACATAGTATTACACGCAATATAAATGGCGTGTTTAGTATTTTATTGGTTTTCAATAATTATGTTATATTGTAAACTAATGGTAGAAATACCGTCGATAGCCTAAAGCTGGCACCTTGCCTCCGTAACTGGTCTGCTTTGCTAAGGTCTGTCAAGTAAAGTAAAGGAAGTACGAGTCCACGAGGTCGTAGGATGGGAGACCGCCCCGGAACCTCAGTTGCTACCTACTTGAAGGGACAGAAAGAAAGAATTCCCTTTCACGTTTCGTTTAGTTATTTCCTTTAGAATGAGGATTGTACACACACTTCAATTTTTTTTTTCAACTTATTACTCTCGGAGAGATAAATCAACACAATAAATCTTCCATACTAATGAAAAGTTTATGCCTACGTCAAAATAAGATTAATATATTGTTATATAATATTTTAGATAATACCCTTTGTAGAATTATAATTATTCACCGAAGAAGTTCCAAAACACGAGTGGTATTTACTTATTCTATTTACGTAATTAATACAACTCCAATGAAACAAGTTAAGAAAAAAGACGAAACAAATTCCACACATTATTCAACTACCAGTAAGTTAGGACAGGATGCAAGTTACGTACATCATGAGTTTATATATAATGAAATTAGATTATTTGATTGCTGAATGTGAAATAAATTCTCTTAATTTTGATTTCAGCGATAGACGTTCGAAAAAATGTTAACACAATGCATCTGAAATTGGATGAACTTTTATTGGATACTTTGAATCCATTGTTCAATTAGGCCACTATGAGTATTGTAATTGGTAATTTTAGACATTTTTCTACAAATATGTTGAATTTCTTAAATTTAATTGAAAATAATCATGAACTTTTATACCTGCCTCGATGGCACTGGGGCTTGTAGTAGAGTCCATGTACGCAGAGCCGTAAGCCGGGCATTCTCGTCCGGGGTACGATATGTGGTGTTTTCACCGTGAGATCGTGGCATTAGTTCCTCCAACCACTATCACTAACTGTGTATCACCTCTGAATCATCATCCCGTTGATAATCATTCATATCGCGTCATCATTCATCCTTCACGATCACCTACACCATTATCCATATAGTAGAAGGAATGGTAACTCATCAATACGATCCATCTGCCCAGGAAATGAGAGATCATAAAGATGTGATCCCCTCCCACGACTACGTACGGCACGGAAAGTACACTACGTCATCATGTTTTGTTTTTTTTTAATGTCGGGAGAATAAATGTCGTATATCGGCATTCCAACGATCTGAAACTACTGTATTTCTTCCCGGCAAGCTCAGTGCAATGGTTTCAAAAGCCCCTGCGGGTAGACTAGCCTGCGAAGTAACATTCTTTAAGGCGGCCCGGATAAACTTCCCGCTCGGTACTTCACGGGTTTTTATCGATTTTTGACGTCACATACCCTCACGGGACTGCCGTCACACCACCACTCACCTGACGTCACCCTGCATTTTGACGGTTGGAAGTCTAGGCTCTAGGTTGTGATAAGCAGGGAGAAAAGGCAAATATAACCTTTGGTCAAGGTATTAAAACAAGTCTAATTGTTACGA
Organism: Acheta domesticus; assembly: GCA_031308135.1. Classification (NCBI taxonomy): domain Eukaryota; kingdom Metazoa; phylum Arthropoda; class Insecta; order Orthoptera; family Gryllidae; genus Acheta; species Acheta domesticus. Next base: position 100,651,121 of record JAHLJT010009355.1, on the reverse strand, counting down.
AAGAGTGTGTGCTTGAGTAGACCTGTGTGTAATGTGACGCACTTTCTCGTTCAGGTGCGAGTCTGTTATTTACATTGTCAGAGAGTTCCAGTGATTCAATCTGGAGCAAAAACGGAAGTATCCAGAAAAAAAGATGGGTTATGATTAACATGCGAAATTACTTCCGTCTTTCCACCGAACTTGACATCTGGCAGTTTTGTGAAATATCCAAGGGAGTGATGAAGAGGGAAAATTGTAGAAACATACATTAATTTCTTTAAAATGTTTACACCTGAACGAATTTCTACGTGAAATAGAACAGAATAAATTCGGATTCGATGGTGTGGCGGTTAGCCGGACTGTCATACCCAGGTTGGCGGGTTCAAACCCGATCGAAGCCGTGGATTTTTAAGGGCGAAAAAATCCTTCGTACGCCTTCCGCGGAGGGGAAGTAAAGCCGGCTGGCCCATGTTAGTAGCATGTAACTTGCATGTAAAAGATTCTCAAGCCTAAATGACGCCTCTGAGCTAAATTCAAATCGCCTGTTTCGTCGCCCGAGATAATACCTTCTTTCTCCGCTAGGTGAAAGGAGCGTAGCGAAATTTGCGTGGTCAAACGGAAGAGCGGGCCTGATGGCCCGAGTCTCGCCACGTAAAATAAGGCATTAACTATAACTATAACTAAATTATTTAATATTATATTTTTATAAGTTGATTATGAAATGAATTCTCATCGTTCTTCACTTTGAATATTTATAACTTGATAGCTAGGAAAAGCCTGAATGATTAGCTTGAAAAATATAAAATTCCGTACGATTCCGTACGTAAAATTCCGTTAAATCAAAGTTATTTACCTGAAAAGTTGTTTCAAATCATTTTTAATTTCCAATGCAATTATTTTAACATGAATATTTTAAATTTATTGGCTTCTGTTCTATTTTCTTCGCCTTACAATTTTTGGACCAGATTTTAATGATTATCACAAAATAATGTTTTTTGCTAGTTCGGCTCTGGTATGACGGCGAGTTACTAGCTAAAGAGATTTTGTATGGGAACTTGCATTCGTTGTTCCGCTGTTTTAAGAGATCGATTACGGAACAAGTCGCGCAAAACTGACAGGAACAATACGACACACGAAATAAAAGGAATCCCCACCAAAGAGACCTACTAGCTTCGAAGGAATGAAAACACTTTTCTCAGTATCATTTCAATACAACTGGCATTTCGATTCAAATTATTTTCAATGTTTGCCCGATGATTATTACTCCGTACCTGTTCCACTATAATTTTCTTCATTAGTGACATTCAATAACATTCAGCAGTATTTGAACGGAGTAACTTAAACCGCCAATCGAAACAGCAATTTGAAAGTGGCGCCAACTCACTTACCAGAGCCACCAAGAGATAGCGCCAACAGCGATACTCCGCAAGGATCAACTTAACAAGCGGCCAATAAATGGTACGAGTGATGTCATTCATGGTCACAACACGCCAGGAAAAGGTGTCGAGTGCTTGGTCCGATCTATCAGGAGCGAAAGGGAGATGATCATTTTAGTAGAGAGTAGAATATCAATACTCCACGGGAAAATTCCCAAAATAACTCTAGCTGATGAATATGATAGACAAGTAATCCAAACTATTCAGAAAGCAATTTACTTTTTACTTAGTTCGAAGCCAGAGATGCAAGTGAAGTTTATATCGAACACGACAGATAAGAAGCAATATCAGTCAATAAATATTTGAAATAGCTTTTTATCCACCTCAATTCATTAAAATGCATATCAACTGAAACAAAATTCCAAAGGTTCAGTTCAACAGTACATTTTTTCCCAACAATTAGAAATCCTACTCTTGACAGTTCATAAAAAGAAGTGACGGCGCCCATTCACATACCCGAAACGTTCTGAAATGTAAGTACATTGAACTAAGATACAACGAACTGAAAAATTCGAATTAACCAACAAATACATTATCAAATTAACTTTAATTTAAATAAAGTTACAAAACCTGATTTAAAATAAATTAGAACTTGGAGTAATTTCCAGAGGTTCTCATCTCCATTAATATCTTGTTTTATTTCAACGGAGGAAAGGAAAACGAGCAGGCGGAACAGAAATTAGAAAACGAAATGCATTTAAAACGGTACATCATTACGCAACACAAATTCTTTCTGCTTCCCGAAGCACATCAACGTCTTCCTCCACAATTAAACACGAAATTTATTTTCCACCCTTCAACATTTTAACCGCAAATGTGTCAAATGTTTACTATTATTATTGTTTGTTCAACATGGAAACATTTTTTGTCTCTATGTCAACCTCGTCTTTTCTTCCACGAGTTTCTTTTTGGACCCGTTCGGTAACTGTTTGGATCTTTCTTACAATTCAACTCTTCTTACTTTCCATGATCCCAAACACAAAATAATTCGAATATGACTATTTAAACAGCTAATTAACGCGTACTTCGGCGTAAATAGTTGCGAGGCAGCTGAAACGTCGTAGCCTGGGAGATTCCAGGTTCCAGTCCCAATGACTGATGTATTGTTTATATATCATAAGTTGGTCCATATGATGTCCATTGATAAGACAGAAATCTTTTAAATAACAGCTTTATATACAAATTTTCCACAACGTTTCGGAAACATTATATGATATTCATATGATATATCAATATTAATAATATAGACAGAAACGAAAAATATTAAATACATCGATTGATGTATTGATTGTTTCTGGCACGTCAGCTGCTTTGGTTATTAGTTCCGTTTGTGTAGAGAATGATTTTATACCTGGGGTGACGGTGTTCCTTACCCGTTGAATGGTGTAATCCGGTGTCGACCTATATGGCGTTTTGAATTACCTGGAGAATTTCCCCCCCAGGTATCTCCTCCAGCGGGGCACCGCTCCGGCCGGGACGTTTCTAAGCCCCCGACTAGTCCCCAGTAATGTGGTGGTATGATGTATGTAATTAAGAGGAGAGGAGAGGACAACGAAGAAGAAGAAAAAGTCCTTAATCCATTTGTAAGGGTAATGCTCCGGTACCAATCCTGTACTGATCGGAGAAACCACATTATTACCGTCCAGAAAAGCCAGACTCTACACTTCTCCTTCAGACAATGGCTGAATTCAACCATCTAGACAGTATCGAAAATCCCCCATCGGCGGAACTCAAATCCTAGGACCGGTCAAAGTCGCTGCAGAGAAGCGGCAATTCTGGCTCTGATAGAACCCAGCCGATCGAATAGAGATGGGGGGGGGATTTTTCAACAGATGACAGACAACAAGTTGCGTCGGTGTCTAGATGAGAATTCTAGAGGCCGATTTGTCCGTGGTCCGTTTCCGTGGTCTCCTACAGACAATTCTAGGTGGACGACGGAGCAGTGCACAAAACAATGGGGCTTTGCATCGTTTCCCATTTATCACCATTAGAGCTAGAGAAGCTTACACCATACATTACTAAAGGGTTTTTTATTTATTCGTGTGTAGCGTGTTTATTGTAGTGGTAATAATACGCGCCCGTCATCCTAAGTCACGAAATTAATTGTAGTATCACAGGAATATGCGACATACATATTATGTTTCAACACTAATGCTCCCATCCAAAGGACTCGTGAAAAAAGTAGGTTTTTTTCCTTCGTGTAATGTCGAATTTATCAAAGTTACTTGTATTGGTTTGAACTCTGGAAACGGGTTAACCTAACCTCCTCACAAAAACCTAGCTCATGGAGATTACAGTTCAAAGCCCCCTACACTTCCTCTGAAGCCACGGCGCTCGTGAGAAATGCAAGCGATAATGGCATTGCTGGACTAGGGGGACCTGGAACAGAACAAGAGACCCGCCGCAGAATGCTGACAAAAAATTGTCGTGACAGCACTGTATGACTAGCTAGCACGCTCGAGTCACGAACTGTATGACCCGTTCACTCGGAGGTGAGAAAGTTGAAGAGAGAGCTTTAAATTGAGATTTGCCGGTCGTTTTGGCATTGAAATTTCGTGCCATTTGTAACCACTTAAGCACCAAGTTTTCTGGATGTAAAATGCAATTACTCAATTACGGTAAATCTAATGAAGTGTTAAAAATGATTTTGAAGAAAAATTACCCAAGAAACAAACGATGAATTCTCTTGAGATTCTAATTGGTAATTTTTTCCTCTGTTCTACTTTTCTCATAAAGGAAAAAAATTAACTCCCTGTCACTAATGAAGAGGACAATTACTTTGTGAAAAAGTACAATACACATTTTTCTATGTTCCATTTCTACGATAATTTTGAACGTTATTATAAAAATGAATGTTATCTACGAGAGAACACAGGATATTTATTTGCTCATTCACACATTTTAAAACGAATACCGTTTACATTATAGTTCACAAAGTACATCTCTGCAGTATCATATTCATAGAACTTCTGAAAAATCAGTACTTCCGCATATTTGAATCGTAGTTTAATTGATTGATCACTGTTATGATAACACTGATGCGAGATAAACTCGCGATTATCCATATTCATTGGGACCGAGACTGCGCCGCGGATGAAAAATCTCATAACAGGGAAAATCTGGTATTAATCTGTTACAAAATTTAACGTAAACTAACGGTTTTAATGTAGCGTCAAAGTTTTATACATGACCAAACTATAAGTACGGAATGAAAATAAATATATTTTATTAAATAATTTTATTCGAAATCTCTTAAAACTGAACAGAGAGCGCACATCGGCTCAACGAATGGAACATTAGAGAGTCTACGGACGTTAATATATGAGCGAAGGGAAGAGAGAGACTATAGAAAGGGAAAGAGAGAAAAAAGGAAAGAAACAGGGAGAGAGAAGAACTGAAAGAGAGGTGGAGGGAGAGAAAAGGGAAGAAATAAATGAGAGGGAGAAAGGATGACAGAGAGAAAGAGAAGGAGAGAGGGGGAGAGTGGGAAAGAGAGAAAGAGGGGGTTAAGAGGGAAAGAGAGGAAGTGAGAACGGTAGAGTGAGGGGGGAGGGAGAGAGAGAGAGAGTAAAATAGAATGTGTAACTAACAGGTATACGAGGTTATCGTTACGTTCATAAAGAAATTCTTCTGACGCAAGCTATAAACGAAATTTCTCATAAAACATAGCACACAGCGATCTCACAATACAACCAAATATGGGCCAGAATATGTGCAAGCAAGCTGCGATTAAAAATCTACATCAATTACCAGTTACGGAGATGTTTTGTAATCATTATGTCACAAACATTCTTCGTACACATAATTATTTTTTTAGGTTTAGGAGACTTCGAATTACTAAGGTCACTAAGGATCAAGACTGAAGAATTAATGAGTAGACGGTGGCGATAATGATGAGGTGAATGACGATGAAAGGCAAGGGAAGGCGAGATCCGCGAGAAAATGTGCCGGGTGCTCGGTTTGTCCGCATGAATTTGTCGGAAAGAACCTGGAACCAGCGATGAAGGCATATGCGCTAGATATTTTTCGTCGATCCTCCACGTATAAATAATGAGATTTTGAATAACCAAAGAAGAAATAGAAACATTTCTACCGCACACACGGAGTTTTAGTTTAGTCTACGAGTTTGTTTTTTATGCCGTCATTGCACTAACTTCCGACTATTTCGTATTTCCTGGCGCGTCAAGTGCTATGTTCCTTAATCTCGAAGCGGCTGTCACAGCGGCTGCGGTGTTCTTGCCCCACTGGAAAGAAAATCGAGCGCCAACCAACCCATCGTGTTGCGAGCATTTTCCCTAACCAGATATCTCCTACCAATGTGGTACTGCCCCAGCCGGAACAAGCTCTAAACTTCTGAGTGGTCTCCTGACATACGAGTATGTGGTGGTGTAAAGACAATTGTAAAGGTTAGCAAGTAAGGAGAATGTAGATGGGGCAGCGAAAAGAAAGGAAAGATCGCGCGAAGTCCATGGACCGTTTGGTCCATGGCTATGGCATTCGCTTGATGTTAATCGGAGAAACCAAGGAAAATTACCGATGAGAGCAGTCGGCCACTAGAATTCTTCTCCAGACAGCGTCTGAATTCGAGTTAGCTGTAGCTAGTATAGAAAATCTGCTAGCGTCGGGACTCGAACCCTAGGACCACCTAGTCAGAGGCATTGCACTGCCATCAGTTTACGCCGTGAGCCACTTCAACCGGTAACAAATTCGACCAACAACTTGAATTTTAAACAGGTGGAGGTGGGTAAGGGTTTCAACTAATGTCACTGCAGTACCTCTGACCGGGAGGTCCTAGATTCAAGTTTCGACGCTACCAGGCTTTTCGCCACTACCTAGATAAAAACATGCACTACATTAATGGATTTATTAATCAATCAATAAATCGACCGACTGGGGCGGATTTTCGAACCTTTCGAGTGGTCTGGGTCGAAATCAACCAATGACAGGAGGATAATTAGATAGAGTCGAATTCAGTCACTGACTGGAGAATTCTAGCGGCCGGCTGTTCTGTTCGGTAGTTCTCCGTGCTTTCTCCGATCAATACCAGGCGAATGTCGGAGCAGTACCCTAACAAATGGGCCACGGACCATGCCCGATCTTTTCTCTCTCTTCCTTGTCCTTCCCTCAGGCCTTCCTTACATACATACACACACAAAAGCACTACACTACCGCACATGCAGGGAGAAAAGTCGGGAGCTCAGAGCTTGTCCCGGCTGAGGCGGTGCCACGCTGGTGGGAGATACCTGGTGGGAGAAATCCTCGCAAGCCGACGTAGATCGTGGTCAAATGGAAGAGCAGGCTTCATGGCCTGAGTCTCGCCACGTAAAATAAGGCATCAATTCAATTCAAGATATCAGCGCCGGATCTTGTCATCCAGCGGGGCAAGATCACTATCACCACCACCACCACCTCCCGCGATAAATGCATGCACTAAACTTACGACTTTAGCAGTTCACGCTGCCGAATCGCTAATCAATCAATGCAATTTTAAAAGTAAAAGTTTGTTTACTTTTGTCCAGTCATCGCCCAAACATTCGGAATTCAGCCCCTTCCGACGGACGCGTTCAGCAGGTGCCGAAAGCGCCGGAGCTCCGCCTCGCCCAGCCCGCGAGATCCGCACGGCGCGGTGCGCCGCGGCGCAGCGTCCCGCCGGGCGGTGGCACTTTCTCCTCCTCCTCCTCTTTCGACCCCTCGACTTAATTGGCCGGCGCGGCGCTGCGCCCGGGGCGGGCGCGGCGGCCGGGTCTTCGGCGGAGGCGGCGCCGATGGTAACATGTGCGCGCGCGTACGCGGTCGCGGTTGCGCAACGCGGAAATGCGCGCGGCCGGAAGCCCCGCGGGCGAAGACACCCACGCCGGCCGACGGGAGGGGAGTGACCCCGCGAGCAGCATCTTCTCACCGCCGCGGGCGGCCTCTCGGGCGCCGGAGTGTGTTTGTGCGGTGAAGTGCACGAAAGAAACACCTGACTATTGTACTGGCTGCGCTAGCTCGGCGGTGAGACAGACGCATCTGCGGCAATGTTGGCTGGGAGACCCTAGGGTGGGAGTCTCGACGCTCGCGGGCTTCGGACCCTGGATAGTGGGCTGGGTCGAAATCGACCACAGACTGGAGGATAATTCTATTGCAGTGAAGTGTTGTGTGACTGAGTGGGTGAGTGTGTTTGTAAATATAGTTTAAGAATGAATGAGAGTGTGATAGGAAAACAATAAAAGAACGAAAAATAATAAATAAAAACACTTAACAACTAGCAGGCCCAAAGAGGTTTTAGTAACTAGTTATACAATAATAGATAGTTTTAGTTTAGGATATAAGATATGCCCTGACCGTACCGCAGAAGCCAAAACGGCTACAGTTCTCTGTATCCCGAAGGAGTGAATAAATTTCCGCCTCTCCACGCCAGCCGGAGAGCGGAAAACTGAGAAAAAGGGTAATTCTAGTGGCCCGTTACTCTGATCGGTAGTTTAATTGGTTTCTCTCTCTCGGAGCAGCACCCTTAAAAAACAGTCCTGCACCGCGGCGACATTTCCTCCGTCAACCTTCCCTCTCCTCTCTCCCTAAACACACATTGAACTTGCACACTACCGAGTCGAGAACTTTGAGCTTGCCCGGGTGGGGCGGTGCTCGGATATAACTAGAAGAGAAAACCTCGCAAGTATAGATCGTGTCTCACAGTCCAGCGAGAACTAGCTCCCCCCAGCGATATAACATGCACCACACTTAGGGGACTAATAAAGTAAATAGTGGATGTGATTCGAAGATTTCAAAATTTGTATTGCTGTTCGGGAAAACGATGCAGAGGACGGATCTTCGGCTACATGAAATGTAAATGTCTCTTTCAGGTTTCATTCTCCGCTTGAAGAATCGAAAAGGGAATTTTTGTGATGCTCAAATGCCCGCACTTCCCTACGATAACTTAATGCATAACACCGATCTAACTTCCTTCGCAGAAACACGCTGGCAAGAGTTTTCTTCTTTCAAATTTCTTTACTTTTAAACACGAAGCTAATTTCGCAGAGTTAAGATTTTGCAAGAGATATCTATATAAGTTACACGGGACTTGAGTCTTCGGATTTCATATATATTTTTGTTCGAAGACCTGAAACTAAATAAAATCCAACCATTGTACTTGATAATAACGCTGAAGTATATGTTGGTTCTCAATATTTTTAAAGATATGTTCAAGTACAAATATTGTGAAAAGAAACGGCGTTATCGAGCATCAGTTTTATAAACTACTGATTAAAAGATTGCTTGAGATATTGATGAGTATGTACGCTTCTCCGTAAGTTAATGCACAAGAGTATCTGTGATATCCTTCTCCATTACTCTTCTCCATACGTTTTTTTTTTTTCCGACATTTTCAATTAATAACAAAAGAAACAGCTAGTTTGCAGCCTTTAAGATGCCATAGTTCTCACAAGATTTTATTTCATTCATGGGATTTCATGTACAATAGGGATTATGTATATTATATATTATAAATTACGTAATATGTATGCTTACTTTACATTCTGTGGAAAACAGAAGGAAAACTAAAAATCTGCATCTATTTTAATAAAAAATAAATATTCTAAAAAATAAAAATTCTTTTCGAAATGTATTATTCAAAACTTGTTTGTCAGGTGATTTGTTAGAACAATTGCTTTCACTAAAATAAAAGAATGCATTCAAATTCTAGCCCAGCAGGACACACATGCGAGAAAACCAAAAGTTACACCTTTACCCGTATTCGCACCTCAGAAAGCCTACACTTTGTGGATGTGCTTTAGCAGCCGTGTCCCTGCATTTCGTTTTATTTTGCCCTCACTTTAAAACTGTTTCCCTCCACATCCAAACCGAAAAACTAATTAGCTTGTGTTTACCGTTTGGAATATCTCCGGATGTTACCAATGCTTTGTACTAAAGAAAATTAATTTTGGGGCAATTGTGATAGCAAAACAGAAATGCAATAGGCGCTAAAGGAATGTTTGCACGCATTGCAATTATATAAGCACGTACTGCGATAGAATAATGTTTATTTAGGGAAAATTCTAAAATAATTTTGTGTGAAATGACGGTGATCATTACCTTTCAATTAATGACTGTATTTGTGCAATATAATAAAACGCCTATTCAAAAGTTGTTGTTTTATCGCACTGCAGCTGCATATGCGGGGGTTTAATTTTGTCGCAAATGCTAGACACCCACGCCCGTGTGTTACACTGCAGCACATTCAGAAGAGCCACTCCAGGGGATCCAGCGCAACGAAGTTATCCCCCTTGCTTTACCAGATAACGTTGGATCGCAGCCACAACTAGGTCAGTGGATGCTCGCCCAATACGCGAGCCCCATGGGTGGAGGATACAGTCCGCCTCCGCACACACTCTACTTGCGCTCCGAATACGTGTTTCTAATGTGTGTGTCTGATGCGAAGGCAACTCCCGGGCAAGGCTATGACTCCCTCCCCTAGAAAATGTTCTTTAATAAGTACATTTAAACAATTATTTAAACTTGCATCAAAATTATATATTACTAGTCGCATAAAGCAACAAAAATGGTATTGAACAAAATGGTTTTCCAAAAATTAAGCATACACACTAATCAAGAACAACAAAAATACCTCAACAGAGTAAATATTTTAACAAAAACAGTTTTCGCGATTATTTTACAATAACATAGTGTAGTACATGCACTGTACTTGTTCTTTATACACCCAAAGATAAAAAAGTTGATGTTCCAAATGTGAGACTAAGTAGAAAATACTGAATGGCGGGTGCCCTTTTCCTTGGTGCATTGCTAGCGCATGACGTCAGCTATATCGTAAGCAGTACAGCAGTGTTCAGCAGATGCCACGAGCGGGAGTCCGTGGCACGAGTGCCACGACGAAATCGCCTTTCCACGCAGTTCATAACCCGCCGCAAGAGACATTATTGAGACCCTATTGTAAAACGGCGGGGTTACTAATAAATCCCTTTCCCGACGCTAGTGGAACAGAGAAGCTCGTGGCATGCTACGGTACCACGACGCGTGCCACTGCCACCAGTAGACGATCTTGACACCACTGCAGTAGAGTATGAGAATTCATTCTGTACGCGCAGTAAGAGAATAGACGGAATAATACAATATTTGCATTATTCAGTCAAAATAGAAACTGCTCCATTGTTTTTTTTAAATTTTACCCGAGTTTCTGGATGTCTAACGAAACCACAGATACCTCTCAAAAGGCCGGAGACTGAACAGTTTTCTTTTAATTTCGCGCGTATCGGAAATTCGTTGAATATATTTAGAAATTATTATAAAACAATTACAATTAGCAAGTTACTTGTAAAATATATTTTTTAAATTACCTCCGAATTTTAATTCAATCGATTTCAAGTAGACAATGTAGGAGTAAGAATTATAAAAGGAACTAATAGAAAGATTGACATAAATAGCAATCAGAAGTTATATTTTGAAAATGTTGGTAATTAAAAATATTCCAATTCGAAGTAATGTATTAATCAGATAGTTATTCGATAGTTTCTGCAGAAATTATGGGAAACCATTCTTTCATGAACAGTGAAAGAGAGAATCTTTCGCAATAAAATATTTTTCAAATGTTAACCAGACGTGTTTCAGGAGTTATTGCACCATCTCCAGTTGTTTACATAAGGAAACAAATGTGGAATAAATAATATGTTTGTAATAAGTTTCTTTGAAATATTAAATACAATATTATGTGGTTGAAACAGCATTGTGTTTCACTGAAATATGGTTTAACATACGAGGCTGATTTAGTACGTTATGCTAACTGAAGGAGCAAAGCATTCGTAGTGAAGAATATTGTACCCAATGAATTATTAATGAGCCCAGCTGCAGCAGTTGACCCTACAGACCATTAACTGAGAGACATTACGAACGTTAAAGGTCCAGAGTTAAGTAGGTAATGGCTGTAAAGAAATATTCTTTTGTAGAGATTTAAGGTATGTGTTAGCTGCGCAGTCGAGGTCTACACCCGGAATCTTACATTCAAAATGCAGCAAAATTTGAAATTTCTTGGTAATTTTTATTTGATACAAAAGCTTATAGTCAAAGAATTGGCATATTCTCAGTGATTTAATAAGCGAGGAAATAGAGTGCTTCGATCTAATATTTAGGGCGTCAATATCATCCCTAATATACATGCGAAGCACTCATCTTCCTTTGATTGTAGTGAGCTAAATGATCTGAACACATTTCATTCCGTTTCATTATATTAATTTAAATTCTCAAGCTCTAGTATATACGAGTAAAAGTATTTTATCACTTCGTTTGTATTTTGTTAATACAGAAACATCAGTTATTTAGAATATGGTAATGCAGCCATTAAGAGGTAAGTAAAAATTAAGTCGAATGCTCTTACTAGCTATATTTCCCACAGAACTCTCCCATTACCTTTTTGTTCGCTCACTGAATCCCGTTCGTTGATACAGAGAGATAATCTTTCCCACAAACTCTGCCATAAAGCAATGTTTACTTTTCAAACATGTAGCGATGTGAATCAACTCTGAAAATATAGCAAATATTAGAGAATTATGAACCAGCGTTCTGTGATGTGAACAAGCATGAACATAAAGGTGAAAGTGTAAAGTCGCAGCGACTAATATACGAGCGAATGTATTGTAGATTCTTGCATGACCTTTCAAACGGATTCCCATTGAATGCAACTCTAAAATAAATTTAAAATGGAAACATTAAAATAAATTTTAAAAAAAACACTTCTCAAAAACTTCTTTCGACACCTAGACTCGCACTGGTGGTTCCCCTGTTTTTTTGAGGAAATGGCACGAATTCTGGGTATTTTTTAATATATTTGGCTCCCCATACATTCATTTCCGGAAAGAGAACGTCTACCACGCGACTTCCGACGTTGAAGAGCAACACTTTATGTAAACATTTCATCTCTTTGTGGAAAACAATCATTCGATGAAGAACTACCAACTAAAGAAATGAGCATAATACTTTTTTCACGTCACGATCTTATACATTTAAGACCTAATTAAAATGTCTATCAAAATCGACGTGAATATTTGAACGTTTCCAATAATGCATAGCATCAACATCACAATAAATGTAAGCATTTATTTCTCATTTATTAATTTTATTACAAGATGATGCTAATGATAATGATGATGATGATAATAATAATAATAATAATAATAATAATAATAATAATAATAATAAGCCTACATCAATCCCTTTCGGGCTATCAAGTTATTCCGTTCGAAAATAGGATAGCTCGAGTTACACATTACACATCAGATGAGGTGATTCCGGTGGTTACTATTCTCTACTGTTTGTTTTTGCTGCCGTTAAAACAATAATAGTTTTCACATATATTTTTCACATGTAAAATCACTTATTCTTTTCACAAAATATGGTCGACTAACACAAATTAAAGTACACTTTCGTCTTATTGTTTTCACTTTTAGTTATGCAAGATAATGCGCTACGTCAAAATGCCACTTGTACTTTAGAGTGAGTAAAAAAATATTCTAATAAAATAAAAATCAGTCGTTCGTAATGCTCATTCGTTATTTTAACAAATACTTTTAAGTTAGAGAGAGAAAAAGTGAACGAATTGAACCAATGTGACAAAAGAACATTGACGTGCTACTTTTCTGATCTCTAAATGGCCTCTTTAAGCTTACTTTGCAGTGAAATACAACTAAAGCACTCGCTCCCATTGTAGTGAAGGAAGAAGAGCTCGCAAGAAAATCTTACAACTGACCTCTATAACCCCCTTCAACACATTTAACATTGAGTTTGCAAAGAAAGAAGCACAAAGACGTAACCTCGAAACAAACGTGGAACAATACAAATTTTTGCAAGTACTATTCTTTTGAACTTTCCTCTTTGTTGAAAATGAATGAAGACAAAAGGGGAATCGTCATGATTTATGAAGTAAAATTCATAAGAATTGGCATTCTTTGTGAAACAATGTGCTTCCAATACAACAATATGCGTTTACTAGCGGCACATCCTTCAATTACATACAAACTACATACACGAACAACTACACAGAGAATTAAAAATAGAATCTATTCAAGAATACATAATCAAAATTTCAAAAAACCTCTATGAATTACTACCAGAATCCCCAGCCACAGCAACTTATCATCTTGGTAAAAATTACAGCCAACCACAGAGAATTCATTCACGCTACCCTAAAGACATTTTCAAGCCTCCCTAACTAACTGAAAATAATCTGCTGCTCTCTCTCTCTTTTTATTACACACACACACACACACACACACAACAATACCAACTCATTTTGTTTCTAACAAACTTATACAGAAAGTGTATTGACAGACCTGAGGATTGTTCATCTTAAAACGTTATGTAATCGTATGTCAACACCCTTGAAAGGCAGAAATGCCGAACAAAAAGAAATAAAATGTTTAAAAAAATCCTTCAATTACCTCGAAGGATAATTTTTTTGCAGCCGAAGAACGAGATATTGTTCTCAACAATCGACAAGCAGGTCTTAATAATCGACTATGCCTTAAAGGACATATATCAGTTATTCTTTCACGGAAGTTACATCTTTAAGAGATGAAAGTGTAGGATGCTATTTCAGGAGGAAAGAAACACCATCGAGATCCTCGCAATATTACCAATAAACAATGTCTCTTCTTGGCCCCTAAAAGCATACATTTCCGTAGGAAGTTATTTTGTTATTGTTGTTTCAGTAAATTTATACATTGTTAAAATTTTTTACTTCGGAAATCTTAGAGATGTTCTTAGCATTCGTCTCGCTTTAAGAACAATATTCAATCATGTACTTTATAGCAGAGAAATCATCAAGAAAGTGCTGAGCAGAAACGAAGAACCTCTCAGTAAGATGATATTTGAAACGTTTTTAACTAACTGACGAGAAGATTTTAAGAACGTAAGAAATTCCATAAACATTTCGCTTCCCTCGGTACGATCACTAACATCATTATCCAAGACTTTCAAATAAAATGTGCGACAAGGAAGCTAGTGATCAATTCACAGCGTATTTCAATTTAAACTGAGAAGTAATTTAATTGTAATTAATTCCAACATTTTTTTGCTCAATTTCATTTTACCTTATTTTAATAGGTTCCGTTAATCGAATTTTCTTCTATTTGCGTTAAGTTCTTCCATTTCATTTAAATGAAACGTGAACGTCCTTAAAAATCGTGCAGCGATCGAAGCAAGTGGAATGTACAGTAATCGGATTCGTAGGAGGATACTCAAGGAGCTAAATTTGAAAGAAGGGTCAAAATTGTTTTACTTCGAATGACTTTGCTGAATGGAGGACACAAATTGGTCAAACCCCTGCCTTGCATTTTAATATTGTATGTAGCATCAAACTTCCTTTATTTTTAAGGACGTAATTCACACGGAATGGGCCGGTTCTTCGCATGTAAAGAAATCAGGGCTCACAAGGGCAAATATTAATAACATTCTTTTATGTTGCGTAACGTACGAACAGGATTTTTTAACAGGAGTGGTAGGGTTTTCGGAGTGTTGACTATTTTGCGTAGAATTACGAATTTCGAAATAAAATCGCAAATAAATTATACACAAATTTATCGCAATAAACTTGTAACTTCAAAATCCCTTCAAAATACATTTCTAATAGAATGCTTAGGGTTTTTCATTATGCCAGTTATATTCGAGGTGCGACACTCGTTAAAAGTTCGAAAGAATGGAGCGTACAATCATAAAATTCAGGCGAGCATAAGTCAGCGCCTCACATCTCCAAAGTCTCTACTCAAGAAGTCCTTTGGATAGTGAAATTAAGGAATTTCCAGAAAGTAAATTGTAACTTAGTTACGAACTTGAAATGAATTTTACTGAATAAGTCTTAATTTTGAAAGGTAAATGTTCTGCATATAGACGTTGAACAAAAATTTTCATTTCTTTGAAAGGGACGAAAAGTTTAAAAATAGCTCGTTTTAGTGGTAAAAAAATATCAAAAAGTTTACAAGAGAGTCACCGAATATTCCTTACAACACTGTCTTCAGCCGCGAAATCTGCACTCAGGAAAAAAAACAACATTATTTTCCACAATGATTCGTTTTAGATGCGTTACTTTCCCTTTACATCCGACGATATATCGAAACAAATTTTCCTCACCAATGGCAACGTAGAAAGAAAAATAGCAGCATTAACAAAAAAAGATCCTCCCCTCACTGACAATGCAATTGAAACGAGCGCCAAGTTCACCGGGTTCAGAACACCCCGCGCTCCTCCGCATCGGGGCGTAACTAAGATCGAACCCGCGTCCTACGGCACGCGCGGCCGCGGCCTCCGCCGTCGCCGCGCCGTCTATCGATCTCGCTTCATTGTTGAGGTGACGTCAAAAGCCGCGCGCGCGAGGCCGCCCTCCCGCCCGGCCGCCGGGCGTGGAGCACGTGATCTCGCGGGTGCACGCGCGCGGCCAGGGCGGCAGGAACGCGTCCGCGCGCCACCACGCGATTCCGCGTGCACGGCCCAGCAGCCCCTCCCTACGCTGGGCATTGTAGTGGCATTCTCACTTTGGATGAATTGGCGAAAAATGAAATCAGAAACTGTAAGAACGGAGTAAGCATAAAGAAACAATAAATATGCGACAAGAATAAACAAACAGTGAGATTGCAACAAGAAAAAACAGAAGAACTCAACAATAAAATATTGTAAGAACAGAACCAGAATGAGAAAATATAACCTTCCCTACGCTGAGAATTGAAGGGGAATTCTATCGCACGAAATGACCGAAAATGATATCACAAAATGGTAAGAACGGAGAAACATACGGAAACAATAAAACTGCTACAGTAATAAGGAAATGGTGAGAATGCAAAGAAAAAATGGGTAGGAACGCAACAATAAAAACATGGGAATGGAACATGAATAAAAAACAATAAACTCCCCTACACTAAATGTTGTAGAGGTATTCTCACATCGTATGAAATGTCGGAAAACGGTATAACAAACTGTAAGAACAGAGTAAAAATGAGAAGACAATAATAGTGCGACAACGATAACGAAATAGTGACAATGCAAAAAAAGGATACAAATAGCAGGAACTCCACAACAGCAAATTGTAAGACTGGAAAAATAATAAGGAAACAATGAGCTTCCAAAGGCCAATAAAGAAATGGTAAGAATGGAACGAAAAGAGTATTAAGAATGGAATCAGAATATACAAAAAGTTAGATTGGAACTAAAAAAGTGAAGTAAAAAATATCTTAAGCTAAAATAAGAGCCTGAGAAATTCAATCCGCGAGTTTAAAAATATAAAGTGCCCAAATATACCGTGAACGACAAAACCTTCGATGTTTGCAATAATCACCAACGTTAGGTAGTAACGGACACGAAGTAACCAAAAATAATAATAAAGAAACAAATCACATCAAAATAAGGAACAATCAAATTTATAAATCAGAAAATGCTTTCTGAAATCCCGAAACGATTGAAACGGTTCAATGGCTAAAGTCACGGTTTGTTTCCTCGCTTTAACAGCCAACTTCCGACCGCAATTCCACGAAAGTAACGAAAACTAATGAAAACAGAGCACAACAAAACAGTAACACAATCGCTGAACGCCCGGGGAGATTGAAACCGTAGGCACGTCAACCGCAAAGGTCACCGATCGTTCCCTCGCGGGAAGCACCTCACCTTCCGACAGCGACGGATGTGAAAGTCAGACCTCAAGAGACCGTAGGCTTCCTACGCGCGCTGGGCAACGCAACGTGGGCTGCTGACAGACGGACACAATTTCCGACGCGGAGTTCCTCTAACTTCGTCTCGGGGGGCCCACGCGAGCCTGCTCAACGCCCACGCGTTTTCCCCACCGAGCCTCGAGGGTCGCGACTCCCTCTGACGTCAGTGTCCCGAACGGGCACGGAAATTACATGAAACTGCACCGCCACCCAAAAATATTACAAGGAGGTTTGAAGTGTTTTTCATTATGAAAGTTACGAAAACATCACTTTTAATAATAAGATCACTGAACCTTCTTGAGGGTGTACAAAAATAATATGAACTGTTTGTAATGGTATTTCCCGGCTGTGGGAAGAATGCAAAATAGGCCGTTGTTGTTGTTGTTGTTGTTGTTGTTGTATTTTATTGAGAACATTCTGCTCTTACGTTTGAATCAATCAACGGACTTTGTTGAAAGAACAATCCATTTTCGGCCTGGAGGTGATATAGGCAGTAAAAGAAGTTACGAACATCTCAGAGTAGCCCTAAGGTCACCATCTTAATGTGTGACTAATTGCAAGGCCCTTGAGATGATTATCACTAGGAATAAAGTGATGATAATATGAATATAATGGATAGGCAAAACGTAGTTCAAATTTACACAATTAACAGTTGTTTCGTGAAATTAGAGTAATTACTAATGTGAAAAGACCTGCAGTGCTTGGATGTATTGTTATTATGGTATTAATTGCATTAAGTCCCAAATATCGAAATAACCTTCCGAAATACAGTGTTCAGTGCAACAATTCTTTTTGTCAGATGAGGTACGCTTTAGAATTTATCAACAACTAATACGTATTGATAAGACAACCAACAAAGCGTCACCCATTCTAAAATTAACAAAAAAAATGATAAAAACTGGTGGAAAAGGAAATTACTAGGTATCACCGCAAATTAACGAACAAGAGAACAAGAGATTGAAAAGCGATGAGACTTACAAATGCTCTCACTAATTGAAAATCCCTAAAGCAATATCTTTTATTTAATTTCAAAACGAGAAAATGGAAATTCTACCCGTAAATTTAATTCAACAACTCGGCCGCCGCCGTCTGAAATCTGTGAGCGTGGCGTCAGAATGAATTCCCCGCTAGGCTTTCCTCGGGTCACAGGGTTTTTCCTTGGCCGAAGCAATCCTGTAATGGGATGGCGTTCGGAGATGGAAATATGAAGGTGAGGAGGCGACTGGATAGAGCGCGGCTAAAGTAATGCGCGCCCAGCAAGCGATGCGCGAGCGCGAACCGAGCCTCGAGAAGCAGTCTCCTACGTGCCACCGAATAGAGAAAAATTAAGGGAGCAAGGGAGCGAAGAGGGGAAGAGGAGTAGAGAGAAAAGACAAGGAGGGGGAGAGAGAGAGGACGAGGAGGTCAGGGAGAGGAAAAGGAGGATGAAGAACTGTGGGAAGAAGGGAAGGGGGAGGAGGAGAAAGAGGAGAAGGAAGAAGAAGAATGAGGATGAGGAGGATGAGGATGAGAAGGAGAAGGTGGAGGTGGAGGAAATGGATTCTCGCTTGCTATGCAGAATGATTTATTATTTTTTTCCTAATAACCAAGAATTGTAATAATTACAAATAACGATAAAATATTTAATGCTATTTCTTCTAAGGGACCGTCCATAAATAGCGTAACGCAAATTTGGACAATTTTGATTACCTCCTCTTGCCTTGAAACGCACCATAACACGCGCGTGAAGCCCCCTAAATAATTACGTAACGCTTGCGACACGTTCTCCTATTTGCAATAAGTAAAAACAAATTACCACGAGTTGCATTAATATTTGTGTTATGTATTAAACATTTATGACAATTAGAATTAGTTGGGATGCGAACTGCTCTAACAGTAAGATTATGGATAATTTTGAATGAAGGAAGCGTAAGAGAGAAAATCTCTTACACCAACCATTGCTAAGTCCATTGAAGGAGGGCGTTTGAGCGCCAAGTCTACTGCGCCAATTTAAATGGATTCTAGAATATACTATGGATCAGTTTTAAATATTTTTTTCGTAATCTAACACATTCAATCAATATATCATCGATGAAAAAATATTTTCATATATTGTAACAATTTATACATAATAACTTTTTAATTTATTTATATAATTTATAATATTTTAAATTTTATTTCTTTATGTTTTTTGTATACGACTGAATAAAAGGAATTATTTCAGCAAACATTAATACCTAACAAACTACGACCCCCCCCTTTCCCCTATGTAACCAATGCAACAATGCATCACACTCCTCTGATTAGCATTACGTGACTTATGGACAACCCCTAAGCATGGAAATGTTTTATTAATAAAACTGAATAAAACAGTTGAAAACGCGTTTGTTTTTTCTATAAAATAATGACCATAGATAATTATTCAAAATGTATTTTGTCATATTTTCAATGCACAAAGCTGGAAAATGAATGGAAATGAAATTTGGTCAATTCTGTACATTCTGATCCAATATGTGAGCGTCGTGATTTTCACTTCCGAGCACGAGCACAAATGGACCAAACTCATTTCCCATCTTGTAAACCTCCGAGTGGCGAACCCCGTCTTCCACAACAGCCAAGCGGACGGAATGGAAAAAAAGGAGTACCCCTCCGCGGCAGATGAGAGCGCGCCCGCGAGAGCACTCCGTGTACTCCTCGAAGCACAACACCTCTCTGCTAATGCGATGCATTTTCTAGCTCTGCACCTGCTTGAATTTCTTTGAGGCTATAAAAGGCGGTTTGCAAATAAAATCTCTACCCCATCAAATATATGAATACTAATATCGGCGTCAAACCACTTATCATGATGAAATGCACTTTGAAAATTTATATTTCCTTTTGCGAGCTCTCTTCCATCAATCCAAAATTTTGTACATATATTCCTAGTTTTCATTCATTCCATATGGTAGTTGCAACCCACTCACAATTTTTATCCTTCATAAACCTAAATTCTTTTCCTTTTCTATCGCTTAAGAGAGTTCTTTAAATTTTCTTCTTCCTCTAGTGCCAACGACCCATTCCGCCTTAATAAAATTTGTTCCATACGAAAGATCCCAATTCTATCACGTCAGACTGCTTCTCGTGATTGAATTCGTTTTGAAATCTTTATATTTCTTTTCCGCCTTCGCTCGACACGACCCATCTTTTCACCCACACTCAATCATTCCCGATGGTAGCTGCCCCTCGGTAATTTTCTCCACCATACCTCTTCGAGTAATCCTCCCATTTTCCTATTTTTTACGAAGGGAATTTAAATTTACCTTTTCCTATAGACTACAGACCAATTTCCTGTTAATAAAACCTACCACATTAAAGATATGAATATTATCGGTGACAGACCATTTCTTTGATGAAATTGATTTAGAAAGCTTTGTACATCTTTTCCGTCATCGCTCTTCCGGCACCCAATTTCTTTTTTTCTCTCTCGTCTTCAATCATTCCCGACTCCGGATGGTTGCCGTCACTTGCTCGTAATATTTTCTCCACCCACACGAGTAATGCCCTTCCTTTCCTATTGCCTCGAAAGTTCTTTGAATTTCATTCTTCCAATTACGCACCAGCTTAGTTCGACCCTACGCATACTTGTATTGCTGCCGAAAGCTGCGGAGATTATAACGGGGGATTGGGGGATTATAATGGGGATTATTCTCCCATTCTCGCTAAAATTAGAAAGAGATAGAAGTATTACAATGTACATAATATTAATATTATTACATTAAGACACATTCACTTAAGAATAAAAAAAAGCAGGTGCGCAACACAAATACATTATAAAATATTTTGCATCACTAGTTTGTTCTAAATGCATTCACAATTTCACCGCCAGTTCCAAATGCTTCAGCAGGTAAATTTTTCCAGTAATGTTTTTGCACGATTTACAAAGGAGAATTTCCCGGTATCAGGTCGCTGCGTTCGTGTACGAACTTTGACATTATGATCCTCTCTGCTTAAATGCATCGGCTTCAACAGCCTGTTCCGAATTTCCTTTCGCGTAGGGAACCTTCATTCATCTTACATGTAAAGCGCTAAGCCTAGCCTAGCGCTAAGCCTTTCTGTGATTTGAAAGCGGTCGTAATTCATGAGCGAGTCGGTTATTAGAGACTTCTTATCTGAATATTGTCTGGCTTGTGAACTTGTCCTAGTCTGAAATTAAGAATGACGTCGGGATTGGTGGGGGGAAGGATAGCTTTTTTTTTTTTTAATTCTGGCCCTCAAGAAAATGTGCGCAGATAAATTTCTTTCCCCACACGTCATACACAGTTTTTACTGTTTTTTGACAAATAAATAAATAAATAAATGGCTACTCTAACATTCATCACCTCAGAGCCCGAACCTAGGGTCTTCTGGTTCACGAAGCTTTGGTTGCGAACTTACAGGTACCTCTCTGAGCTTTTTTTTAAAAATATTAGTGATTTTCTCGCAATGTTTTTGTGAAACTTCAGCAATATTAAAAACAAGATTTTCTGTAAAACGGCTTCAATTTTTTTCTTTAAACTTCTTAAATGAGTAGTGTTAAATGCACTGAATTTCGATTTATTCTTTTGATTTCTCACAAAGTACACAAACATATATTTTAAAACTTCTTTCACGTCGTTAGCATTTACACTATGGGCGTTTTTTATACTTAACTGCATTTATCGGTGTAAATGTCATAAATTATTTTGTATGACGTTTCTCGAAAACTCAAAAGGTTTCTGTAAAAATGAACTCAAAATGCTCCTACGATATTTCTCAAAAAACGGCTCCAAACTTGCTACGAAAAAATTGCACAATTGACCAGATTTTAGTCTTCTATGATATTCCTAAAGTAATTTTACAAATTGATTAGTAGGGGACCGAAATTTTGAGAAAATGTCTTTTAGGCGTCGATCAGCTGGGAAATGGGAGGGCTACATCGAAAATCTAGGCCAGATTAGAGAGATTAGAAAATTAACTAAAACGAGAAAGTGTGCCACTCTGTAGCACCTTTTGTTTTGTAAGATTGTGGTTGTTCCAGGAATAACCATTTAATTCCTTTTTCCATTAGAGATATTACATCATTGTGGTTATTTTTAACAACTCAAAGGAGCGTTTCACTCTCGAGAAATTCAAAATGTATTCCTCCTTAAAATGAACTAAAAATATTCACCCGAGAATAAAACATTAATTTAAACCCTTCTATCATGAAAAAGCTGCTTGTTAACTAGGTGCCAAGAAAACTTTAATAGGGAAATAATATAAGTTTCGTAAAAATGGTCCCAAATTTTCTGCACGCTATTTTGTCATGGAAAATCGACTCCATTGCTAACCTTTGAAACAGAGTAAATTATTATGTAGGTAGTTACATGAAAATTTAATATATTAAAGTGGAGATACATAATCATTTAAACTGACGCTGTCAGAGATTTGTTGATAATGTAATTGAGTTATAAACGATAATAATACAAATATTACGTATGTTATGAATACAATAGAACTAAATGAAAGCCTTTGAATCGACATTGGTCCAACATTTTGAATAGCGTGTAATTGGTGAATTCAAACACTGCGTTGAAAATACAATTCCAATAGAACTGTATCATTAATTTATCAATCCTTAATAAATATTCCATTAAATTATCGTTACTAAAGATTGTTAATCGTCCGTTACACAGAAACTCTTTTCTCGTAGACTGCGTAGGTGCAATTACGCAAGCATTCCCGCGCAAATAGCACAAAAAGTTTCAAATTCTTAGCGCAGTGGCTCTTAAACTATCGTACATAAATCCCATTAGGAAAGTTCCATTTTTAATTATTTATCTGTCGGAGTGTTAACCATTACTTTTCTCTTTCGGTGGCGAATGTGTGAAACCAATAGAATTCTTTTCTATTCTTTTCTGGGTTATATTTAAATCTGCTCTATACATCGGTATGTTTTGTTTGATGCACATTTCTTTTTAATAAAATATAGAATTTGTATCAATTACAGTTTTCAAAATAATAACACAATAAAAGAGGAATTCAGCACCGTTATTCGCTTGACGCACCCCGAAGAACCTAATTGAATTTGTTTTTGTATTTATATTTAGCCATTATATGATCCAAAAAGGCAATTGGCCTCGGCGCCCTTAGAACCCGGGGTTCTAGACGGTCACCCAACCAGGAACCAGCGATGTCTCGAATTCGCATAACCTTCGTGACTTTACGTAGTAAACGAATTCGGCTAGCAACGCTGGTTCCGCAGTCGTGGCCTTTCAGTAGAACCAACCCAGCATTCTCCTAAATGATCGAGGGCAACCACGAAAACCCCGACAGGAAGGCCGGCACGGGGATTGGACCCATGTCTTCCGTACGCGTAGTCAGCGCACTGCGTTCTGAGCTACTTCGCTCGGTCGAAGAACCTATACTACTCGTAACATTGTTTATGGGACTCACTGAGGTCCGAGGAAAACGGGGATAAACCTCTGTTCGAAAACCACTGACCTACTTATTCCACCACGCCCCTTATTCAAACCACTTCCTCACTCATTCCCTCACAAGGCAATTCGGCGGAGTATAGCGTTCGATCCTCGAGCCAACCAGAGCGCCGGGCCGGCGGGCGACGCGTTGGCAGCGGCGGCGCACCCTGCATTAGGGAGATGAGCAGCGCCCATATTCCGCGCGCTTCAATCCCGTAAGCCCGGGGGGGGGGAGGTAACCACAGAGCGGCTGTGAACCACCTGCACCCTGCACTCCGCCCGAGATTACGCTCCACCCGCAGAGATTCACAAGAGATATTTTTAAAGGAAGAAATTGATGCTATAAAAAAAGAAGGCCTGTTTGACACCACTTTCGTCCACTCTCTACAGTCTCAGAAGAAATGTTTCAAACTTCTAAGGCATGTGGAAAGGTTTTGGATAATCACTTGCTACAAATTAATAGGGAGCGGATTTTATTGATACGTCACTTTTTTCCTTTTCATTTTAGAACAACGATTTTTAGTATAGACGGCAATTTTATGTTATGGCAAAAGGAAATGACCCTATTTTTATAAATTTGTTTGCATTTTTCGTCAATTTCGACTACAGAGTCACTTTTTACCTTTTCACATAATTTCTAAAGTATTTTTTTACTTCTTTCATCGATTTTAATATTTTCATGGTACTTGCTCCAAATAATATTTACGAGTTGCAACAAATGTTCTCCACAGAATTCTTGCGTAGCCTATTCGATTTCTTCGCTCAGAAGTTGTAATACCAGCCATTGTATGTAATCTAAGGCCCTTGTGACGACTATCAGCGCCACTGTCTGGTCGGCCGATTTCGGGATTACTAAAGACAGATTTCCTGGTAAAGAACAGTCCAAAACAAACGTCTGGAAGTTGAGTTCACTTGAACGAAAGCAAGAAGCTTTGATTACATCAGTAATATAATCCAACAGTTTGAGTTGTTCATCTCAAGGGATTTTTATCAAATTGTTTACGTCATTTTTCTTTGCTTTTCGAGCATTTTAAAAACAGATTAAGAGCATTATATTCATAATTTTCGACGATGTTTTAGATTATCAAAATCCACCCCTACTAATTTGCATGAGGTGGAAAGCTTCACATAATGATATTACACATGTGGTGTGTAACCTGATGTCACTGCAGTCCCTCTGACCGGGAGGTCCTAGGTTCGAGTCCCGGCGGCGGAAGGATTTTCGACACTAGCTTGTCAGCCAGGTCGAATTCAGTCGCTGTCTGGAGGAGAGTTCTAGTGGCCGGCTGCTCTGATCGGTAGTTTTCCGTGGTTTCTCCGATCAACACCAGGCGAATGCCGGAGCAGTACCCCAACAAACGAGCCACGGACCGCGCGCGATCTTTCCTTCCTCTTCCTTGTCCTATCCTCTCCCTCTTACACACACACTTACACTAACATGCACTACACAATCACACGTGCCGGGAGACCGGTCGGGAGCTTACAACTAGTCCCGGCTGGGACGGTGCCCCCGCTGGTGGGAGATACCTGTTTGAGAGGAAAACCCCGCTAGTGGACGGTAGGTCGGCGCCAGATCTCGCCATCCAGCGGGGAAAAATCACCGCCACCTCCCGAGAAAAAAAGCACTACACTTACGGGACTAATGACCTAAGTAGTTGACGCGCCCGGAAACACGAATCAATCAATCAATGTGGTGTGTGCCTCTGAGGAGCAACCTCTAATGCACCAATGTTCCGCTTGTCACGTTCTGACGCACGCGAAGAGATTTCATGTGCATACCGAAACTTGGAGCAACAATCAGGGACAAACCCACGCATGGAACTTCGTTAAGGCGGTTCCACGCATTCGGCATTCGCCGAGTAGGAAGATACTGCTCGCCCAATCCCGAACAGCTGATGTGTACGGCGAATGTTCGCTTCCTTTGATGTGCCAAAGACCGACACGCGATGGGTAGGGCGAGCGCCGAATGTTCGTCACTCGGCAAATAGCAAGCAACTCATCCACACTACTCGGGATTCGGTGAGTGGTTGCTCGCTACTCACCGAATAAAGAATGTGTGGAGTCGCTTTTAAATTAGATTTCGCACTACATGTCCATTGGCAAAAAGGAATCTTGGACCCGACCACACGCTCTAGAAGTTTGTAACATTTATTCCAAGACGGTCTCTATATGGCCCAGTCAAGTTTGATTAAAAAGGGCCTTCTCTTGGAAAAAATCCCTTGAGCTGAGTTTTCGCTGAAACCTTTCTTTTTGAAGTTTTATAAAAAGGGGTGCAAAGTTTGAATCGATATCACGTGCGCGGTCTAAACTATTAGAGGCCAAACGTGGCTTTGTGACCGTTGACTTCTAATGTTATGAGAACAGTGTCTCTTCAATTAGCAAACAGTCGCAAACTGAAGACGAACACCTTTGCTAAATGGTAACAGTATCCAGGGGCTGATAAATAGGATTTTAATGCCACTTACCAGAAAACTATATTTTTTTTCAAAAAAGTTCAACATGAATATAGAGCTCTTGAGGGAACGTGGATAAAAAACGCGCTTTACATTCTACCTCAAATCCCATTTCACGTACAAAGCATAGAAAGTGAGATACTTATGAAAAACAATTTTTTTATGATATGTAATATTAAATACGTCGAAAACTATTGGTGGTAGAAAAAAAGGTTAAAATAATTTTGTGGGGCATTTTCTTATCTTCAAATATTATAATAAGATTTTTCATCATAAAATGCATAAGGACCGGAAAACCAAAAAAGTTACATGAACGCTGAAAGGAAGAATATCTACCATTGATGTAGAGACTTGAAAATAAAACGGAAACATATTAACGCATAGCAATAAACTAAGAATATTAAACTAGCAAGTGGAGTAAATACATAGCCGTGGATTAAATTTTTTTAATTCGCTAGAGAAAAAACCGTATATGTACACGTACCGTTATGTTAAAAAACCGTATATGTACGTATACACGTACCGTTAATGTGTAGTAAGTCAAATTAGGTTTCATCTGCGGAAAAGAATCCCCTTGAGCTCAATTTTTACAGAGACCTTTGAATTGTCGTTTTATGAAAGAGTAGGGGTAAGTTCGAGTGGTTTTCACATGGGCCTTTCAAAATATTACAAATCTAAGGTCACTAAAACCATTTTTCGCAAATATCCCGATTAATTAACCAAATCAACGAAGAACGTTAGACGTTAACCAAATCAACAAAGACGACCGTAAAAGTTACAGGAGTATAGCAGTAACAAATGAGTTTAGTAAGATATATTCAAAAATTTTAAGGGTGCAGAAAAAAGAGGGCTGCAAGAACCGCGAGAAGAACGAAGTTGTTTCAGAGCCGGTCGCTCGTGCTTAGAAAACTTTTTTTTTTCGTCTCAGGTGAAGCAAACATACAGAAAGGGGGAGTGAACTTCACATGATCTTCCTTTAGAGAGTAAGGCTTATGGTAGCACTGTTATTAAAAAAGTTGGGAAGGACTTGCACGAAAATGAAGTGAAGGAATCATATGGAGGAAAAACGGAAAATGTCCATGCCCAACACTCAACTGTCAACTTCTTCATAAAGCCCGGGAGAATCTATAGAAAGAATGTGCAGTGAAGAAAGTATTATAAAATGTTTCAGAAATAGTGTTTGTGACAATGTTATATTAACATGTTTCAGCAATTAAGTCCACTTGAAGACACGCAAATGCTCTTGTTGTACAATGAAAGAAAATTAAATGTCACGTCGGATTTATGACTGTTGGCAGTGTTCAGCAGCTATAACGTTGTTCATTTATATATTTTTTGATACCATTAATTAAATATTTTTCTATATTTAATTAGTTATTGAAATATGAGGCATTTTTTCGATGTAAGAGTCGCTATTGACAGAAAACCTCGCTAGTACACTACTGCTTAGGAAATTACCATCCACGGTCAAGGCTCTTTCGGATTCAGCATACGCCAAGATTTCAATCTGCCTCAGAGCCTTAAAAACGTTAACGAGGATTATGAATCCAGCGTTGTTAAAATATCACAGCCGTTGTAAAAGAAAATATCTAATTGTTACGTGAAGTATTTATCATCACTAATAGCGTGTTCCTGAAAAAAAAGTTTTCCGCACTGAAACACTGAGTTTCACGTGACAAAAAATGAAATCCCGTAGAGATAACCCACCTAAATATATAACTGTCTGCCTGATGATTATAATCCGGGCAATTAGGGATAGTATTTGCGTACACTTGTAGAGCTTTGGCGATGATGTTCTTACACAGAGGCTTTTCATCGCCACCAGAGGGAATCGCAGAAGCTCGACGCAATTGAGAGAAAATTACCACGCCGTGTTCTGCATTTTCCTAATTGCTCATGTTGTTACTAATGTATCGAGTATCAAAGAACATCTTCGTGAATGTGGAATGGATTTCTATGACATTCATAAAGGGTACAGTTCTCTGATGCAAGTATCTATCTCTTCATTGAACACATTCCCAGTATTACTCTACGACTGTACAGTCTTATAGTGAAGAAAACTTAAAAATAAGAAATGCTAATGTTCCTGCCAGATCAACATGACAATATTTTTCCGTTCACGGACAGACAAGAGAAATCTAAGGTCCTTGTACCGAAAAACCTACAAGGAAAAGATAACTTTGAGATCCTAATCAAGAATTTTCAGAAGCAGGTGAAGTTGTGGAGGAAACTAATTTTATTTTCATAGAAGATACTAATTTTATATTTGGCAGAATTTTGGACACGATGTGAAGAAAATACAAAATTAAGACTGTTTTAGCAAACAAAAAACAAATAGACATTGTAAATTTCTAAACAGCCACCTTCACTACATTAACGAGACTAATGACTTATGTAATTGACGTGACAGGAATCAATATAAAAATTGACTCACTCTAACCTCTCTGACTCCAGGCAGGCATAGGCGGTATTTGAACTTTTGAAAACGCGATCGATGTACGGGAAAATTCATGATAAAGGGGTGTCCAACCCAGGAAGTTTCACTAGTGTTGAGTTTCGTTCGAAAAGAAAGTGAATTCATTGCACAGCCAGCCCATTAGACAGGGCACTATTTTTTCTTACGCATTCGTAAAGGAGGTCTTGACAACACTAAATTGGTGACTCGGGCTCAATAATTCTGTGCAGCACACAGTTATAAATCCGCTTGAAACAGAAGAGAGAGTGCTGGGCCTCGTGCAAAGCAGTTGCTGTAACATAGGAAGACCGACACTAGTGCGAGAAGATTAAACTTATTAAAAGAGAAAGAGAAGAGAGAAATTGTTGTCCTGAAAAGTCTTAATAAAAGAACCCTCCTAACCTTTATCAACAAACAAAAAAATCTTCGTTATTTGGAAAAACAAAATAAGTCAGCATTTTAAAGATAAATCTACAGTTTGAAGTAATTTTTCATCAGATTCTCAGGGACAGACAAATTAAAAATATTCTGTTACTTTCTACAGGAAAATATGAAGTTCCCATTACAAGATTAAGCAGAAAATATGTTCTTCCAGCATTCAAAACAAATTAAAAAATTTGGCCAGCGGTTTCCATTTTGTTTTTTGTTATTTAAGGTCGCATCAACTACTAGGTCGTTAGCAACCACTATTGGATGTAACGTTATGGCATGAGGATGAAACGATATGGTGATCATAGGGGGTGAAAGGACGAACACATACAAAAGTGCCCGAGGCGGGGACTCGAACCCGTGACTCCAAGGTCCAAGGTCTCTACGGCACTATTGTCTTAGCGATCTCAGCCACGGGGCCGACTAATAATTCTTCTTATACCAGTGTCATTTATGCCTATTTCAGTTCCAAACAATATTAAACATTGGTGTAGATTCCATAATATTATCGATTCACTGGCACCCATATTTTTATTAAAAAAATGCTGTAATTTTCTTAATAAGCACCAAGATAAAACGCCAATTTACCGTCCTCTGAATTGAGGTCAGAAAAATAAAGGCCCTGTTTCTGCATCGTCTGAAGCCTTTGTAAGCGCTCTTTAGAAATTACAGCAACATGCGAGAGAGTTCTACGAGAAGCCTCATATAGAACAGAACGTTACGCAATTAAAAAAGTTTAAAAAAAGTAATTATACATCTAAGAAAACGAAGTTTACCGATATTTCCTGGGCCTTCCTGTCACCTATACGAGAGTCTTTGAAACTAAACTGAGCCATCCTACGCATGTGGTTACGGTAATTTAACTGTATCTTCATATTCCGGAAGGGACAATTGAGCATTTTTTGGAGACTCAACTTTTGCGTGAATATTGCAGCTCCAACATTCAAAATCCGATCGGACATTTTCAGACAAAATATACTTCAAAGCATTCTAAAGATCGTATATATTTAAAGTTTCGTTGCTCCCTCCTCTGAAAGCCTGAATTTGTGGGAATAAATACCGTTGTGATCAAAATGTTTTCAATTTTAACGGCCTGTTTAGGTGGTTCAGGCCGTCATCTGATGTCGCAGCGGTGCCTCCGATAGGGAGGTTCTGAAGTACGAGACCCGCCGGCGGCATGATTTTCGACGCTAGATACGTAGGTAAGTCAATAAGTACCTGCAATTTTGCTCTAATTGTCTTTAGTTTGGTTCTACGGCTTTGTGTGATCCCTAACCATTACATGGGACCGTTGTCTTTGCCTGTAGGAGGTTTCAGCGTTTTCTGATCAGTCCGTCTTGCACTGTTATGGTTTAAAGATGGCGACAGCACTCTCTGTTTGCACCAAAGAAGAAGAGCGTTCCATAATCTGTTTTCTATGGTTTGAAGGTGTACAAGGGGCGGAAATCCATAGAAGATTTTCAGCACAATGCGGGGACAATGTTTGGCCACAGAGAAGTATTTGCCAGTTACCAGAACACTTTAAAAGTGGTCGAACGAGCGTCAAGAAAAGGAAAGAACGGGTCCAGCTACAGCTGCAACAGATCCCAATATTGAACAATTACGTGACAGAATTACGTGACAGACCTGAATAACAGACTAGTGACTGTTAATGAAATGGCAAACCATACGCACAATCTCGCCCGTCGGATTACCATCTGTTTGGACCGTCAATTCTGCTCCGATCAACAGTTCAAAGAAGTGGGGCATACGTGCCTTCCTGCACATTCAAAAACGTTTTTTTCAGAAGGAATCGGGAAGCTTGTTCAACGGCAGACCAAGTGCATTGAAAAGAAGGGTGACCATGTTAAAAAGCGATATCAATAAAAATTGTGTATTCTTCCTGTAATAAATTATAAAAATTGATTGCAGATACTTATTGACTTACCCTCGTATATATCTACGTCGAATTCAGCCGCTGACAGGAAAATTCTAGCGGCCAGCTCTGATCGGAACATTTCCGTGGTTCCTCTGATGAATACCAAAGGAATGCCGGAGCAGTACCATAACAAAATGTACGGACCGAACGCGATCATCCCTCCCTCTACCTCTCTTCTCCTCACCCTCACTTTCACACTTATACTTACCTGCACTACACTATCACATATATTGAGTCTCCAGTAGGGAGCTTAGAGTTGTACTCGGCAGACGCGAGACCGAGAGCCGACATGTAGGGCGCCGCCTAATCTTATCTGGCGAGGAAATATCACCGCCACCTCCTGTGATAAAACACACACTACCCTTACGGGACTAATGACTAGAGACCGGATTTATATGTAATTACATATTTTTTGGCTTTCTCTTACCGTTCTCAAAATTGTAATCTTGGCGAATCATCACCTTCCTAACACAATATCCAATTTTTTCGTACATATGTTTACATATTTAGTACTATATTACATATTTTACATATTTTGCTGTTTTCACAATATATTTTCTCGTTCTATCAATTTTCTTCAATTTTATTTCATATTTTTTATAAAAATAAGTAATTTTTTAAATTAGCATTTTCCCCTACATTTTGGGTGAAATATAGGTGTCAAATATATCATTGACACTCCGTTTTGTGGCGTGTAACCTTAATTTCCGAGAAACATTGCCGACGTGTATCACTTCGATGAAAATGTTGCATGCTGCAGTGTACGTTTACTGGACGTAGATTTCGCCAGTTTGTGCGATGGCTTCTATTGCGAATAGTCTGACTGCTAAACTAGGGTCCTGGATTACAATAGATGATGCTTTTACTAGTGACGAGGAAGTTATATGACGCAAAGTGTGCATCAACTTGCTCTCTAAAATGTTTTTAAAACGCTGTACATATTAATTTTAAAATGTATTTAGGACATTTCTTCTAAATCTAATTTTGTGTTGTGTAAATGGTGGTTTAAGTAGAGAATTTTAATATTACATATTATATCTGATTTTACATATTTATTACATACTCTTACTATTTTCATGACATATTTACGTACATATTTTGATGTTGAATACTAAATATTTTCCGGTCTCTATTGATGACCGTAGCCGTTGACGCGTCCGGAGACACGAAACAACAAACGAATCAATTGTAACGCGCTCCGACGGCGCGGCGGCAGAGGGTTGGCGAGTGCGTAAGGCAAATCCGGCCGGGGCTTTCGCTGCTCTTCCCACGGAGGCTGCGCGGCGCGGCGGGGCGCGTTGCGGAGGTGGCGGCTGCGAAGCAAAGAAGCGCGAGCGGGGGCGCCGGCGACTGACAGGCAGGCGCGCCGCCCGCCCTCTGCCCACCCGCCCACCCGCCCACCGCCCAGCGCCCGCCGGGCGAGCGGGCACCGCGCCGCCCCGCACAGTGGTCTACGCTGGGTCGAAACGCGCGTGTAGGTAAAAAGGTGTTACTGTTATTAGGGTAATAAAAAGCAAATAAGTGGTTGAAATTTGTTAAAAAGCAAACAGATGCGATAGCCGATTTTTACAACCAACCGAGCCCATGATTTGTGTAATCGGCTATGTGCAGTTCAATACCTTTCGTAAAAATCATTAAACAAATAATATCATTTCTTGAATAACTGTACTCCTACTTCATCGTCAGCTACTAGTTAGTTAAAATACATATCGGATATCAGATTTAACGGACGTTACGCACAACGTTTCGTACCACTGTTGGTTGCGTTAGTTCGATGTCGTGTTCCATTTATCTGGTAACATCCATCGACGATTTGCTATTTGAGTCACATCACGACCTGATATGGCGACGCGCTGTCATTTTAAATCTGATTTTACTACAAATTTTAGTTATTTATTTGTGAGTCATAACAACCATCGTTATCAACAAAACGCAGATAAACTTAATTACGGGAAGTGTGTAATGTAAATAACTTTTATACTATGAGTAATTTCTTGAAATGTGAATCCAGCTTATCAAGTTTCCGGAAATTATGACGACCTTTTGAAAACCAAAACCATTGCATCCTGTTATGTTTTGTACTGTATGATTAGCCCTGAGAATGGAATAATACTTGCCGCAACTTTGGGGAACATAGATTTTATTTACGTGACCAACCCCTTACCAACAAACAATTACTTCCACGTTGTGAAAAAAAGATTAATGTTAACCAAGGAATCACATCAATAATAGTTCACAACCAGCTGACGCTGTCTCTGCAGCGATTTTGACCGGGAGGACCGACGGTTCGAGTCCTGACTGTGACTCATTTTCGACACTACATACAACGGTTGAATTCAACCATAGGATGAAGGAGAATTCAAACTATCGGCTGCTCTGATCGGTAGTTTTCTATGATTTCTCCTATCAATACCAGGCGAATGCTGGATCAGTACCCTAACAAATGAGCATCAAACTAAACGTAGATCAGAACCAGCATTGCCGCTGCTTCTGAAGCGATCCTGACCGAGAGACTGAGGGTTCGAGTCCCCATGGTGACACATTTTCCACACTACATCAACTGGGTTGAATTCAACCACTACAGGGAGAAGAATTCTAGCGGCCGGCTAGTCTCATCGATAGTTTTCCTTCTTTTCTTCTATCAGACACAGACGAATGCCGGGGCAGTACTTGAACAAACAGACCACGGACCGAGCTTTCCTTTTACTTCCTTATCCTATCCTCTTCCCTTATACACACTACTTGCACTACACTACCACTCAAGTCGGGAGGCCAGTCGGGAACCAGGAACGTGCCCCAGCCGGGGCGGTTCACCGCGAGTGAGAGATACCTGGAAGAGAAAATATCCCGCGAGCCGACCAATAGTATGACGCTTGATCACGCTATACAGTGAGGAAGGACTCGTCGCCACAAGTAGTATATAATGTTCACTACACAATGGAACTTATAACCATAGCTGTTGATGTGCCTTCAAAAATCAATCAACTTGATATGATGGGTACCCGTTTCTATGACACACAGTTCACATATGAACACTAGGTGCCGTCTCTTTAATTAAATTTAACTCCCTTTTCTTGCATAACGATGGCATTTGTGACTCTCACTTAACCAAATAACTGAAGTCTGTTCTGAAATCCGATTCAGAATGAGCGCGCGTCGCCGCGACTGGTCGTGACATTTCGCAAATCGTCGGTGATGGATGATGATGGATAGGGTCGCAGATTAATCAGTTACAACACAAGGATTTTAATAAAAAATACGGAAAAATTATTGAAATCAGTCTCGACAACGCAACCGGAACCAAAAAATTTTTGTTATTAGAAATCGAAATGGGTCTGAAAATCTTTTAAAACAGCAACCAGAAAGTTATTTGGAACTATTTGATGTTTTAATGATAAGATGTTCAAGAGTAAATAATAGTACCTGGCATTTCACATTTCGTAGGAATCCAAATGCGATTCCACTACTTGCCAATTCCAGGTGCCCATGCCATCAAGCACCGGTGGAGTTTCGTTTCTACGATGCTTTTTTCTTTTATGTGGAATATTCATAAATTCGCATTATTTACATTCGAAGGTCATGTCAATTAACTAGAAACTTAAAAGGATCGCAAAACTTCTAGAGCAAATTTATATAATACGTCTTCAAAATTGGACACATCTGAGTAAAATACCCTCACAAGCAGTGAAAAATTGTTTGTTTTGGTGTTTAATGTTTATTGTCAAATAAAGTTATTAATGTCCACGAACATTATGAAATTTTGTATGTTGTCTGTTATATGTTAAAGATGTTGTAAATTCTCAGAGAATTAACTATCGTTAAATTAATTAAACCACAAAAACTAGCCTGCTATAGCCAACACGTTTTAATGAAATAAATCTTGACGGTCGATTAAAATATAATTACCGATCTGCTACATTGAAAGAGAGGGCAATATCATATTTTACACAGTGCAAATGGGCGCAATTTTTTCCTAATAAAATTTTGACATACCGTACATAAAAATTAGTTTACGAGTATAACTGACATATAATCATCAGAGTTCAAAAATAATTGCCCGAAAATATGTTTTTTCACTAACACAGGCAGCGGCAAACCTAAAGGCAAAGGCAACGCCTAACGGTTCGATCATAGAAGTCATTAGGAGACTGCGAGTTCGATCCTACCAAAGTGCCAGAAATTTACAAACAACAACACCATCTGGTAAGAAATTGCGCGAGACCTTTCGTTCCCATCCAATTCAGTATCACATCATCATCTCCTCCTTCAACATGAACTGAGACGCCATAGGGAGATCCTACCATCATAACTGACAAACGAGGGTGGACCCCCTCATCCACCTAGCCTTGCAGACCTTACAACTGCTCGGGAAAATGCTAGGAGAAAGAGAGAAAAAATGTCATAAAATATTTTTTACGATCGTATAAAAATGAAGGATTTTATGTACCGCTACGCGTGCGTGAAGTTAAGTCTTCTCTTAGGGCAACAGGGAAACGTGAAATCACCATGAAAAAAAAAAACTTTTTGTGCGGAAGATGGCATACGAAACTGATGGTCTGTTCGATAACCATGAGGAGTAGATACGAAACAAACAATAATTCCTAATAGAAGCATTTGTATGCGATCGTAGAAAAAAATTGTTCCTATTTCGCGATTTACATTCTTCTTTCTTGCAAGTTTCTATTTTTTGTCTTGAAGTATCAATCACGACAAAAATAACTGAATTTCGATCGCACAAAAAAAATCAATCGTTTTACGCACTCAATATAAAAACTATTGCAGTAAACTTTACCTTCCAGCGGGCGCACATAAAATTTTCTCAGAAGCAGGCGCATACCGTAAATTTTACAATGTTCAATATGTCGCATTTTATGATGTAGTAAATAGTGTAAATAATATTCCGTGAATTTAAGAATTAAATGTATACAATACAACAAAAATGAAGAAAAAAATAATACTTTTATAGTGTATCACGATTTTCAGAAGACACATATTATACAAAAAATGAAGAAAATAGTAAATTACATAAACTACGAACACTTGGCAAGAAGAAACATCCACTTTACGCATTATATATGTAATACAGAACACCAGGAAAAGAGAGAATGTATCTTAATCAAATTAAAGATCATCCTCATTATATTGAACGCAAACAATTTTAGTTGCCAAATGTTCCTTGCATGTGAAGAAGTGACATGTAATGCTCTTCACTAAGGTAGAAGATCATTCCATGTAACACACCCTTTTCTTTGCTGGATGTTGAACTTTGTGTCTTTCTTCGCGTTCTTGCGGCCCCTGATAGTTGGCATTCAAAACAGGCAATGAGAAACGGGGCGAAAATAGGATACGTTCCGCCCGGCCTTTTAGCCCACTGTGCGCAGCGCCACTGATTGATTAGTGGTTCAGTACGCGTCAACTGAGAAGGTCATTTGTCCCGTAAGTGTAGTGCTTTCCTTTGTGATCTTCCTCTGCGGGGGGGGGGATCTGGCGCCGAACTACCGTCGACTAACGAGGTTTCCCTCAATAAGATATCTCCCATCAGCAGGGCACACACCCCCAGTCGGTCTTCCGGCATGTATGGTAGCGTAAGTGTAAACGGTGAGGAAAGGAGAAGGAAGAGGAAGGAAAGATCGCGTGCGGTCCGTGTTCCGATTGTTGTACAGCTCCGCCATTCGCCTAGTATTGAACGCAGAAACGGAAAACTACCGATCAGAACAGCCGGCCGCAAAAATTCTCCTCCAGACGACTGAATTCGACCTAGCTATCAAGATACTGTCGAAAATCCTGCTTCCGTCGGGACTCTAACCTAGGACCTCCCGGTCAGAGGCACTCCAGTGACATCACTTGATGCCTTTAGCCATTTTTCCCGGTTGCAGCGCCACTGACACCCCTAAAACCCATCGGGGGTACATTCCTATTCTGTGTTTTCTGAACCTTCCTACTTCGATCGTGCATGTATCTTCATCAAAACAGCACGAAAATAATTATTACAAAATTTGGAGTGGCGCAATCTGTCATTTATATTTTTTTACAAAGAATTAGTTATTACCGGGAGAGATGGTTCAGTGCATCAACCTGATGTCACTGCTGTCCCTCTGACCGGGAGGTCCTAGGTTCGAGTCCCGACGGCGGCAGGATTTTCGACACTAGCCTGTCAGCTAGGTCGAATTCAGTCGCTGTCTGGAGGAGAATTCTAGCGGCCGGCTGCTCTGATCGGTAGTTTTCCGTGGTTTCTCCGATCAACACCAGGCGAATGCCGGAGCAGTACCCTAACAAACGGGCCACGGACTGCGCGCGATCTTTCCTTCCTCATCCTTGTCCTATCCTCTCCCTCTTACACACACACACTTACACTAACATGCACTACACTACCACACATGCCGGGAGACTGTTCGGGAGCTTACAACTTGTCCCGGCTGGGGCGGTGCCCCGCTGGTGGGAGATACTTGGTTGGGGGGAAAACCCCGCTAGTCGACGGTAGGTCGGCGCCAGATCTCGCCATCCAGCGGGGAAAAGATCATCGCCACCTCCCGGGGAAAACACGCACTACATTTACGAGACTAATGACCTGAGCAGTCGATGCGCCCGGAAACACGAATTAATCAATCAATTAGTTATTTTAAATCTTATATTAAGTATCTTCGGCGCCCAACATTTCGAACTCGCTACTTGAACAGAATCACACGTGAAATCCAACGGGCGCGCGCGTGTGCCCTTTTCCGCCCACTGTGCGCCGCGCCGGAGAAACCCCGCCGCCTACCGCTCTGCGCCGCGCCGCGCCGCGCCGTGGCCCCAGGGCCCGCCTCTTGTCGCTTTCTTGCTCGTCTTTTTTGCGGCGCAGATACAATCTCCGAGACCCCCACGCGCCCGCGCCCGCCCTTCCTAGTAGCTCGGGCGCCGCGCCGCCACTCTCGCTCTTCAATCCGGCGCGCAGAGGAGCGGCGGTTTAAGTGTGCCGATGAGGCAGGCGGAATTTTTCCGGCCCGGCTCACGAAATTGAGAGTTGTCCCGGTGAGCTTTGCGCGTTACAACACCACACGGTAGGCTGAAGATGTAATCCGTTTATTTAGGATTGATTGATTGATAACGATTGACGATTCCCGGTGCGTGAAATGCTAAGATCCATACTCCCGTAATTGTAGTGTATGTTTTTATCGAGGGTCTATCCCTGCTCGATGGTGAGATTCAGTGCCGACATACAAGTCCTCTAGCAGGGTTTTCCCCAGCCACGTATCTCCCATCTGCGGGGCACGGCCCCAGCCGGGGCAAGCTCTATCTCCTGATAGGTCTCCTGGTGGTAGTCTAGTGCAAGTGTATGTAAGGGGTGTTGTGTGTGAGTGTGTGTGTATGTAAGGGATGAGGATAGGACAAGGAAGAGGAATGAAAGATAGCGCGCGGTCCGTGACCCGTTTGTTTATAGGCTATTCACCTGGTACTGATCGGAGGACCCACAAAGCTACCGACCACTGCATCCGGCCTCTAGAAATCTCCTCCAGAATGCGACTGAATAAAATCTAGTTATGTAACTAGTGTCGAAATTCCTGCCACTGTCCGGACTCGAACCTTAGGACGTCCCGGTCAGAGACATCAATTGATGCCCTAAGCTACCTAAGCCCATATATTTAGGTTTAGCGAGTCTTCTACTAATGATGTTGATAATTAAGAATGGCGCTCCCATGTAGTTGATGGTGATAAGGGTAGAGAGTTGAATGATGAAATGAGAAGAACAAGAAACGGGAGAACTCCCGAGAGATCCTAGTGAGAGCTCGTATTGCCCACCATATATTCCAAACGCATTGAACGGGTTTAGAACCCGGACCCCAGAAGTGGAAGCAGTATGTGTTAGCTATTACTCAACGAACCCCTTGAAGCCATAGCGTCTGTCGCATCTTGTTTTTGTCAAATTAATAGAATATCATTCTTGGGGAGTATCCCTCTTCGAATATCATGCAATTATTCGGATGTTTGAAATTAAATAACGAATATTTAAATTACATTCTACTTCTTTCAATGATCTTTTTAATTATTTTAAGAACAGGTCATTTCTACTGATTTACTTTCTCCCATTTTCAACAGCTGGCTTGTACTTTGTTCAGTGATCTGTCAGTAAAAAGTTTTATAAAAAGAGCCATATTTTTCTCATGAGCAGTTTGACTAGTCCTGTGCAAACTCAACGGTTCTTTAGAGCAGAGTTAGGAAATCTTATTTCTACAATGCTGTAGTCCCCTACAATAAAAAAGTGTGAGGTGACTCATTCCGAGAATATTGACACATGAATTATACAATACACTCTATACAGAAAAAAATTGCTAATTATCGACATCCTGCAGACTCGAATTTCCGATATTCGCATAGAAATAAAAGTCAGGAAACAATGCTTTGTTTTGATGGCTGCTATGAAAAATGCAAAACGTTTCATATCAAGAACTCTGCATTCAGAACTTAGTGAACGCAGGCATCTACCCGATGTATCGTTCGTGGTATACATTTAAAAATTATTCAACAGATGCGTT
Source organism: Acheta domesticus (assembly GCA_031308135.1). Lineage (NCBI taxonomy): Eukaryota > Metazoa > Arthropoda > Insecta > Orthoptera > Gryllidae > Acheta > Acheta domesticus. Next base: position 100,611,830 of record JAHLJT010009355.1, on the reverse strand, counting down.
TCGTACATCAATCACGTGCATGCTAGTTGACAATTACCTCCAAAGGGGATGTTAAAAAATTGAACAATGTGAGGAGATATGACAACCGGCGCCAGAAAACCCTTTAATTTACGAATCCACAAGTTTACAAGTGAAAAGAAGTCCATTTTCACACATACACCCAGCACAATCTCTCTGAATCCTAAAATTTTCTTCGAAGTATTTTCTTTTCCAATTTTTTTTGAACATTTCGAAAAATGGAAATAACAAATGAGACAACTACATATCAATTAACTTCCTGTAAAGAAGTATAGACTTACTTTTCCAAGAGAGGACATGAAACTTTTTCCAAGGGAGATTTCCTTTGTCTACATCCCCCCACATTGGTGCATGACATTCGAATGGCTAATAAAATGAAAAGTTGATATCGCAACTAGTCACTGTTTCGAAGCACTGAACATTCGAGCAGGTCGCTCGGCGTTCATTTCACGCCACTACCTTCGCGCCGCCGAGCGTAGCAACCCGACCACATGCGCAACTGACAGGCACCCGCCCACGTCTATTCCATCTGATCTCGATTATCGATATCATCGCCGATTTATCATAATCATGGTTTAGGATCTGAGTCAGTCGTGAAAAGATCTGACGCTCGAATACCGATTCATACTATAAAATACAGGAAGCGATTCGCATTTTGCATTACATTCAAAGACTTCCAGGACACATCCAATGATTTGCTAGACTGATATCTGTTTATTACAAACTTCAGGTTTAGCTGAACTCAATCGATTGGAAGGTTACAATTGTAGTAACAACCGCAGCCTGGGTAAAATGTGGAGGTCCAGATCCCGCAATGCATTTTGTAAAAGGACCCCTTTTGGTAAAAAGTAGTTTGGCAAAACTATCGTACATTTATTTGTATTCATTTTACGTACTTTGAATTTAGATATTAAACAACTAAGATTAGACAACAGAACTTGGCAGAATATGAAATAGTAAGCATCCACTATTCTTGTACTTTTATCTCCCATGGGCTGGTCTTCCTCAGATGTTAGAGCTCTAGGCAGCTACCTAAATGACCCTCGAAGAAGTTCGGCGTTGTGAGCAAGAGCATCTTCTAGAAGTTCCATGGAGTTCTCCTCGTCATGCTTGACACCATTACTTGCATTTCCTTCCATTTCATTCACATCAGGGAGGAGTTAGCTGTCTGGGATGGAGCCTTAATTTACTTAACAGGTGCCGTGAGAAGGGTCGACATAATATGACAGGCGTGAGTATAATAGTGAGGGGTTCGCCTGGAACCTCTTGGTTAATTCGAAGCATCTGGGGCTCTAAAGATTCTCTGGGGATCCGTGTAGATGAGATTTTGATTTTTTTTCTCACTTCAGCAATCGCAAAAGAAGCTTTTTGGTCCGGGATGTTCCGAGTCCCGACGACAGGGATCTTCCACATGCGAGGAAATGCTAAATCAGGTGTACCAAATATTAATCATTTAATATTAATAATTTTCCAAATTCCCCAATTATAATTGGTAATACTATGAAGATAAAGTATAATAAATATTTGTGCTGCAACAATAACATTCGTTGGTTCATCTGCAATAAAATTTCTCTAGGAAATAAAATTCATAGGTATCCATTATTCAGGTCAAGAAATCACATTAACCAATATATGTTTGACAAATAGAAAATAATTATCGTTGCGATAGAATAGCTGAATAATTAGACGACTGATAGTGAATCTTTTTACGGGTATCCTTTTTCCACGGCTTAATATTCAATAATTATAATAAACCGTAATTCTACTCAGGTGTAAAATGTAGGTTAGTTTTCATCTTTAGTTTTGCAGACTTTTTTGAGATTTAGTTAACCAAAGGTCTTTAAGTTCGGCGAAATATCAAAAAACACAGTGGTAACTTAATGGGGAGAAGACTGACGGCCGGCTGCTCCGATTGGTCGCGTACCATGCTGAAGAACACAGGACGGCGAAAACCGTATGTTTTTAAAATGGCTAGTACGAGGTCGCTAGGGGCGGTAGGGCAGGAAACCAGCGATCGTTGCCCTCGCTATACAATGCCATTTTAGTAGCTATAGAGCAATGGGCGGTAAAACATCTTATGTCACATATGCGCAACAAACTGCGTATGGCACGGCAGTGCAGGCACGTTCTCAAATAACATGCCTTTTGTCATGCTCACAATCCTCGCACCTTGATTAATCTGATAGAAGCAAGTTAAGCCGGAAGTGGTAGTAATGAATTCAGAGATGAGGGGCCCTCCACACACACATTTTATAGATATAAACATTTATATAAATATATATTGGTTTTTCACCTGTTCTCAAATGTGTAAACACCGTCTGACATTATCCAACATCAGAGTTCGCACTTAGATCGATGGCAATGAGAGAAGCGTACGGGCTTGCGTAGTCCATCAACGCGTTTCCTCTTGCATATAATGTAATTTTCTTTAATGTAAGAAACCATTTTTAACTGAATGTAAATGTTAATGATTAAACTGAAATGTATTGAAGTAGAGGTCACATATTGATCCGCGTTGAAGTGACGATATTCAACTATTAATATTATATTTCTGTTTTTTTAAAAATTAATATTAGAGGAAAAAAGTTAAAGATTTACACAAAGATATCTGACATGATTCATTCCCTCATTTTCTTCGTTTTCATTCATAATCCTGGTCCTTAATTTCACCAACGTTTCCCTTTGTTCATTTGTTTCGATAGAAACACCTTGCCAGCTCTACAGGATTACTACGCACGATATTCTGAACCGGCGGGGCGGCCAGATCAAACGTGAACACAGGTCAGGCGAACCGGACGCAGGCATTCGGCACACTTTCACGTGAGGTACAACCAAACTCTACATCAACAGAAAAAAGTCGCCTTGTCAATACTGTTTTATGTGACTGTTGTTAATGTTGTTAATATGAAGAGTTGATAAAGAAGGAATCATAAAATAAATAATAAATAACTGCTAATACTACAAGCAACAAAAATTCTGACTTCTCTTTTCCAAGCAACATAATTAATTTTCGCGCCAAATAGACTGGACGAGACCAAGCGTCGACTACATTGCAACCTTCGGCTAGATTGGTCAGTTAGCTAACATATCTCTTATTTTTTTTGGTATATTCATTATATTATTATTCTATTGTTTTTCTATTCCCTCTGTTCTTCTCCATTTTCAAACCAGTATCTTTTATTCTATTTGAGAAACAGCTCATCCTACATTGCATTCACATGCCAGCGCATCAAGCAAAAATTAATTGAGGTAGAGCGTTTAACTAATATTTTGTAAAAATAACGCTTTATTACTGAATGGCTACAAAAATTTTAATTCAGTACTTTCTTCAGTGGAAATCTATGTATTTTAGTGCGTACGTAAAACAACACATCCTGCACTTTAGAGCACGTCAATTTTTCTCAAATCGAAGAAAGTAAGAATGGTGTATTGTTCTAGAGATACCGGTTACGCTAAATGGATGGGAAAAACAAAGAATGAATTTAATTTATTGACTACGAAAAACCTCCGGAAAGTAGAAATAAAAAGAGGAAATCTATTTAGAATACACTAATGGATCAAGATTTTGGAAAAAAAGCCAGTCCCATAGAAACTGCCATGAAGAAAGTTGCCTTCTTGTTTGCCAACACGATGCAAATATTCCACGAAAGCGAAAAAACAAATAACGCAACCCCATTCAAAAGACAGCAGCGTGTCATTTGCGATTCTATACTCGTCATCGCTCACTTCCTGCGCTATAACGGACACAGCAGCAGAAGCAGGAGGAGGAGGAGGTTCCATGACATTTACAGGCAGGAAAGGAGGGGCTGGACGAACGCCAAGAACCAACCGTTTACGCAGCCCGGGCTAAGAAAGTGCTCGGACTGACAGTTCAACGAGCTGCCTCATACTCCCTCTGCCTCGGTAGAAGCTGTAGTGTCACCTGCGTATGATAATTCTGAGAGGAAATTCAAATGAGGAGGGTATCTCGTACAAGATTAAAAGACACCCACACAAGAGATTTTATCCAAACAACTTTCACTAAAATCCCGGCGACTTTCTTCAAACGCATTGCTGTGTAGCAGTGGTGTCCTTTGTTATTAATACGCACCGAAGGTCGTTTCGTGAAACGTTTGTCCCCCGTCAAGGAGTTTACACACTTTCATTCATTGACGCAAATGGCTTGCTGGAACAACGGGAATACCACGAGCAAAGCAACAAAAACAACTCTCCACAAAAGAAAACAGTAGAAGAATACATTTGTATTAAAATTCCAATTACAGTTTAACAAAAAATAATTCAAATGGTCAATAATTTGTATATAAAAACTAGAGTTACCCGCCCGCTTCGTTGGAATATCTGAGGGGATTGGAGTGAGTGGAAATATCCGTTGAAAAGTGATACATGTTGGATGCACACTTTCCTGAGGAAAAGATTGATAACAATATAGTTTACTGCGATGTTTCAATAGAATTCTCTACCTCCTTTAAGGTTAATGCTTTTGTTGTTAATTATACTGAAGTCTGAGCACATGTTCGGGAGACAGAGCTCGAGAATACTTGAGTAATGAGTACACTGTCGCCCCCATTGTTCATAACTTTTGAGTTACTTGAGTCCTACGTTTCAAGTTCGTAATTTCACGCACAAGTTTTCTTTTTCATTACATCCACATTTTACGCACTATGTAGGAATAAACGGCCTAAAAACAGATGAGTTGCGATTAGAACTCTCTCCTGAATATCATCACACATTGATAGTCGACCATTAAGGTGAAATAAGTTAGGATGATCTTCGAATGTCTGTAAACAGATTATATACAATTGAATTGTCCAGTAGAATCCGTCAAAACTGTCTTCATTTTAATTTAATCTGTAAAAATTTATTTTTAAATGGAATAATTTTTAATATAATATAATACTTTTAATATATAATAAATTAATTTATATATTAATACTTATTGTTTATATTATTTATAGCGCAGTAAAACACGCGCGTTAGCCTATGTGCAAGCAAGTTTGCTTCCGCAAATGAAGCTTCCCCGACCGGGAAATCCTAGGTTCGAGCCCCGACGGAAGGGAATTGTCGACAGCAGCTAAGCAACTGGATCGATACCACTGCAAGGATGAAAATTCTAGAGGCCAACTGCTCTGGTCCTTTGTTCGGTTTCCCCCCACATAGATGTAGTATTAGTAGTACCAAATATCGGATCTCGAAATGTAGTAGGAGTACCAAATATCGGATCTCGGAATGTAGTAGCAGTACCAAATACCGGGCCTCGGAATATAGTAGCAGTGTTATGATTTTATTCTTCGTGAAAACGGAATAATTTCTATCGCAACAAATATTTTCATGGAAACATCGGATCTCGGAATGTAGTAGCAGTACTAAATATTGAATCATGAACCGCGCGATCCTTCATGTCCCACTTCCATCCTTACGGTCGTCGACATATTCAGGGTTTGAGAAGCCTGTTCGAGAAAGACTGGGTGTACCGCAAGGTCCGAAGTACCGAACTTTTTACAATAGTCTTGTACTAGAACGGTGAAAAGTAAAGAAAGCAACTTAAAGGGACAAAAATAAAACAGTCAGTGCCAATCTTGTATGATGTGTCTCTGAAGTTATATTTTATCAGCTGATTCACAACCTCTATGAAGGTGGCCATGGTGATTCCGTACGAGCAGTCTCCGAACTCGCTTCCCGCTCCTGGCGACTTTTGTTAGCTAAACTGACTGTACAGACACGTGTTTTCACTGTTAGTTCCACTACGCGCCGCAATCACAGCCTTCATTCTTCGCTTGGTCGAGTTATAACACTCTGGACAATTATCATGTTGTTTGCAATATCGTCGGTGTAGAAACACATCTCTGGAAAATTATTTTGGAAGAAAATGTTGTTGTTTTGTTACATTGAGCAGAAAGATTTATTCGCGATCGAAAAGAAAATGTTTTACTTTTCATACCGGATGACTTGTAAATTATCGATATGAAACGTTTACTAGTGAAAATATTTTATTTTTTAATCACCTGCCTTTACTTAATTAAAAAGTGTCCATATTTTACCTTTTCTTGTACAGTCGATGTCCTTTAGAGTGAAATTGTTACACTTAAAAACATTATATTTCCCTACAATACACCATTGAACGCAAAACCGTGAGAGTTGAAATAGTCATTGTAAAAGAACACTAATTACGAAAGCAACTCTTCGAGAATCTGAACTTCAAAGTGTTTGAACAGGGAACCAAACGTTTCACATAATTATTTCAAAACCTAACAGGAAAGAATATTCACTCTAGATCTTGTCTAGATTCCTTGGCACACTAGGTAAGCTCTAGCTCACCATCTGCACAAGAAACAAATATATGCGTCACATGTTGCGTCGTTGACCTTCAGAATTGAAAGGAGTTTCTCTTCGAACAGCTGCACATCGAACGTTCTTGCCATTCATTGCATTTCCAAGTGAATTAAATGAGAATCAATTACACTGTTCTTCTGAAACCTGGTCATCCTATTTGCATACATACCCTTAGAATTTCGATAAAAGCATATAAAATACTCATTCGTATGATTTATACGCAGTCGGACACATCTCTCATTGCCATTAATATGATGCAAACCATCCTCTTTCCATCGGTACTGAGAATGAAAACACATCAAAGGAAACTTCGCGTAGTAACGCTGAATATAAACGCTTGAAACGACCCCTTTATGGACCATTCATCTCTAAACGTACTCTTGAACGCATCAAGCCATGCAAAAAATATGGAAACAGATGTGACATTCCTTCTCTCTGGGTGATTCTGCCCTCTACTATATGTTACCCTACTCCGACGAACTAGGAGGGTTGCTTATATGGAAACAGATGTGACATTCCTTCTCTCTGGGTGATTCTGCCCTCCACTATTTGTTACCCTTTATCGACGAACTAGGGGGGTTGCTCATCTTATGTCTTCCTCTTATAAAAAGTAGGAAGCAACTAGAGACAATTTACTCAATACGCTGTATTTGAGAAGAGAAAGCATGACGCAAGATCATGGAATTCGGAGAAGACCTTATTGCATGACAGACAAAGGATGTTTAGTTTGTGACGCAACAAGATTCAACATTTTATAATAAGATATTTGCATTTAAGTAGGAGCACATATTTCATGCAAAGCTGTGAGTGGAATCATGGTTCAGATGAACTACGTGAGGTTATGAGAACGACAACCACCCACAACCACATGGCGAAGCCAAATCCTCGACCCCAGTTCCGGCTGAGACGGTTTAGAGCATCCATTTATGGCACTGTAATGCCTCTGACCGGAAGAATGTAGGGTTCGAGTACCGACGGTGGCAGGATTAGGATTTTCGCCATTATCTAGATAGCTAGGTCGAAATCAGCAATTGTACGGAAAGGGATTCTAGCGACTGGGTGCTCTGATCGGTAATTTTCCGTAATTGCTTCGATCAACACCATGCCAATGCCGAAGCAGTACCCTAACAAACGAGCATAGGGCTGCGCGCGATCTTTCCTTCTTCCTTATCCTATTCGTTCTCTGCACACGAACAAACACTACACACTTAATGTGTACACACACTTAATACACTACTCTACTACACAAGTTTGGAGACCTGTGGGGAGCTAACAGATTGTCCTGGCTGAGGCAGTGTCCCACTGGCGGGAGATACCTGGATCGGGAAATCCTCGCAAGCCGACGTGTAGGTCGGCGCATGCTCTCACCATCCAGCGGGGCTCTCACCATCTCTAGTGGCTTCCTCGCCATGAAAAACATGCACTATACGTACGGGACTAATTACTATAGTAGTTGACGCGCTTGCAAACACGAAATAATCAATCGATTCCAGTGCTTCGATTCCGCTGTTTTACTGCAAACTCGTAAGCGACAAAGGCCATTGATGACAGTTGTACGAAGAGTATCAGACTACTTCCTCGCCTGGAGAATCCGGATAGCTGTCGTCTTTCGGGTGAATGATGGTATGTGAATGGATTGAATGGATTTGAGAATAGAATTGCGTTCAGATGCATTACGGGTGCATTGCGGGTGGTATGCAAACGTAAACCACGCAGCAACCAAAAGGCGGAAACACACGGGGTTCGATCACGTAGCCATCGGCTCCGGGTCGGCGCCTTCGACAGGTTTCAAACACCCGCATCCACGACACTACCTTACACAACCAAGTGTTTATATGTGTAACGAAATACATAATGCATGTATGATAAAAGATTTTGTTAGGTCTGTGTTTAAAAACATTGGAACCGTACCTAATAAATTAAACAACAACAAATTGTTTATTTCCGTCCCGCCTACAGAAAAAAAACGGTTAGCACAAAGCCTCCGGGGCCGCGACCTTTCTCACACAAAAGCCCGCGCGTTTCCCGCGGGTCTCTTCACGCGCCCGGCCCGCGCTCGGCCGCTGCGCCGCCAGCTGCTAATTCGCCGCGCGACTCTCTCGGTGCGCTCGGATTGTGCCGCCGCTGCGAAAACTTAACCTCTCCTCTCCCAGGGGCATCGCGGACGTACGGAGTGAGTTTCTTACGTCCCTTGCCTCGCGATGGGAAGAGAACGTTTCTCAGGAGGCGCGCTGCACAGTGCACTTTCTGTTGCCTCGCGTTGCAGCGAATCTGGTGCGATAAACGTTTGCTCGATTTTTTTAGGCCGGTTCACAAGGAATCGGCAAGAAGTCTCGAATTAGACATCGATGGCATTGATATAATGCATTGAAGTTAATCCTGTACTAATACATCTAGAGTAATGGTGTAGATCTTAATCCAGAATTTGCTCCTAGAAATTGTCTTGGACTCGAGTTTCTACTTCCCAGCTTTTGGTACATATTCCAGTTACAATAAGTTAAAGTTATTCATCGCCATGAATTAAAATTATTCATCGTAAGTCCACCTATTCATTTGAACGTCAACAGAAGTTCCTTTTGAAATAATTTTTATTTCGTAATCCAATGTATGAGCATTCGTTTTTAATTTTACGATTTCCTCGTCCTTTTCTCTTTGAATAGCTAAAATTGAATTGCCGATACCAAGAATGCAGAAAAGCTAAAATGATTGTCCAGAATCGCGTCATTCAATTTAAAGTGTTTTATAAATGACATATTGGTAGATTTTAACAAATAAATGACATGCTACATGTTGTGAAGAATGTATCTTGAAACAGAATTGAATTTTAAAATATTTTTTTCTAAAACCTCCTTAATTACGGACAAAATGTTCCACAAACGATCATGGTTTTGACTTCACTATGTCACAGACCACCAATTTAGTTAGATTTTTAATGTAGGCTAACTATGTTTAAAAAAAGAAGACTCATTTAAAAAATAAACAAAATGTATTAACTGAATTGGTAAAGGCAATCGGCCAAAGTAGGGATTCGAACCGAGGAACCAGCAGTCTGCGATTCAGATTCGCAACTACAGTTGGAATCATATCCGGATTTCCGCTCCATTACTTGCTGTAAATACGTAGTAGCATTGAAGGGAAGGGGGTCTTTTTTGTACGCACAAAAGGCAAGACTTTTCCCCATCAGCAAACGCATACAATAAAATACTTGAACATGTAAGTTCATGATACGTAATAACCGGAAGGTGCCATACACTAAGCAAGGCTATCACTCTTGTAGGTACAATGAAATTACGGTGTAACCATCTCTCAGGCACATACGAAGACGCTTACTTTCAGCTCCCACTTTCACTGTCATTCTTTCCCATCCCATTCAAACCGTTTACTCTGGACTCTTCGTACAAGCACACGACGGCAAGGAATTAAAAGAAAGTCATGGAACACAGAAGCATGAGTCGCGGACAAGGCAGATAACAATCGATTGTGATCTGTGGTTCATAGCTCACAGACTAAAGTAGGTACGGGAATTACGTTTAATATTCCTAATGACAGCCCTTCGGAAAAATATTGTCTTTTTAATACGGAAAAACCCTGCGGCTCTAAAAAAAAATATTCTAGAGACGCCACTGACCATAACCAGAATATCACGTGCATTCGCTGTTCTGCCTGCGTCTCGTTCTAATTCTGCGGTTACAATGTTTCTACCGCTCTTTGTGGGTTTAGCGTTGCCTAAATGCGTTTTCAGGATGTATGATCGTGATTAACCCTTTCCTCTATTCACGAATGTTCCATCATCATTTCCTTCATTATCATCATTATGGTAGTATCATTCGTCATGCTCGGTATATCCACAGTAACAGGGAATCATTATAAATCAAATGCACATGCTGACAGGGCTGCCTACGATGCCGCGGTTGTAAATTCAAGCTGCCGTTGCTACAGCCATAATTAGGAACGACCCAAAGACGAATTACGATGGGTAGTCTACATCATATTCTCTCTTTCCACAGATACTACACATGTTTATAGTAGCATCTTGTGTACCTTGAGACCTCAGAGAAGGAAAGCATTATTTAATATTCAGAGATCCGGTAGTGACGTACTCACACGTTATGCAAGCCAATAGACATTTCAAAATAATTGGAGGTGTATGATAATTTCAGAGCCGATAAAAAATTCTGACAGAAATGATGAACATGAAATAAACACAAAGGTTACTTTCCTGCTTTTACTTAATTTCACAAAAAGTACTAGCTTTCTTTTTGTCCCCTACAAGAAATGGATACTTAGTATTGGAAAGTTTTATCTGAGTATTGTCAAGTAGTACGAAAAAGAACTGGAAAAAATACGAAAGAGTAACAATTACGAAGGAGCAAATTGCTGAAACGTTTCCTTAACACGTAATTCTTATGACCATTTTTTTTATCGTGATGCAAATTTCAAAGTCATATTGCAGGTAAACGTTGTTTATTTCTACTAGCCCAAAAATATCTCAGAAACCGATCTCACCAAGTCCGGGGAGGTTCCTGGCCACAATGATCACCACAGCAACTCACCTGCAACCGAAAAATGTGAAGTTAGTGCATTGAAAATATATATAAAACAAAGTTATGTTAGTTACACCATTTATAACTTAAGAACGGCTGGACCAATTTTAATTATCTGTTGTTGGATTCATCTCCGCTCCGAATAGCAGAATAACTAATAAAATATCGAAAAAATGGCACTGCATGGCGCTGAAGAATAAAAAACTAAATATTTATGCAAATGCAACCCGCTACAGTCGGTAATCAATGCCGTTAAATAACTTCTAAACGAGGCGTTCTAGGGCAGGGTTCCTCAAACTACGGCCCGCGGGCCACATGCGGCCCGCCGAGGACATTTATACGGCCCGCCGGTTTTTTATGGTTTAAAGAATTTTTTTCTTAAAATACGCACATATTTTTTTATTATGTGCTAGGTTGTCTAGGGATGGCAAAAAATCGATGATTTTTAAAACAACGGTGTTTTCCACCAGAAACATCGATATTTTGCTTTCGATGTTTCTTTACATCGATATTTTGTTGCCAAAACATTGGGATTTTATATATATATATATATATATATATATATATATATATATATATATATATATAAAGCAATATCGATGATTTCGCGTTATCCTCTTTACCACGCTGTACATTTCGCCTGCGCAATCTGAGGAAGTTTGGGATCTGCTCGCGTTATGACTTTATGTTATTGGTAGGCCTGTCATTGCTTGAAGCGATAGTAGTGTTAGAAATGGCCCTCAGACGTTTTGACAGGGTCGTGAATCTGACCTACTCCACTCAGTCCAGGTAAGTTCCACAGTAACATGTGATTTGTGACCAACCATTGCTTTCCAAACTGGCACGTCTTTCACCATATATTTATTAGTAAAATTGTTTTATATGTACGAGTAAACTTGTAATTGTTCAACATTTATCACAAAATTATTTGAGTTTTTCATTTTTTCGTCATTTAGTAGTACTTACAGCACTATTAGAGCAATGAACTGCTGGCAACACTGTCTTTCTCAAATATTCGTTTGTTCTTTGTGGTGCGCGAGCGTGAGTGCTACACACAACACACAATTCAATGAGAGGAATTTTGTGAACTTGAACTGATAATTCCAGTTGTCGGGTAGGTAAGTCAATAATTTATATTTCACAGTGTTTTTTATTATTAGACCGCGGAACATCATGCAATTGCATATTTTTCGTGATTGCGCATATCGAAAGGAAACGTATATAACTTAAACTACCTCCAAATAAAAACAAATATAATTGCATATTTATGGGATTTTTTAACTGCATATTTGGATGTACTTGCATATTTAAGTGCATATACGTTTTTGTGTAGAAGTGGAAGAATAATTTAGTGTTTTTCTCTTTGAAAAAGAAAACTGAATTAAGACGCACCAAAGCTACAATACCAACATAATATTTCCAATAATCTTCTGATAAGATTGTTTTTACTTGAATCGATTTACTTCCTGAAATTTTATTCGTGCCAATTACCTTAGTGAACTGGGCTGAATGGTTTCTGCATGTTGTGACAATGCTATTGGTTTTCTCTATATTTTTTTGTTTATTATAATATTTGAAAATATATTATTATTACGCGCGTTTTCTACTACAATGTACAATGAAGATTAACATATATAAATGTTGACTTTTGCAAAATATATTTTTAAAGCATATTCTTAGTTTTAAGCGCATATATTAGGTGTTTTAAGTGCACATATTGCCTATTTTAAGTGCATGGTTGCACGCATATTCTTAACCTTTTAGTGCATGAAGATCCGAGGTCTACTGATTATAGTATTCAATATTGAAAGCTAATTTCACTGTTATCAAAGCAAGCTTGTGTGAAATTATTATTGATTTTCTGTATTATGTGCTGCAAATACTGTATCTGTTCAATTTATTTGTTTGTTGCATCACTAGTTTTTACATGAGAAGAGAATGTAAAGTTATTGCTGGTGTATACTAGTTTTAGTAGGGCTGTAATATACTGTTTTTGTGGCACTGTAATATTGGTATTTTACTAACAGCAATTTGGAATCCCCAGGAAACAATGACGTCAAGAAAGAGAAAAATTGACTCGGAGTGTAGGATATTCAAAGAACAGTGGACGTATGATTACTTTTTCATGCAGTACAAAGAAAGAGCTGTGTGTCTGATATGCCAGAATATAGTGTCCGTATTCAAAGAATACAATTTGCTGAAACAGACGAAGAAATCAAGCATCTTCTTGAGTTTCTTGAGTTACTGGAAACTTCATGAAAACCAATTGATGCTTTTCTTAACTTTAAGGACAGTAACTGTTTCATTTAATTAATTTGTCTATTTAATCACTATTTTCTAGTTAGTATTTTTATTTGTTATATTTTGCTTTAAAAGGTTTTCTGAAACAGTGATTTTTATTATTCTATAGCTACAAATAGCCATTATCTCTGATTTATACAATGTATTAACATTAAACATGTAATAAATAGTTGTGAGTTTTTATTCTTCCTTCTTCAATTAAAAATTAGAAGTTTTGAGGGTGCAAAATACTCTTTTCTCGGGGCAAACATAGAGTTCTCCTACGCGCCCGCTTATGTGACTCAAATAGGCGTGCCTACAGGAAAGTTAATCTCTTATATTTAACATTTCAACTAGTCTTTCTGCCTTACTAAACACATAAAGTAACTAAATATATTTACATTACTTCTCAATTTATTTTCAAAATTGGTAAATAAATTATTTACACTGAACGTCTGGCATCTTCGGAAAAATTTATGTTATTCAAATGTTTTCATATTCCTAAAAAATATATTGAATTGAACATGAAATAATACTTTTAAAAATACACATCATCAGTACCAAAAGTGTCGAATTTCAAATATTATCATTTTTAGATAAGTGAAGAAAGGTTTTAGAAATAGTCTGTTTTTCTAGCAAAGGTTTCATTAAAATACTCATTTGATACGCGAAATAAACGACCCCAAAATCGTGCTGCAATATGACAATTTTTATGCATCACTTTTCTGGGCCATCGACTTGTTTCCATTCTTTTCAATACCATATGCTATGTACCTATCACACCACAGATAGTTATCGCAGTATTTATGGATATTCACAATAAACAGTTTTTCTCATTTAACTCGCTTATGTGAATAAGTTTTGCTTCTCTCCTGGGACTCGATTCAACGAGAATTCTTTGTCTTCAGCCCCAGAATTTCTTTAGCTTCCGGTATGTAGGCCTATACATATACTCCAAGAACTCAAAGAGTATACGGACTTTCATTTCGAAAATTATAGTAAGAATTGCATATGATTTCGAAAGAGCTTGTTGCAGAAATGTTATTCAAAATTTTACATGAGATTCAGTAATAAAGGAATTAATTGTATGCATCTACATATACGAGCAATGAAACTAGAACATAAATAAAAGATTGCTAGTTTTATTTCAGTTAAAATATAATATTATGAACTAACGATATTAATTTCTTTGTGAAACGAGTATGATGAAGAAAGCATCGTTTTAGAGTTAAATTTTTGTTTGTCACCTTGAACGTCACTTTCTTTTCCTCCATGCTCAGTTATTAGAATTGATGAATAATATTAAAATTCTCATTAACATCTCACGTTACGTAAGACAATTGAAGTTTCGAAGGAAGAACCAGTTGTCCACCTAAATAAGTTACATTCATACCCATCTAGGGCGAAGCAGTTTAAGGGTAAACTATGATACATATAACACGATTGCTTACATCGTGATGTGAAGACCTAGAGATAATTACAGCCCTATTCATTGTTTCTTGACGTCTTTAATTTAATTCTTATAAAAAAATTGTGGAAATTTTTAATAAAATATCGACTTCTCAATTTATTTTTTTAATTAATTTTATTGGAAGTCGCATTGACAAAATGGTCATGAGCGACTAACAGAACAGGCTATTATAGAGATACACATACACATTACAGAGATTCAGTTAAGTTCAGTTTAGTGTTAACCTGCTATATAAACTTAAATAAGTTAACACTTCTACAGCATTGAATGTCTTCTCTTGAAACTATAATGACACTAGAATGGTCTTGAAATATTCTTCCCGTACGTAAAATAGTATCTGTTAGCTGTAATTTACACCATTGTTTAAATAATGGTACGTAGATGTGTTACAATGTTCACATAAGGATTATGGGCTTTTGTTTATAAGGTGTTAGTGTGTTTGATGAGTGTGGACTGTTCTCATCCTCGGGATAAGTCTGTTTTTTACGATTCAATGTGGAACGTGTAATAAACCAACTAAAGTTCGTCATGGTATTTTGGAGAATGCGGTATTTGAGCCTCACCACACAATATTCCATTGATGGGCCAATTTATCATTCACACACTACCAAATAACTTGAAAGATGTTGATCGCTGATAGGTACCTTTGGAATACACCCACAGTTACATTTTTAGCTTCAAGGTCGGCCATCTTATTTTCCAAGATTTCTTAATGTGCTGATATCCATGCAATTCCGATTTTCTTTCCAAATTTATTGTATATAGGCTAACTTACAGTATAATAAAACATCATACGACGCCCAGAATTGTAAGTACACTTACATTTTAACTACTATATTTTTCAGTTGTGCACATGAAATTTTTTTGTTCCCAGAATGTGTGCACACGCTCACTTAATTGAAAGTCCTTCGATTTCTCTAACATAAGTATCAACAGTTTATGTTCAATTAATGTTCTTCCTCCAAAACTATATTAACAGAGATTATACAACTCCTAACGCCAACAAAATGCTTTCTGAAAATAAAGGAATTTCATATAAACATACCAGCGAACCGTACTGAAGGCACCTTGATTTAACCGTGAGGAAACAAATGCGACAGAGGAGAAAGTAGAAGAAACTTCGTATTCATCTCAGGCATTCAACGTTATTTCCCATTGTACTACTCTTAAATCATTCTCAGTGTCGTTGATTCATTATCATCGTTCACTAGCAAAAGGGGTTTTCTACCTTAATTTTTGAAATGACACGATAAAGAGAAACTAAATGAACAGCATTATCAGGAAGAAAATGAAAACTTCATTAATAATATGTATTAAAATATTATTATCAGAGATGACTTTACTAAGCATCATGACTGGTGCAATAAAAGTGTGGGAATTTAAGAGAGATGTAGCTGAAACGAAAATTACGTATAGTAAACAAATTTTTCAACACAGAAGATCAACTTTTTCTTCCCGGTTTTAAATAGAACAATTGTAAATTTTCTACAAGAACGAAAAAAAGTCAAAGAAGACATTTAAAGAGGTATACAAGAGGGTAAGGGAATATATGTTTACTTCGTTTACCAATTTATTAAAAGTATTGTATTTGTATCCAATAAACAAGATATGAGTTTAGTTTTCTCATTTCCTAGTCGTAATTTTTAATCAAAATTTATATTTGTAGTAGTTTCTACACAGGAAATGAACATATATTCGACATTGTATACACTTGTACAAAGGAATAAACTTTGGAATGTTTTGTAATGAATGAAATACGGGTGTTGTCTGGTATCGAATATTTATTTTAAGGCATAAGATCTTTCCGATAGCAAGGCTATTATCCTCAGAGCTAAAATCAGTCCGTCTTTCATTCATTATTGAAAAAGGTATCTACATCACCAACAATTATACAAATTTGAAATGTTTCTTTGCCATTTATTCCTTCCATCATTGGAATACTAAAAACCTTTACCATGATTAAAATAATTCACACTCTCTGATACATGTTTCGGCATGCTTATTGCCTGCACTAGACGTCTACTTCACAATCTCCCATTATCTGCCCATACCTGTGGAAGGTATTGCTATCCCTCTCTCCGTGACTAGCGGCACTGTGTAGGCGTGTGTTAGGGCCTGCCACGTACACATACTGGCCGCGTTGGACAGCGACCAACAAACTCTCCCTTGCCTTCGTGCAGCACTCCCTATGCATGTTAAACACTCAATAACATGTGGGTGGTGCGCGTTCTACCAATTGGTAAACATTGTGTACTCTAGAAGACATCAAAAGTTTCTGATATTGCAACATTTCTCTCCGAAGTGGCGAAAATGGAAGTTGAGTTTCCTAAAAGACTAGCAAGAGAACTTATTAAGAGACGAAGAGGAAATGCCTTTTAGAAGCGCAATGGTAGAACAAGAAAATATTTATTTCTGGGAAAAATATACTCCGTTGGAAACATGATGAATCCAAAGAAGCAGAACTTTCTCCCAATAATATCCTTTATTTTCTACATACTGTACGAGTAGTGCTTGGACGAACGTCTCAAATACAAGAGTTTGGAAATCGAGATCAGCCGAAAGTGGGGCGTAAAAGCACAGGTCGTCCCGATAGTTATCGGAGCTCTGGGATTTGTTCCGCAAAATTTGTGTAAGAACTTGTCTAAACTCCCAGGTAATTCAAAAGACTGGGAAGTGCAAGAAATCGCTTTATTTGGAACAGTCCACATTTTGCGCAAAGTATTATAGAGGCATCGACAGTCCCTAGATCTACTCTTCAGGTAGCTGGTTGCAACCTGGAGTAGATTTTATATTCAGCCGACACATAACATCTTTAGTCGTGAATAATAATAATAATAATGTTAATAATAATAATGATAATAAATAGTGAGGAATAATAATAATAATAATAATATAAATAATAGACCAAATTATAAATTAGCCGATCCGATGGCCGAGATCGCTAAGCCAGAAATGCAGTAGCGGTCTCGGTCCAAAAGATCGCGGGTTCCAGTCCCGCCTCGGGCATGGTTGTGTTGTGTGTGTCTCTGTATGTTTGAGTGTGTGCTTATTTCATCATTCATTATCATCATACTTTCATCCCATACCCGAGAGCTAACAACCCTGGGGTATAAAAGTGGAATCAGTACTAATTTGTTGATTCCCCCTATAGAAAAAGTAACATGCACCAAGCACCTACCCCGATAATCAAGTCTGAGTCCCGGTGGGATGCACGTATCGCGTGGCCCCATGATGGCCGATTTGTGAAACAAAATAATGATGATAATAATAATAATAATAATAATAATAATAATAATAATAGTAGGTGTTGATGGTACGAATAAATATATGTATTTGACCATATAGGATCAATCAAAATTGATTACAGGAATTAAACTTCTTTTAAAAAACATTTATTATTGGCTCAACGTTTCGCTTCAAAAAAAATAATACTTCCATAATTGTGTTATTTTTTTTTTGCCAATCCTACATGTTTGAAATGTTTATTCCTTAACATATCTAAATGTGCTACTCTCATAAATTGCATAATGTAAATATTTGTTTTGACAAGCCTTCAGGGTTTTGTGGATGTAACAGTATTGTAAATATTTAACTTAAAAATTGTAAATTCGATTGTTTTATATTAATTTATTTAACATTGTTAACCGTTGCCATAATTGCTCTTGACAAGGCATGTACAAAGCATGCGAAACGTTGAGCCAATAATAAATGTTTTTTAAAAGAAGTTTAATTCCTGTAATCAATTTTGATTGATCCTATATGGTCAAATACATATATTTATTCGTACCATCAACACCTACAATTATATCAGGATCAACAGGAGAATTTACATCAATTTCAATAATAATAATAATAATAATAATAATAATAATAAGTGCAAGAAATTGCTTTATTTGGAACAAGTGCAAGAAATTGCTTTATTTGGAACAAGTGCAAGAAATTGCTTTATTTGGAACAGCCCACATTTTGCGCGAAGTATTGTAGAGGCACTGACAGTCACCGGATCTGCTCCTTAGGTAGCTGGTTGCAACCTGGAGTAGATTTTATATTCAGCCGACTCATAACATCTTTAGTCGTGATGTAATGGAAAAATAATAATAATAATAATATAAATAAGACAAGTGGGAAGTTGCACCAGAGCAACCAAAACAAAAACAATACAGACCAAAGTGGCCTGATGAACGTAAGCAAGCTTTCTCGGAAAGAATGAAAGCCTATTGGAAAAATAAGAACAGAAAGAAAAATTGAGTGTCTTGCTTAGCGTCTTCCATCTTTGGGGAGAATTCGCCTATAATAATAATAATAATAATAATAATAATAATAATAATAATAATATAAATATTAGACCAAATTATAAAGTTTCTACTCAATAACACATTGTTCACTTTGTGAGCGACAGAGCACCGCATGACGCATGCAAGTCAGCCAGCACGGCCGTCCAAGAGAGAGAGAGAGACGAGAAGCTACGGGCGCGGTGACATTGGGGTCAGGCGGCGGCGGCGGTGGCGGCGGCGGCTTGGATGACCCGCTGCCCGCTACCGCCCCTGCCGCCGCCACCGTCATCGCTCCTGTGGGCGCCGCCGCCAGTGCCAACGTCAATGTCGTCGTCATCAACGTCAACGCCGCCACCGCCATCGTATTAGGGAGTTTGTGCTCCATTGAACGTTAAAGCACTACGGATCATCTGCGCTTGCGCAATTCACGTTTCGCATCACTTTAGTGCATCTGCGCGTGCGTGGAAGATAGATAGTTCTGTCCGCTACGGCGTGCACAAACTCCCTATTATAACCGCTATCGCCATCGCCAACACCACCCAACGCCATCGTTGCCATCTTCATGATCATCACAGCCGCCATCGCCACTGCCGCCAGTCAACGCTGCCGTCAAAGCCGCCGCCTGGCCACCGCACCGGTGCACCGGTCACTTTCCTCCTCGTGCCAGCTCAGTCACCTTCGAAAGCGCGCGGTCGCACTACCGCTGCTCGGCCCGTGGACGGATATTGGAGGGACAAGGCTATGACCGCCGTGAGATTTTCTCTTCGCTTCCTGGAGATTTGGTCCTATATACGAAACTCCGTGGCTGAGTGGTTCGCTCATCAGCCTCTCAATCCCCCGAGTGCGGATTCGATCCTGACATGCCTAGATTTTCGAAGGATGGGAAAACCACCTCATGCCGTACCTACGAGGTGTAAAACTGCCTTGGCTAAATATCATTCGAAATCAAATCGGCCGACAATTCCGTCCTATTCATATCTTATATTCGCTTTGCTGCAAAAGCTTCAATTGGTGGATACATCAAAATTAAAACTACTGAAACCACAGTCAAATTTTACTAGTAAAATTGGGAACCTATAGGGTGCTAACTATCCAGTCATCCAAATCTGCAAATTGATGGCGTATTATTCAACAAATCGTTGGTTCGTATTCCTAGATCTTTGACTTCCTTAGAAAGTTGACATTTAAAGACAATTTAGTTAACGAATATTATTAAATACGTTTCTGGATTTTCAGTATTTTTGACATATTGATACTGCAAAACATTTTGATTTTGGACATTTTGTGTAGGAAAAATCTTTGCAATGGGGCCATTTCGAAGAGTAGAACACAAAGTGCCTAGAGCCTTTTTATAAAATTAGCAGGGGAAATGCATTATCATTGGACAAGAAATACGATTATGGGTTTCATTATTGATTGATGAAATATGATTATTGGACATGAATTACTATTAATTAGATTTGACTAACAAGCAAAATGTGACTGCAAAAAAGAGAGGGGAGGAAATGAGGGGAAGGAAACTCGGCGAGTCTGGGGCGCCTGTCGGAATAGAATCGTAAGCGATTTCTCTGATCAATGTTTTTTCTGATCACTTCCCGGCAAATGCATAATCCTAAACAACGAGCCACGCACCGCGCGATATTTCCTTCCCATCATATTCATCTTAATCATCATCCCATTATTGCTCTCAATCCAGATAGGGAAATGCGAGGGAGTACGTCCCGTCCTAAACCACTGCGCCATAACCAGCATAAGGTTGTGGGATAGCCTTGCCTCCACCTGCGCGAGACTAGCACGAGTAAAAAGAAGTTTTACTCTCTGGCCGATCAGTAAAGCTGAATACGATACATTTCTAAAGTCTGCCAACCTTGAATCACTAACACAGGTATTTAACTTTCTCGATTTACTTCGTACGAAGAGAAAGTGTTGTATTCGTGTGCTGGAAAATGGCGACTTTTCGACACAAAAACTCATTGCCGAGCTCTGAAAACCAAAAACTGGATAAAATGTGTTCCAACACGTAGAAAATTACTTCATGTAACACATTGTGTAGTCAGATTCCATGTTTTATGGGTACTTGAAACCGAAAAATCGATTGAAGAAAAAACTTTCTGCCTGACAGTTTGCTGTCATAAGCATATAAACCATTCAGACGGTTTTCTCCAAAATTGATATTCCCGTACAATTTAAAGAAACTTGGATCCCTAGGAGTTTGAAAGGGATATTTTGATTTCGGGGGGCACTTTATATGAAGCGTTAACATTTTCAAAATTTTCTCAAAAATGGCTCCAAATTGTTTTATTAAACATTGCCGTGGGAAAACGAAAAGGACGCCTAGAAGAATGAAACAAGCAGATGTTATTTTACTTCATCTCTTTGAATTTTCGAAGATGGCAAAAATTAGAAATGATGAGAGAAAGTATGTGCTGTTTATCACCATTTTTCTTTTTCCGGGATGCCCCCAGCTGACTGGGAGTCCAGATCTCTTCCCCCGTCACGCCCCTCTCGTCATCCAGTCCTGACCGAGAAGACTGCTGTCGGTATTATTATCGCCGCAAATGGAAGCGACTCTGACAGTGAGGATCAATATCGGAGCAGAGGACACAGAAAACCTCTCCGAGATCCATCTCCCGTCCGCCAGAGAAAGTTCCATTCTGATGACGCGAGGATCGACGATCAATATAATCGATTTCATTACGTTTCCGTTCTCGACGCGCCGTGCTACTTTGCTGCTGCGGAAAACGCGCGGTCGCTTTCATTTGAGTATTGGATTTTTTTTCTCCCTCGAGAGATATTAATAATCTACTGATCTCTCTTTCGCAGCTCAAAGGGAGTATCACACGTGGGAACTCCACAGAACCGGTCAGAAGAGTTCTGCTTCACTGTATGTGCTTCATTAATGAGCATTCGCTGAGTAGGATCCAGTTTGAGATGAAAATAATGATAGTGAAATAAACCGACGTTAATTATGTATTGAGTGTGGCAGTGAGAAAGAACATGCTCATCGCTTACTGTCGAAGTAGTGAGGAACGTTTTCTTTCAGCAGATACCCATCTGCCATTTCCTATTCCAATGTCTCTTAAACGCTCTTCGCAACAACTGGAAATGTCCAATACATTAATGCCATTACAGGCATAGACTAGAAGAATAGTCAAATGAATACAAGTATTACGTTTTCTGCCTCATTTCGTTACGTCATTTTGTTGTTGTTTTTTCTTCAGCTGACAGAATGGACACCAATGCCTAATCCTCAAGGAAATAACATTTTCACCTACTTATTGCGCGGCATTTTAAGGCACTCATCAAATAGCGTTTTGTTTGCATTTGCCAACGTTAAGTAAAATCGGGAAAGGATCATACAAAAGCTACACATCAAACAGAATATATCTGTGAGTAAAGAATAAATCAATAAATTGTGTGCCACCATCTACATCTAGATTAACTATCAACATATAGATTAAATGGTTTAGCTATATTAGTTTCTTATTTCATTTTTTTTAAATATTAAAAAAGCAGTAATTTATTATATTTAACGCGTTGTATTAGAATTGGAAAATATGGGTCGCCAATAACAAGGAGAGGTTGACGCGACTTTATCCCTCTTCATAAATACAAACACTACTTATCAGCATCATTCACAGAACAACACATAGTATGATAAAAACGGTTTCCAATTTTCTGTTATAAATAAATATGTCGATCCAATGGCATTGCTCTACAGTTCGAAATGAAGAAAACCGAAAAAAATATATTTTTATTAGGAAAACAGAAAGAAATAAAAAAACATTGAGGAATCCGTCAGGACGGCGCACTAAAACACCACACAAGTTTTAGTATAAACTTAATGTTCAAAGATATGAACATTGTTCATAATGTTCAAAGATATGAACATTGTTCATAATGTTCAAAGATATGAACATTAAGAACCATGAACATTTGTTTTGCGAAAACCGTTATATTTGCATCAAAACTTACTATGCGAGAACTATAGCAAAGATGTTGAATTTACACCTTTTTCTACAATATTTGCTTAAATTACTTACTCCTCCATAAAATAATTCCCAGAACATATGTTACCATAACTGGAAGTAAATAATTAGAAGGTCAAAGCCGCGTAACGTACATACATGCATCGAGTATCCACAACACGTTGAAAACTGTAAACTTTGATCTTACTGTTTTTGTCAGTCACTCCGCATTGAAATGCCACGACGTCGCAAAGTTCTTCAGAAGTACAAAACAATTTCTTCTGTACTACAATCCGCTGCAAGAATGTCCCAGCAGCAAAGACATTTATCTAATCAAGAGTCGAAAGAAGCCTTTTCAGACCCGTGAAACACTTTTTCTTCGGTAACTATTTTAATTTTAAATTCGTTTACCCCCAATGCCTGCGAAAAGCCTCTTCTGTGAACATTTCCACTCTGCTCCTTCACTGAGTAAAACGCAAAAACGAGACTCTCAAACTTGGCCAAAATTACAAAAGTACTAGAAGAATCTTCTGAAGTCTTAACAACTTTATCTCCTACAGCCACAAAGAATCGACAAAATGTCTTTTGAACTAGATAAGAAAGCAAACTGAAGAGTGAAGTCTTTAAAATGATGACAAATTTGTAAACATCTAGCCTAGGAAACGAGAGCTACATCCAATAATATATTTCCTCCAATGTTTGTTTTTTTTGTTATTATTTAAGGTCGCATCAACTACTAGGCCATTAACGACCTCCATTGGATGTAACAAGATGTTATGAGGATGAAACGATATGGTGATGATAGGGGGTGAAAGGACGAACACATACAACCCTACCCGAGGCGGAACTCGAACCCGCGACCCCACGGTCCAAGATCACTATGGTACTACTGCTCTAGCGATCTCGGGCACGGGGACAGTTTGACTTCTATAATGTGATAATGTAGTATTTTGGTTTGTCCCTCTTCCCCATTAAGAATTATACATCACATTTTGTTGTTACCACGTCAGACCACTTATAATCGATGTCTAATCTTTTTTAATGTCTCTTTAACATTAAAGAATGAATCCATTCTCATCGATAATATTGTTTATTATAATTGTTGCTATGACTTTCATTTTTGCTTGGTGTTTTATTATTAGACATTGTATTTGCAGCACAACAGTAGTATGGTATAGGGGCGTCCTGGACCAGATTTTAACACCCACATTTTTTCATGATTGAGAATACCTCTATTTTTACGCAATTATTATTAAAATGATCGTAAAATATGTAAATATACAATAGTTTATTATAATATTTCCCCATTTCCACCAAAAATCACCTATTTTTAAGCGTCGAAATTTTGTGGAAAAATGAGATCCCGAATTTCCACATTGCTTAGAAATAAGTCCCATAAAAAATATGGAAAAAAATCTGGTCTAGGAATATCACTGAGAAATAAGTCCCATAAAAATTATGGAAAAAAATCTGGTCTAGGAATATCACTGAGAAATAAGTCCCATAAAAATTATGGAAAAAAATCTGGTCTAGGAATATCACTGAGAAATAAGTCCCATAAAAATTATGGAAAAAAATCTGGTCTAGGAATATCACTGAGAAATAAGTCCCATAAAAATTATGGAAAAAAATCTGGTCTAGGAATATCACTGAGAAATAAGTCCCATAAAAATTATGGAAAAAAATCTGGTCTAGGAATATCACTGAGAAATAAGTCCCATAAAAATTATGGAAAAAAATCTGGTCTAGGAATATCACTGAGAAATAAGTCCCATAAAAATTATGGAAAAAAATCTGGTCTAGGAATATCACTGAGAAATAAGTCCCATAAAAATTATGGAAAAAAATCTGGTCTAGGAATATCACTGAGAAATAAGTCCCATAAAAATTATGGAAAAAAATCTGGTCTAGGAATATCACTGAGAAATAAGTCCCATAAAAATTATGGAAAAAAATCTGGTCTAGGAATATCACTGAGAAATAAGTCCCATAAAAATTATGGAAAAAAATCTGGTCTAGGAATATCACTGAGAAATAAGTCCCATAAAAATTATGGAAAAAAATCTGGTCTAGGAATATCACTGAGAAATAAGTCCCATAAAAATTATGGAAAAAAATCTGGTCTAGGAATATCACTGAGAAATAAGTCCCATAAAAATTATGGAAAAAAATCTGGTCTAGGAATATCACTGAGAAATAAGTCCCATAAAAATTATGGAAAAAAATCTGGTCTAGGAATATCACTGAGAAATAAGTCCCATAAAAATTATGGAAAAAAATCTGGTCTAGGAATATCACTGAGAAATAAGTCCCATAAAAATTATGGAAAAAAATCTGGTCTAGGAATATCACTGAGAAATAAGTCCCATAAAAATTATGGAAAAAAATCTGGTCTAGGAATATCACTGAGAAATAAGTCCCATAAAAATTATGGAAAAAAATCTGGTCTAGGAATATCACTGAGAAATAAGTCCCATAAAAATTATGGAAAAAAATCTGGTCTAGGAATATCACTGAGAAATAAGTCCCATAAAAATTATGGAAAAAAATCTGGTCTAGGAATTATTGAACAAATATCACTTTCAAACATAATTCAATAATATTTAATGAAAATTCAATAACATTCACATTTTACGAGTTTTACAAGAGTATACATTCGCAAGCATACCTTGAAAACGCGTGTTATCTCTGCAGGTGCGCTTTCGTCGCGTTATCTCAAGTGGCCATATCTCCTTCTCTCTCTGCAGGAGCATCTTCGTCGCGCTATCTCAAGTGGTTATATCTCTGTTTCACTCTTTACGTATGTCTTTGTCGTTGAAAGAAGGGAATTTGGTGCGTTTCATGCAGCGTTTTATTACTTTAAATCATTTGTAATGATAAGAATATATTATAAAAAATATAAACATTATAATTTAAATTTTATTACACTCATTCATTAATTTGTTAGTACATTAGTGTTACAAGTTTGCGTGGAATAAATTGCTAAAAGTATGTAAAATCCATAAGAATCTAAACATTGGTAATGTCCTTTATATAGAAGGTCCGAAATTTTATCGGGTGGAATGCACTGCGCGAGAGAAGTGTTTGGTAATGGAGTGGCCATTACGTTACCATGATCTTCTCGATAAGTCGTAGTGTAGATCGTATTCCAAAGGACACAGGGCTCCAATTCCATCATTTGCATGTGGGTGCTGTAACGATATGCGTAGGTATATAAGTTACAAGCTAGATCACAGTAATGATGGAATGGTAGTCGTGAATTAAAGAGTCGTCCTGTTAATTCAGGATCGCAACTCGTGCCACAACCTGGTCCTTTTGCTAAATAAACTTTTATATTCATGCCTAAACTTAATATTATAGGTCAAAATGAATTACAATGTGCCTAAACTTAATATTATAGGTCAAAATAAATTACAATGTGCCTAAACTTAATATTATAGGTCAAAATGAATTACAATGTGCCTAAACTTAATATTATTGATCAAAATTGACAGTGTATGTAATAGGTCACAATTTAGTGACTTGAACCATTTTCATTGCCCGAAATATTCTAATCACCCATTTCATAATACTATGAATACATTGATACCAACATCCTTTTTTCTCCATTTATATTAAAAATTTTCTTGAATTAAACTATGTTGAAAGTCATATGTTAAACTCTTTTTACCATACATTATAACATACCCAATTGTGTTATTAGGAATAGCATTGTGAAATGTAGCACATATTTTCATAGATGTTTTCTGAGCAGCATCAACATTTTTTCTAATGTATGTATTTATCAAATAAATTGGATATCTAGTGATATAAACAAATGGTGATATTGCTATTTCAACATTTTTATTATTATTATTTGTAATTCTTTTAAATTCTGTAAATGAACGATATGCTTTTTTATAAGTCGATGGTGGGTTTATATTCCATAATTCTGATGGAAATTGTTCATTTCGACCATTTTTTAATGAAATATTTTGTAGAGAACAATGATCGAATTCACTGGAATCTTTTTCTTGGTTATCAATTCTATTTGTTTGAAATACTACGAAAACAAAATATGGCATATCATACTGCAATGAATGGTAATAATTGGTAATATCAATTTCAAAATTCTTTTTTCCAATAATTCCAGTTAATTCAAATGTTTGTAAATCATAGAATGAAATGGTAGATATAGGATTTTTTATTAGATTTGACTTAAATTCTATAGCATAAGAAGGTTCATAATAAACAATTGGTACATTAATTTCAAAATTTTCTATAACTATTTTTCCTTCTCCAGGTAATGTTGTAACATCTAAACTACCATCTGATTTTTTTACTGCCCAACGATACAATACATCATTCATACTCGATGACCACGTAAAAGATATTGTAAAATCTCCTTCCCAAATAATTTCTTTGAAATCTTTGAAAAAACCACCTAATAATCTCAATGGATAGAGAACTTCATCTTCTTTTTGTTGAAGTTTTGGATTTGAACTAATACCAGCATTATCTAATGGAATGAGTTCATTTGTTGAAAAAGTACTTTTTTGTAAAACTGTTGAAGTAATACCAGGATAATCTAATCTAAATATATTTTGTCCTCTTTTTGTAACGTTAATAGATGAAAATAAATAAGGTACAAAATTATCAATAAGTTTAACATTTGATTTACCTCCGTATGCAGAATAATCAGATCCATTTTTATGTATAATTTTATAATTGATGTACAATTCTGCTCTTTCGGAATGCATCCATCCATCACCTACATTCAAATAAATATCTGTTGTTTTATTTGGTACTCCAATATTATTCTTACTACGATCAGTAGCAGGAAATGATTGCCATTGATAACTTTCAATTTTATCCATTTATGAGGGAAAAAAAACATAAATTATTTTTTTAATTCTAAAATAATAGTAACCATAGCACCATTAAAATCGATTTCCTCATTATACTCATCTGTGATTTTAACATGAAGATGTTGCATTTTATTACAAACAGGTACAAATAATGGATGTGCTGGTTCATAAATAATTGGCATTTGATAATTAAGTTGAGGTTTAAATGATGCTAGAATATTTGTTTCTCTATGAAATTCATCATTTTCTTTTAGAATCATACCTTCAGCACAGTTAAAATGTACATCAATGGTTTCAAAAGGAATGAATTTAGGAACCTTATTACCAATAGTAGGTTCGTTTTTTTTTAACAATTTGATTTTGAAATCCTAGTAATGATCCAATAGAATCTGCAGCATCAAAATTTAATTTAAATCCACTCTTAATTTCAATTCTACTAAGAATACGATGTGGGTTAATAGTAATATTTGTTGAATTAAATGGTGATTGTGATTGTATATATTTTTCTAAATTTTCAATATTATATTGCCCTGGCGGAATTATGATAACATGCGTTTCTTTTTTATGTTCATAATATAATTTATTATTATTTAATGTTACATTAGGTGTTAGAAATGTAGAATAGAATCCAACACATGCAACTGTAGAAAAATTATATATTGGTGTATTAAGTTTTTTACTTAATGTTGAAGATGTACCGTTTAGCTTCAAAATTATACTCATTTAAATGAGCAAAAAAATTGATTGGAATCCAAAAATAAGATTACGAAATAAACATGAAACATTGAAACATGGAGCATTATTACCATCTTCGATAAGATGTGCTATTATAGGACCTAGTGGATGTGGTAAAACATCCTTATTGTTAGATAATTATATTATGTGTCCTGGATGGTTAAATTGGGATAAAATTAATCATGTATACATATATTCAAAATCTTTTGAACAAGATAAATATCAGACTTTTATGAATAAGTGTAATAAACTCGAAAATGATATTATTACATTTATATCTCATCCTGATGATATCATACCATTAGATGAATGTGAAGAAAATTCATTAGTATTATTCGACGATTACATATTAGAGAAACAAGATGTTGTAAGAGAATATTTTACACGTGGTAGACATAAAGGTATAGATTGTTGGTATTTAGCACAAACATATTCAAAAATTCCTAAGCAATTGATAAGAGATAATTTAAATTTTTTAAATATTTTTAGACAAGATGATCTTAATCTTAATCATATTTATCATGAATTTGTAGGATGTGATATGAAATTAGATGAATTTAAAAATTATGCCAAAAATGTTGGAATGAACCATATGGATTTATAACAATAGATATGACACGAAAATTAAATAATGGTAAATATAGGAATAAAATACAATTATTTTTAAATAAGATATAAAAAGTGTGTGTTTAAACAGAACAAACAGACGCAATATTATTCCTGTGTGTTTAAACAGAACAAACAGACACAATATTATTCCTGTCTGTCTGTTTAAACAGACACAATATTATCCTGTTTGTGTTTTTAAACATATTATTTTTTGCTTTATAAATGTTTACGAAATATAAGCCGAAAAAAATAAGAGAAGAGAAGGTAAAAATAAAAGATACATTGCGAGAATGGAAACAACATGATCGTAATCAATATGAAAAATATAAAAAAGAAGATCAACCTGTTATAGATAAATTAGATGATTTAGTTGGTAAAGTAGATCACATTGGTAAAGAACTTATTCATTCTATTGAAAATGAACATGATAATAAGCAATTAGTACCTAAAAAATATGATTTTGATGTTGATACTTTATTTCCAATACCATCAACACCATCAGAATCATCATTTGAAAAGAAATTATATGAATCACCAGATACTCCAAAAAGATTAGAATTAGAAAAACAATTGAAAGCAATAGAAGCTATAGAAAAGAAAAAAATGGAAAAAATTACACATTTAGGACCTAAATTAACTGAATATCTTAATAATGCTAATGATCATGCATTTGGTTTTAGACCTGTAGGAAAATATAAATATATTGGTGATACAAAAGTGGACTTTGATAACAATAATATAATTGTAGAAGGGAAAAAATATGAAGGTACTGATGGATTATTAGGTCTATTAACAAATAAATCATTATCAGATATTGAATATACAGATGAAGATTTAGAAAATTATAAAGAAATTGCAATTAAAACACATCTTATTTTTAAAGATTATGATCCAAATACTAATCAAGTTCGATCAAATGTTGGAGAAAAATGGAATAAGATCTTTAAAGGATTATGGGCTGAGCAAAAAAAACATAGAACAAAATCTGTTACATCACCTAAAACAGGAATGGGTATAATAAAAAAATATAATGAAAAACCTGTTGAATATGTTTGGATGAATGATGTACAAGAGCTTATCGATAGATTATTGGTGATACATGGTGAAGAAAAAGCTGGTAATGATAATTTTTTTAACGAAAAAGTAAGTATCATAAAGATGCTTACAGGTAAATTTCAAGATTTTATTACTCATAATCCTAAAGGAATTCCATACCTTATACGATTTTTACATAATATACCTCATACATTTTGGAAATCTGAAAAACATGGTGCTGGAATTTTAAATTGGGCTATTAATCATTTACCATTCGAATTACATCTTCCAGGATATAATTATTGTGGTCCTGGTACAAATCTTAAAGATAGATTAGAACGTGGGGATAAAGGTATTAATCCATTAGATGAAGCTTGTAAATACCATGATATTGCATATAGAGATCATAAAGATATAGAATCTAGGCATCAAGCTGATAAAATATTACAAAATGAAGCTAAAAAACGAATATTTAGTAAAGATGCTGATTTGAAAGAAAGAATGTATGCTACTGCAGTAACTGGAACTATGTTTGCAAAAAGAAAATTAGGTATGGGAATAGAACCTAATTGGGGAATATAATAAAAAATAATACCCTTTTTTATATAGTAATAAATGTCGAGAGTGAGATCTATAACTTTTACATTATCACCACATGATGTTAGAAATATTAATTTTGATGATCTTTTATCACCTAAACAAATAAAAGATAAAAATGATAGTATAAAGAAAGGATCTGGTATGTCATTAAATTTACCCATTCAATCCATTAAAAAATTACAATCAAGAAAATATGGTGGATTTATTGGAGCACTATTAGCAGCATTAGGACCATTATTAATAAGTGGTGCTAAAGCTATTTATGATGGTGTTCAATCAAGTAAGAAAAATAAATCTGAATTAGAAGAAATGAAACGTCATAATTTGGAAATGGAAAAAAAAGGAACAGGGCTTAAAAAAAAAAGAAAATAGATCCTATTTCTATATTAAAAACATTAATAAATAAATATCCATATCCACTTAGTAATTATGATATCAAACAATGTGTTCAATATTTTAAAATTCCACATTTTCGAGGAGTATTTATGATTGATGAATGTCCTAAAATATTGCGAAAAAATGAATGCGGTGTTGTAAATATGGATACATCTAAAAGTATCGGAACACATTGGATATGTTACTTTAAAAATAATATACATAAATATATTTTTGATTCATTTGGTGGATATCCTCCATCGCAGTTAGTCAAATATATTGGATCTCAACATTTATATTATAATGCGGAGAGAATTCAAAATTTTAATGAATTTATTTGTGGTCATTTATGCATATTTGTATTAAAAATGATATCAATGAACTATACATGGGCCGAAATTTCAAATATAATAAATGCCACAAGATATATATGGTCTCAATGATTTAAATAGTGAAAATCTAATGAAAAAACATATTGAAGAAACTGAATCACTTATAGCATCTTTACCTATCATAGGTACATCCGGAAATTATAATTTTCACAACAAGTTATTACGTAAAGTAGGTGCTGGAATAGAAGAGGATGATGTTGTAACAATGAAACAACTCAATAATATAGCACAATATCTTATTATTTTATATGGTGAATTAGGTAAAAAAATGAATACTTTTTACTTTTATAGTCTACCATTTATTGAAATATTTTATGATTGTAAAATTAAGCATATTAAATCAAATATTGATTTAAAAGATTTAATTCTCAATGTGCAATCATTAGGTGTAGGTGATAAAAAAGAACTTAATCATTTCAATCTACCCATTATTTTAAAAAAGGAGATAAAATATATATTAAACCTAAAGATTCAAGTTATGTAGCAGGTTATCAATTACTTCTTCATTTAATCCTTTCCATTGTACTATAATAAATGCCACAAGATATATATGGTCTCAATGATTTAAATAGTGAAAATCTAATGAAAAAACATATTGAAGAAACTGAATCACTTATAGCATCTTTACCTATCATAGGTGCATCCGGAAATTATAATTTTCATGGTAAAATATTACATAAAGTAGGTGCAGGAATAAATGATGATGATGCTGTAAATGTTAAACAATTAAAAAATAGTGTACATACTATTTTAGATCCAATTCAAGATTATGATGCAATAAATTTACGATATTTAAAAAATAATATATTTACGTTTATGAATATACGTGTTAAATATTTAATGGGTGAACAATTTCTATTCTACTTACCTAATTATGATGAAGGTTATAGTTATATTAAAGCACCATATAATTTTTCAGTTATCAATTTAAAAATAACAAAAACAGAGTTTAAATATCTTTATATCTTAGTCATATCACCAGATGAGGAGGAAAATGCATATGATTTAAATCAACCATTAAAATTCAATAAAGGAGATAAAATATATTTACGCCATAGTAAATATGTTAAACATGATCCTAGTCCTTATACATTTGAGATTAGAATATTTATTCATATACAATTAGAAGCTATATAAATGGATACTTATTGTTTAAGATGTAAAAAGAATACTGATACATTTCAAATGAAAGAGGAAATAACAAAAAATGGAAAATTGAGAATAGATGGAGTATGTGCAATATGTGGGAAGAAAAAAAGTAAATTTGTAAAAAAAAAAACTAAATATTAGAGAAACAATCATTGATGAATTACATAAACCTATGCGAAAAAATTTTCCACGACGTAATGTTATCACATTAGGACTTGATGAATTATGGCAAGCAGATTTAGTAGAAATGAATTCGGGACAATTAAATGGTATTTCGAAAATAAATAATGGATATGCATATATTTTAACAGTTATTGATGTATTTTCAAAATATGCATGGGCAATACCTGTTAAAAGTAAATCTGGATTAGATGTAAGTACAGCTATGAATAATATATTAAAAAATAAGAGAATACCTACAAATTTACAAACAGATCGTGGTAAAGAATTTTATAATAAAGATTTTCAACATCTTATGAAACAATATAATATTCATCATTATTCTACTTTTTCTGAATTAAAAGCATCAGTAGATGAAAGATTAAATAGAACATTAAAAGAAAAAATGTGGAAACAATTTGATATTCAAGGTAATTATAAATGGATAAATATACTTCCAAAATTAATAGATGAATATAATCATACTACACATCATACTATTCAAATGAAACCTATTGATGTGAATACTTTTAGTGAAAAAATATTATTAAAAACGGTTTATAAAAGAGATAAGACATTTATTTTACCGAAATTTAAAATTGGTGATAAAGTAAGAGTAAGTAAATTAAAATCAGTATTTGATAAATCTTATACTGGTAATTGGTCCACAGAAATTTTTGAAATTGATAAAATTATTCATTCTAATCCCATTGTTTATCATCTTAAAGATATTCAAGGTTCATTTTATGAATATGAATTGCAAAAAACGAAATATCCTGATATATATTTAGTAGAAAAAGTATTAAAAACAAAAGGAAATAAAGTATATGTAAAATGGCTAGGTTTTGATCAATCTCATAATTCTTGGATTGAAAAATCAAATATTGTATAGTTTCCAAAAATAAGATGGAAATAATTTGCATTATAAATGTGGTTTAATTTATTATCATTCGCATCATGTATTGTTCATATGGTAGTTTCTACTAGTGAATCAGCTATTGAAAAATTAGTGAGTTATGGATATAATTCGGAAAAGGATGATGGTAGTGATGCAATTCTTAAATTTCAAGAATATTATCAATTGCCATTAGATGGAGAATTAAATAGCGATACATTAGATTTATTAAATCAACCACGATGCGGAGTACATGATACACATTTTAAATCATCTTCACAAAAATGGAATAAAAATATAATAAAATGGTATTATAGTAATGTAAATGAGGAAATATCGAATTTAGCTGAATTAGCATTTCAAACATGGTCATCTCATACAAATTTAAAGTTTGAAAAAGATATTTTACATCCGGATATAATTATTTCCAATAAACGTGGTTTACATCAATGTCAAAGAGATCAAAATATGTGTTCTAATAAATTTGATGGAAAAGGTGGTATATTAGCGCATGCAAAATTTCCTAATGCAAATAATTCTCCATTAGAAATTCATATTGATTTAGATGAAGATTGGTATTATAATAAAGATAAAAATATTCCACCAGGAAAAAAATATCTATTTTCCGTTTTACTTCATGAAATTGGACATACATTAGGAATTGAACATACAAATAATAGAAATGCTATTATGTATGCTTATTATAATGGTTTATTAGATATACATATTGATGATGTTTTAGCAATTCAAAGTTTATATGGTCATAAATCTCCATCTTTACCGAAAAATATTCCATCTTTACCGAAAAATATTCCATCTTTATGTAATATTAAAAATATTCATCATTTTTTAATTATACATGATATATTATATGTATTATATGAAGAATGGATTTGGATTATAAATTTAAAAACAAATCAAATTAATCATCCACAACTTATTCAACATTGGTTATCATTTTTACCGAGTGATTTTGGAGGAATTACAGCTATTTATCAAAGACCTTCGGGGGAAATTTTATTTTTTATTGATAATAAATATTATATGATTAATTATCCTAGTCTTAATTTAGTAAGTGGATATCCAAAAGAAATTAATGATATGGATTTACCATCACAATCAAAAATTCATGCAATATTAAATTTTAATTCGGGTAAAACATACATATTTTACAATGATATATATTATGCTGAAATTGATGAATGTACTCTTAAAAAGAAATATATTGGTATGATATCGAAAGATTTTTCGGGAATACCACCATCAATGGATGCAGCATTTAGATATATGAATGGTAGAATTTATTTCTTTAAAGATAATATATACTATGAATATAATGAATATTTAAATACTTTAGTAAAAGCCGAAAAATTTAGTTTATCTCTTTTCAACATTAATTGTAGTAAAAATAATTCTACAATATCACAGATTACTACAAAATTAAAAGATGTTTTAAATCTAATTAAAAGTATATAATTTTATCTTATATAATTTATCTTATATAATTTTATCTTATATAATTTTTTCCTATATAAATAATGGAGAAAGTAAATTGTGATTGTGGTGAATCAATCGTTAAAAGTTATTTATTACAACATCAACAAACAGATGTTCATAGAAGAAGATTAAATAAATTACGAAAATGTACTGTGTGTAAAATAGAAAAAGGATATAATGAATTTTATAAAAAGCCTTATAAATCTGATGGATTTGATTATGAATGTAAAAAATGCATAAACACGAAAGTAAAATGTTCTTGTGGATGTTTAATAAGTAAATATTATTTAAAATATCATATGAAAAGAAATATACATCAATCATCTTTATCAATTAAATAGATCTCTTTTAAATTTTAATATATAATCTCTTTTAAAATGTAATATATTATCTCCTTTAAATTTTAATATATTATCCTTTTTAAATTTTAATATTTTATTTCTTTTAATTTTTAATATATTATCTCTTTTAAAATTTAATATAATATCTCTTTTAAATTTTAATATATAATCTCTTTTAAATTTTAATATAATATCTCCTTTAAATTTTAATATATTATCCTTTTTAAATTTTAATATTTTATTTCTTTTAATTTTTAATATTTTATTTCATATATATTATGTATCACATTTTTTTGCTATATATCCATAGGGTAAAGTATTAATATTATTAATTAAATATCTCTTATCATCATACGGTGATAGAGCAATTTTCCTCGTCTTTATTGTATATAATGTATATTCTTTCGATGTAATATTATATATATCTTCATATGTCTCTTTATCATTAAATAATGTATCTTTATACATATCAAATTTCATTTTCTCAATATTTTGTTTTCTAATACCTTTACATACCTTCTTTTCAATACAATCAGTTTTAAATGCATACATTTTAGATCTTAATCCTACAAATTCTCTAATTGGTATACCTAAATATTCATCTTTAAATTTACCTGGTATTTTATTATTTGCATGAGGTATAGATTCTAAAAGATATCCGCATGTATCAAAATGATTAATATTTTCTTTTATATCATCATAAATATCATTTGTTTCAACATAAATTATAAAGGAATCAGTATCAGTTCCTAATAGTTTCATATTATTACGATATTTTGGTTTTAAAACATCATAATAAAATTTATACATTAATAATTTTGATAATTCAAGAACTACAAATCCACCATAAATTGGTTTATTTAATGTTACTGTTTTCTTTCTTCGATATAATAATACATGATCTTCATCAATAATTGTTCTTGTATCATAATCTTTATGTTTTTGAAATGATTTATAGCTAGATAGAAGTTTTACATCACATCTTTTTCGTACATTTTCCATTTGTTTACCATATACAGAATTATTCATAAGTTTAAAGAAATCTTTTTCAAAATCATTATTTGCTTTTTGTCTTAGTACAGTATTTTTATCAATATAAGCTTTTAACCATGGTTTTTGGTCATAAGATATAACTTGATGAATTTTAGTAACAATTATACCTTGTTGTATTACATATTTTAACATTCTATAATCAATAACATATTTTATTTTCTCTTTTAATGAATTCACAAGTTTTACATCTTTTGGTATATATCCTATACCTTTATTTATAAGATCTTTTTGATAATTAGATAATTCATTAATATCTGGAATATAATGATCCGGACATAGTGGAAAATCTTTAAATGTATCATGTAAATGATTCGGAATATTTAAATCTACTTCAAATGTATATCCTTTATCTCCTTCATCAGATAAATTTAAAATGTCATCCATTGTAAATATTTTCGATTCTTTTTTAAAATTTCCTATTGGTAAATGTTGACTTAGAGCATGTCCGTATAAATTATTACAATCTAAATACATTATATAACTTAAATGTTTTTTACTATTGTAAATACCTATTTTTTCAGCTTTTTCTTTCGGTAATTTTATAGTTTTTTGCGATTTTTCGTCGTAGAAATAACAATTATTAGATAATGCATATCTATTTGGAATCATTGAAATACCACCACGTATACCTTTCTCATATAATTCATATAAATCTTGATCAATAATAAGATCTAATTTTTGATTTGTAAGTTTTAATGATGCATGATCCGCTAATTGTGGGGCTGATACATAATATACGGGATCTAATCCATAATTTTTATAACATGTTTCCCTAAAATTGTTAAATACATCACTTAATAATATAGAATCTAGTTTTAGATATAAATCATGATAATCACCAAAATTTTTACATTTAAAATGTTCATATATATATTTTACAAATTTTAAATCAACTTTTTTATTATTTAAAACAGATTTCCAATTTACTTCGTCATATGATATTTCTTGTTCAAATTTATCATAATTATCGACCCATTCATATGGATAATATCCTTTTTGTAATACTAAATGTATATCTTCTTTCTTGAATGTATTACATACATTATTAAATTTTTTATATGTAATTGGTTTAGAAACGTGATGATTACATATTTTACATGTTGCATTCGCTTTTAATATATTATTTTCATCAATAGGTTGAAATTTTACATTTTCTATAGCTTGTTTAGATTTGCAATGAGTACAATATGCATTATTTACTTCACCTAAATTTTTTACAGCTTGATCTAAACTAGTACTTAAAAATCTATAAGTATCAATAAATCTAAATTCAATAATATCATTCATAAGAGTTCCTTTAGGTATTATTTGTTTTTCTTCGCCGCAACATAATTTTTCATCTAACATATAGTATCTTTTTTTACATTTATTACAACTCCACATAGTATATGAAGTAGGTGTTTGACCTATAATTACTTTTTTAGAAAATGTTAAATATTTTTCCGAAGAATTTGGTATAATTTTTAAATCTGAATAATTTTCACCAAGTTTTATTAATGTTCTTAAAAATAATATAGAATCATATTTTAAATTATGAAATAGAATTGGAATAAATTTTGGGAGACGTAAATTTAAATTACATATATTACACGCTGCTCCTCGTACTTTACCAGTAATATGATCATGATCTACTACTTTTTTTAATTTAAATTCTTCAAAATTTCTATTACAAATGTGACATGATGTAGCATTTTTATAATCAGATTTACTCATTTCCAATGTCCATTCTAATTTAATATTTCTATGTAAATATTCTTTAGTATAATATTGTCCCATTTTTATAAGTTCTTCATTAAATGATTGCATTAATTCGTCAATATTTTTCGATCTTTTTAAATGTTGCTTCACAAATTTATAATTATCATCATTAGGTATTAAATTAGATGTAAAACAATAACTATTAGGAATATGCTTATGAATATATTCCGAATTCATAAATTGTTCTTTAAGTTTCTCCAATGTGCATTCAAAATCACATGTTGCAACATATGGATGATATTGTTCGGCACCAAAAGATTTATATTCTCTTATAGGATATTTAGGCATTTTAATACTTATTTTATCATGAATACATTGATCAATATGTTCATTTAATGCTTTTTCATTATTATAATTTTTATTACACTTTAAACAATAATATTTTTTTCCATTCTTACGATGAACTTGACCTTTTAATAAGCTACTTATATTTTTTATACCTACACAATGGTCTTTAAACATTAATATATTAACATGTTTTTCTAATTTTTTATAATTTTCACTACAATAGTATAATTCAATAAAAGTATCTTTAATTTCATAAACATTAATTGATACTTTTAAAAATTCTTCATATCTTCTTATATTTAATGGTACTATATCTACTGGATATGATATATTTAAAGATTCATATTTTGTAATATCATATTTAATAGCTCTATCAGTATGATGCGATAGAGGATTTAATATACTCTCTAATGCATATTCAAAGCATCTATAATTTTCTTTCTTTTCACATGTGAACTTATTTGTTTTAATATTTTTTACGTTTATACAACATTTTTTCAATTTTACCCAATCTGGTAATGGAATATAGCTACCTACGTTTAATGGGTTGTATTTATCCGATTGTAAATCTATAAATAATACTTTATCAAATCTATATTTAGTATTTTTTGCATTATAATTATCAAATTTAGATATAATTTCATAATTCATAGTCTGAATCTTTTCGGATATGAATTGATTATTAGAAATAGTATGTTGATTCGATTGAAAATGATGTTTAAAATATGTTTTTATTTCTCCAGATAATTCTAATTCTACATATTGTACAGAAGCTACTAATGCAATATTACTATGAGTATATTTCATTTCAATAATTTTTGATTCGACATCTAATGCTATTGTCTTTAAATAATTTTCTAAATCATAATGATTATTATTTAAACTAAATCTCCAATCTACAATTCTATTATTCCATGCTCCATTAGCTTTATAAATGTTTATTCTATTTTCTAATATCTTATCTGATGAAAATATATCATCATGAAAATTAAATATATTTTGTTTTTTTATAATATTTTTATCTTGATGCTCTTTTACAATTTTCATAAGTTCTACTTTTCCCATTTTGGCACATCCTTTAATATTATTAATTTTACAATACGTATACAGCTGCGTTCGATTCATGGTTATTTATTAATAAATATTTTTATTAGTATATTTTTTTATTTATAAAATTTAAGTGTAAATATGTACAGTTTTATTTGATATAAAAACTTATAATTTTTTACGCTATAAATGGAGATGATAAAGAGATTAAATAATTTAGGATTTGAATGTCTTATGCATTCATCAAACTTTGAATTATGTCAAAATATTAATTTTGATGGTAAAAAATATGAATTTGTAGCACAAATTAAGAAAACAATGGATAATGATATTGTAGATAAAAATATTGATGATGAAATTGATAATACTGATGCTGAAAATAGTAAAATAGATAATGTTGAAGATAAAAATATTAATATTGATGCTGAAGATAGTAAAATAGATAATGTTGAAGATAAAAATATTAATATTGATGCTGAAGATAGTAAAATAGATAATGTTGAAGATGAAAATATTAATATTGATGCTGAAGATAGTAAAATAGATAATGTTGAAGATGAAAATATTAGTATTGATGATGAAAATAGTAGTATTGAAGATGAAAATGATGAATGAAAATACTAATTTTATCATATTTTAATTGATGAAATTTAAGTATTTAAATTAAAAAATATATTAATTTAAAAAAAATTTGGAAATTTAAATATTTTAATTAAAAAAATTGGAAATTTAAATATTTTAATTTAAAATTCAATCATGTAAGAAACTTAATTCAACAATATCTTTCTCCATAAGCCCTTTATATACCAATCTTAAATTCTTAGCTTTTAATATTTCTTTTATATCAGTTTCTTTTATACAATTAGCATATCTATTTGGTAAGATTATACTATATATTTGACCTTGTATACTTGTTTTTAGATGTAATACTATTTTAATTCCATATTTTATCTCCATATTTGTCTTGTATCAGCAATAGAATATCCTCTTTTATCTTCATTATCTTTTATGAACATTAATATGATATGTTACTTGATTCAGTTTCATATAATATCCATTTAAGAAGGCCTAGAAATGGATATTATATCAAAACTGAATCAAGCTACACATCATATTAAACTTCATAAAAAGATAACAGAATTGATAAAAGATCACGAATACCCTATTGATGATATAATGCAAATAGATACAAAATATGGAATTAAAATAGTATTACATCTAAAAACAAGTATACAAGGTCAAATATATAGTATAATCTTACCAAATAGATATGCTAATTGTATAAAAGAAACTGATATAAAAGAAATATTAAAAGCTAAGAATTTAAGATTGGTATATAAAGGGCTTATGGAGAAAGATATTGTTGAATTAAGTTTCTTACATGATTGAATTTTAAATAAATAATAATTATAAATAAATAATAATCTTAATTAGTTTATATTAAAAATAATAATTATAAATAATAATCTTAATTAGTTTATATTAAAAATATATTCATTTAGGTCTTTAAATAAAATGTGGAAATTCGGGATCTCATTTTTCCACAAAATTTCGACGCTTAAAAATAGGTGATTTTTGGTGGAAATGGGGAAATATTATAATAAACTATTGTATATTTACATATTTTACGATCATTTTAATAATAATTGCGTAAAAATAGAGGTATTCTCAATCATGAAAAAATGTGGGTGTTAAAATCTGGTCCAGGACGCCCCTATACCATACTACTCACAACCTTCACAATAAAACATATATCTCTTAATGTCCTAACAACACGCCAGGTATCCAATACGACAGCCTTCTGTACAATCACTCATGTTTCTGCAGTTTACAGAATTCCAATCGAAATTTTGACTTTTATACTCTT
Organism: Acheta domesticus; assembly: GCA_031308135.1. Taxonomy (NCBI): domain Eukaryota; kingdom Metazoa; phylum Arthropoda; class Insecta; order Orthoptera; family Gryllidae; genus Acheta; species Acheta domesticus. The sequence goes on along the minus strand of JAHLJT010009355.1, from coordinate 100,570,298 downwards.
CCTGTAGTTAAAATTATAGTTCGAACAGAGACTTCTTTAACTTTCCAGAATTTATCAAATTTATCTCTATGTCTAACAAAGCTTTGTTTTCTACCCTTCCGGACATTTTTCTATTGACACGATCAGCCAAACTTAATCAGAAGTACTTTTTTATACGTACAACTTTCCCATAACGAACACTCGGTGAAATTGTTAGTTTCAATTTTGTTTTTCAAAGCATTGATCGCTCGCAATCAGCAACTGAATCCAGATTTTCTCTATTTCTGTTCATGTCTAAGGCTTCACATAGACTGGATATGATGTCCCGCACCCGCATTTGAAACAGACGGTTTGTTTTCTTTACACGTAAATTCACAGAACTAGTGAGATGGATAGTGAATTTCTTGCCTAAGAAGTATTTTCTAGATCTCCTTTTTTGACCTCTAAACATAAAGACCAAATTAATAAACGAAATTATTCACCGTATAATTGACTCACTGGCAAATGATCATTAATCCATTCACTTCGACTAGACCTCAAATTACACCTATTTTAAACATGGATTCTCCCAAAAAATTATCAAAGCATCCAATCGAATTTGAAACCTTATCAAAAAACTGTTAGAAAGTTTCAAAAATGAGAGTGAAACTGAAACCGATTGTTCTTTAAATATATCGAGAAAGAAACTGTTTCCCAAGTCCATCGTGAATGAGAAGTTCGTGTTTTCAAAGATCTTCATAATTTCGTGTATCTTGTTATGCTGAGTTTACTTTTCGAGAAGTGAAAACAACAGATGTTTGAGTTTTTCAGAGAGCAAACACTTCTTTACATTATCGAAATTTTTGACCTGGCTGAGAAAGAAACTACCCAAAATATTGATATAACGAAACTTGATGAACGAAGTTCTACAGGGTTATCACTCACTTTAAAATTACGTAATAATAAAACTATTAATAATAGTGTTGTAAATGACATTTTATATGTTCAAACAAATGACTGAATTGACCGGCGAACGAACCGGGATCACCCGGCATATGCCAAGTTGCTCAACCACTTGAGCTACGAAACAGTGGATTTTTCTAATAGTCTTCAGGTGGTAAGAGTCCCGTGATAATTATACACGATTTATACCCGTTTCACTACCTTTTCGCAGTTGTAAGATCAACAATTACGTGAGGATACGTATCCTGTTTCGCAATTGTGAACCACTGTTGCAACCCAACACGATAATTATTATAAATTAAGTTCAAGGAAGTGGGCGTACCTCGGGAGATCAGGAGTAGATTCCCGGTCGGGGCAGTCAATCCTTTTCCTTCTCTCCGTTTAGTACTTTAATACTATGAAGAATTTTCACTATTTTCAGGCGACATTCACCACGCGAAATGTATTTCCGGCAGTTCCGCTCTGCCCCAGAGACGTAGGGTCGTTCACATGAGATTTCTGTGAGGCTTGAAACCCGCATAAGGTAGGAAGTTGTCACTTCTATGTCACGCATCATATTTGAACCATCATTCCAAACATATTATTTGCCTCTCTCCATCGTTCATAGCTCCTGAGACCTGTATCTTTGGAAGGAAAAGGAAAATTATCTTTGTATCAGCGGATCGGGAAAGGAGATGACATAAAGCTGTAGGTGACCTCCCTCGCCTAAACTCAGAAATCACACATCAAAAAGCAGACAGGGTAGCAAATATTGAGCACAGCATGTTTAGTTTTACTAAATGACAATCTTGTGTAAAACCTGTGTCTTTATAAACTAGTGGTTCTTAAACATCACATACTTTCTCACCTGCTCTTTCAAGCAAAATTACTCGAAAAGTACTCAAATTTTCGAAAAAAATACATTATTTTATTTTAAAATCAATCTTTAACAAAGGAAAAAGGAAAAATCTCTATCTTCGTAATTGTAGTTGTAGGAAGACACTGAAAAATAATTGAATTTTTTCCAATTTTTGAAAAATCAGTTTTCAATGAAAATGAAATGCGCTCAATTCTTTTCAACGTTCTTCACAATATCCAAGAACAAAATTTAATAAAAAACGATGGACCTAATTTTGAAAATTTGGAAAAAGGCCCAGGGGCTTCGTATAAAGTACCCTTCAAAATTAAAATCAGTTTCAAATTCAAGAGGCCAAGACATCAGGCAGATCGATTGGGGAATATCAATTTTGGAGAAAACCGGCAGAACGATTAAGGGGTCGTCCATAAATTACGTAACGCAAATTTCCAGTATTTTCAATAATCCCTCTCCCCCTTGTAACGCACTTGCCTATCTCTATGTAACGCAGCGTAACACTGCCTCAGACCCTCTCCCTCCCCCTTTAGCATAACGAAAGTTATGGATGACCCATAAGCCGCTAGCGTTGTTCACGGACGGACGGACGTTTTGCCGTCATTCGATTTTTCAGTAAAAAGGACTCACAAAACGGATTATGGTTACACCAGGATATTTTTTCTAAATTCAGCAACTAGATTTATTCACTTTTTCGTTACCAGAGCCCTGTAATTAGCGTTTTTCAGCCGAAAATTCGTTATTTTTCGCCCAGCATTACATAACTTTCTCTCCACAGCGTAAGCGGCAGCAAGAAAGTAATAAAATAAAAACGGAACAATGAAACAACGTTTTAAATACTTTTTTACTCTCGCATACACTTCTGCGCTGATTGTGACAGAGACCGACAAGTTCACGCACACTTCGAAAACTGCAAAAGTGGGTCGTTCGCGAACTTCCCCAGTTCTGCAAAGCCCGCGCTCCGCGAGCCAAAACTTTCGTGCAGAAGCGCCCACTCAGAATCCCTCATCGCGGAATCATCGTTAGTCAGCAACATGACGCATCCTCATGCAGTCGTCCGCCCTCCCTGTTCTCGCCAAAGACCACGGAGAAAGTGCACCAGGAACTTCAGGCGACCACGTGTAGATAAGGAACGTTATGTATTTTTTACTGGGGACTTTATGACAGACTTTTAGGACTCATATCGGCTGGTCTAAAAGCGAATGTAGTCGTATGAACTTCTTTATTATTCCGACTTTTGCCACTGCTTGACACATTTATCATATTGTGGGCTTTCCAGATTGTCTCTGCTTTTCGGATTTTGCGACGTTTGTCTGGTGGGTGGATGGATCCCTCATAGCTCGGCTCTCAGGATTGCAAGACAACGGTATAGGAAATAGAGTGTTGATAAGAAAGAAAGGAGCGCTCCGTGACCCAAGGTGCCGCTCCAGCCTTCGCTTGAAATCGATCTAGGAAAACTATCAGCCTCCGCAATTGGCGAATTCCGGTTGGCGCCATTTACTCATTGATGTTGAACATACAGAGTTGGACACTGGCACATCTCTGGGATGGACATCGCGACCTCTCAATTAGGAATATTATGACCAGGTGTGAAGTGACATCCTTAAATATACCAAGGAGTTTAGACAAATGGTGAGACACGGTAGGAGTCAAGAGTAAACATCATCATCGAGAGGGGCGGGCAAAGGGTTTTATAAGACTCAATCTGTCTTTAAGTCGAGCTAGTTAGAGTAGGGCGATACACTTAGGTGGCTCAATGTCATTTTCGAGGTCACACTTGAACTTTGCTCGGCAACTTCTCTTTTCTGCACGCTAGTAGCAGTCGTCCAACTTTCGCGTCTGCGCATTTCTAGGAGAATATTCAGCTGGAGGAAGAGAAGGGATACGGGAAGGTTCCCGCCTAAATAAACTGGCGAATATGTACGACTAGGTAACTGCTCTGCGCGGCACGGAAAGTTGTTGGATCTATTGCCCCGTACGGAATGAACGCCTTCTCATAGTGATTGCAGCGTGGAAGGAAATTGTATACCGTAACGTACTCTTCAGTACGATCCATATTTAGTGAATGTGAATTGTTCAAAGCGGTGTAAATCTCAAAGCCAAACAAAAAAAATACCAATCAATTAATTAATTAACTAATTAACATAATCACTAGTGTGTTATTTTGTATGCGACGTCTTGTAGAAAGCAATATGAAAGAGATTAGGTTATTAGATTTATTACTACAATTGTACTCGCAGACTAAGATAATTCCGAATCTTCTCTGAAAATGACCGACGAATTAACGACATATCACGGAAAGGTCAAGAAACTTTAGGAAATTTTTCATTCTACAAGAGATATTTATCGATTGTTATTAAAGAGAGGTACTTATTGAGTTTTTGCTAAATAAAATAACATAACTAAATTTTCTCTCGATATCAATATTTTATATGATTCAATATCACTAATACTAAATACATAAACAATGTACATGAACAGATTACATACTATCCACGAATCAAAATTTTCTTCCCACCAAAGAATTAAATTGGTTTGTGCGATAAATTTTATTGCTTCAACTTGAATAATATCTATAATAAACGTCGCACCGTGATAAAATACCAATATTTTAGAAAATTATTCCATTAATTTTATTCTGAAGCATCTCCGATAATTAACCCGATAGCTAGAGGTAGTTTTATACGATAAATTCTCATCTCTTGATAGTATAAGAGCCTCGAGTATTGGAAAAATACCAATTTATTTCTATTCAGAAACGATTATAGGAAATACAGAGCAGAGACCAACACTGCTTACTTCATCTGTAATCTTTTCTTGCGTGGGAAAACTTTAATAATTTACAGTCACAATATTTTCCGGAGTATAATAGTATCCTCAAGAAATTCACAGATAACTGGAATCTTAAAGAAGATTTTTTCCGCATTCCCTTTCGAATTTTATTTTGGTGTTATTAATCTTACCACGTGGACAATATGCATCATAAATTCTCAATCCATTATTCAGCCTTATGAACCAGTGATTCTTGCCACAAAATTAGATACAAGAGTCCTTAGCTGACAAATTTATTACTGGAAAGGTATATCACGGTCTTTTTTTGTCATCCATCTAATAAATTATGCAGTGAATTCGAAAAATATTTAATAATATCAGATATATAAGAATCAGCTAATGTAGTACAGAGAAAACTGACTGAAATCAGTTTCGGTGTGAGCTTGACCCCCAGCCAGAATAAATCCATGCAGACGCACGTGCATGGAAAGTATAACAGCAATACAAACGTAAAAGACCGTTAACACACAACGGACAATTCACATATGGTATTCTTATAGGCACGCGTACATATGGTATTCTTAATCACACCCAGGGGTTAAATACGTATAAGGATGTCAAAAATATATTTTATAAATGAAACAGAAGTATTATACGAGTTTTGCTACAAATACTCATTTGCTTTGCAGAATCTACATCCAAGGACATTTCCTGTGGGGTATGTAATGTTCTCTCTTTCACCCATGAATCTGGCAACACTTTCTCAGGACTAGCGTGCATTTGAGAAGACGCCAGCCACCAATAGTGCGAGTGATGATAAGACATTTTCGAAATAAATTAATAAAACATACAAGGTGAATGAAATTTTAACTTTAATTACACAATTCAGAAATACAATTTATTTATGACAAACCATACACGCTGTTGCCACTTGGCTTGGTGATCCTATTCCCCAAACATCAAGAATTCCCTAAATTGTCAGGTTAAAATCAGTGAAAAAAATCAGGTTTTGAATAAATTTAAGGGAATGAAATATTTTATTACGTAAGGTTCCAAGGCATTTTTCAAACTTTTCATAGGAGAGGCGGCATATACTCCATGTCCCCGACGCCCACGCCATGGCTCAGAGGCTGCGATACGAAACTTTGGGTTCTACTTCCCTTCCGAAGATGGGATATGACTTAGCCCTAGAAAAAGATTTATACCGACTGGTACCGTCATCACAAATACTATCATTTCGAAAAACCTCTTCTATGGCTCACCCTTCGTTTTATCGACTGCATCAGATCACGCAGATCTGACCACTTAAGTCCTTCTGAGTGACTTTCCATTTAAATTTAGAAACGTCGTGTGTAAAGATAAGTACACGTGAGAATAACTGGTACTATCTCATAACAATATATCAACAAATAATATCGAAATCTTACATTTCTCACCTTTACGATCCCTTATGGCATCATCTGCTAAGACGAATTCTCACATTTTTACCTTGAGGATTAGGAATACGCGTTCGTCAGAGAAAATCCGAAGAGCGTAAGGTGGAGACCATTCGCAATCGCGTCGCGTGTTCAACTTGTTGCGCTGCGCTTTTTTCTCTTCACACGTCCCAGATATTCACGACGGCTACTCATTGCGCATCGAGAGTTATTCATTTGCGTAGATAACTTGGGGAACCTCCGCCACAAGAAGCTGGGTTCGCAGAAGCCGGTGAAAAAAATGATCAGGACTCAGCTCCACGTCTTCATCTTTCACGCTATCGGTAAGTTTATGCGAAGCCTTCAATCAGGATCTGACACTTCTAAAGAAAGTCGCAAATATCTTCAAAATTCTCATGCGAAATCAAAAGTGAGTCTGACAGGTCTCTCCGCCAATATCTAAGTTCCAAGTTCTTTACCGTTATAAAAGTTTAAAGCTAGTTGTCTCTCACTACATACATTAGCTTTCTTCGGCGAATTCCTTTTTCTCTTAGGCGGTGATTCCCAATCGGAGTTCTGTGGAAGCGTCAACATTTCATACGGATCCCGCGAAAAACAGAAGTAAAAATCCATAACTCGCGTGAAATATTCATAAGAATACAAGTATATTTCACAAAAAATTGCACAGATATATTTCGATATCGCTTATTTGAAGAGGGAAAGACGAAATTCCTGTTACGAAATATTTCGACTCTTGAAAGTTTGATATCGAAGTGCAATGGACACAGAAGTTCGAGAATTAAAGAGCTTGGAATTTTCTTGAGGGAAAAGTTTTATTCCGCACACTTCGAATTACAAGAACACAATATATAAAGAAGAAGCAGGTAAAGAGTATTCATTAGGAAATGTATTTTTAAGTTCTGATAAAATCTAGATATCATCTTAAGACCTGTGTAAAAGACGCAAACAACCTCTCTCGTATTGGCGGCATAAACTTCAGCCCAAATATCTTGTCCATCCAATTATCATCTTTTATATGAGTATGATTTCTTTATTGAACGATATTCTTGTTGGCTTCTTGTTGAAGCTTACAGCATAGAACTGCAAGTACCCAAAAGGCGTAAGACGCTCACAAAACAAGCTTAGTCGTCCAAACAAACAAACAAACAAACAAAAGCTGGATAACGATAAAATGAAAGAGGACAAGAGAACACAGATATATATATTTCAGTCAGCGCGCTCTCAGAAGAGGATACAGAAAAAACTGCGATCAAAGTCGAATCCTTGGAGTCACAAAACGAGAGCGGAAGCAGGTTAAGGAGGGCAAGCTTATTTCCGACAGGAAGTGCACCAGCAGCAGTGGCGGCGGCAGCGGCAGGCTGACGAGGGGAGAAATCGACGCAACACGGCAGGAAGAGGGAAAAGGCTGCGCGACTCCCATGTGCGGCGACGGAGCGTGAGAAGGGTGCGATTCGCGTACACCGCGCGGCGGTTAGGGGGCGCGCGGCATGGGCGCGCACCGCGAGATCTCGAGTGAGTGAGTGGATGGGTGGGTGGGTGAGTGAGTGAGTGAGTGAGTGAGTAAGAGGTGGATGAGTGAGTGAGTGGGTGGGTGGGTGGGTGAGTGAGTGAGTGGGTTAGTGAGTGAGTGGGTGGTGAGTGGGTGGGTGAGTGAGTGAGTGGGCGAGCGAGTAGGCGAGCCAGTGGGTGAGTGGGTGGGTGAGTGGGTGATCTATAGATAATAACTTTCAATCAGAAGTAAATAATATTACGGATAGGTTAAAAGTATAACCAATGGTAAATGTAAACGAATAAAACGAAAAAAAAATTAAGAAGTGAATTGGGTAAAAACGTTAAAAATTTAAATTAGGGAGGATGGAAAATATCCTAAGCAAACATGAATAAATTCGAGGATTTTGAAAAAAATTTCGGCTCGAAATAACAATTTAGATGCAGGTGAGATAGGTAATTGTTATACATTTTTGTGAGATGAAGAAAAAGATATTTCAAAGGAATCAATTAAAAATCTATGTGCATTTCTTTACTTGAAATGAACCATTTGGTTCAAGTTTGATGTTTATTAAGATTAGTAGTAGAAGCATTGCCTCAAATAGAACATTCGTATGACTTATTACTGACTTTTTTTATCAAAATCCCACCATCAATTCGCAATTTAAAATTGGAGGGTGTTCTGCAACAACCGGCTCTGCGGCATCATACAAGTTTCGAGATTATCGTGTTCAAAGATTTCATTACATTTTCAGCTCTAAACACTGTATTTTAATTATTTGATTCATTGAAGCGCCAAACTACACAAACATGAGTGGAATATCTGGCGCTTACCTGCATAATGTGAAATTAAGAACAGCAGATTTGAAGATCTAGGTTTATAGCCGTTTGTTGCGAAACACAAAATCCCTGATGTGACTGATGGCGTTCACATTTTTCATTAATTATATGCCTATTTTTACAGATTTGGCGCCAAAATTTTGCGTACACTTAGAACGTGTTCAAATGCTACTAATAGCGTTCATACCTCATTTTTTTCAAAATTGGTGTTTAGCCGCTTGATGCATAACACCGTCCAATTTCACTAATTAATTGAAATAATGTAGAAATTTTGTGATTTTTTTATCAATAATGATTTGAATGCAGAGGGCTCTTGGTGTAATGGCTACTAATAAGCTTACGCTTCCCTCCGCAGGACCCGGATTCGACTCTCAACCAATCCGTATAAAATTCACGGAAGACAAAACTCGCTTTTTTCCGATTGCTCCCATTCTCTCGTCTCTTCGTCCTCCATTGCTCCATCTTCATTATTGCTATCATCTACTCATTATATCACCGCGCCTTGGCTTCATTGATCTTAGCATTTACGGACCCCGCAACGCCAATGAGTCAATCAAAATACATAAATAAAAACACTGCTTAGAGCATAAACTATAGCTCACCCGCTTACAAAACCCTTTCACTGAGAATACGCCTTCAGGGCGCATGCGCCTAGGGACGGCGGTGCGGATATAATAGCACAAAATACCAAGATGTCCGTCCTAAACCCTCGAAATTCCTTACGAATTGATATTTCCCTCATGTGTTCTTGGCATAGTAACCTCACAGCCTCATAAGTATTTCACCCCCAGCCGCCATTCATCCATTATCTATATATCTATTCCAAACCGTTCCCTGTAAGCAGTAAGTTGAGATGAGCCTATTTATATTGTGACTAAAGAGAGAAACAGAAAACTGGAAGAGAAAGAAGCCCAGGCGAACGAAATGTACTGCATTTTCACCTCAGCAATATTTACAAAACTTTCAATTACTTTATTTATTTCGCCAGTTACGGTAAAAATTTCATTTGTCATTTTCAACCGTCAAAAAATCGTCAAAAGTAATCGCTTACCCACTGCACAACAATCGGAATTTGTTTAATTTCGAGAGGGGTTTAAATCCCCTATCGTGCCCCCTACCTACGTGGTTACCTGTGGTAACTCTTGGATATCGTTTGCAGAATCATTCCAGCTAAAAAAAAGATAAAACACTAATGGGCATGAGGTAAATGCGGAGCTCGACCTATTGATTCTTATCTCCCAGGTAGGAAACTGCGATTCGCCAAACGAGAATGACGCAGCTGCTCTATTTCTGAAGATTTCTTTTCACTCTGTTTGCTTCGATACTTTCTCGCATTTTGATGAAGTACCGTAACTACACAAACTAAACTGCCTGGATTTCCCCTTGGCCCCTTGGAACACTATTTGATTCAGCTAAACATGTTTGCAACTTTTATAGTGTACTTAGTGACGTACAGATTGCTGTGTTGTCAGGGTTTCGGGTTTTACCGATGTAATACTAGAAGAACAACTTTTTAATACAATTACATTTTTACTAAATAATTAATCTTAATTTATAATTATATTTTTAAGCAAAATTAGAGTTATAAAAGATGTAAATTTTCTCAACATTTCCCAAGTTATATTGTTTCTACATGGAAAAGATTTTCTAATATTTCCATTTATTATTTGCGATACAACTATTTTCATTGGAAGTTTCTATAAATGCTTAAGGATGTGTCACAATATATCTTCAAGGAATTTTCTGAAAGATTCCTGAAGAACAGCTTTTGTTTTAATTTTTTAAATGTTTAACTAAAAGAATATCGCAGAGATAATGCGTAAGTCTGAAGTACTGTCGCTATTAAACACCCGCATAGGAACCAACCAAACCGTTTCAAACAGGGTTGCCGCTAAAATAAACCAAGAACTACAGTTAAATACAGTTTCGGTTAAATTTAACCACAGTTGTTCTTTCGAACTTCAACGCAACTTTAGAACAAGACTAGGCGACTCGCTTTCATTGTTTCAACAGCAATTTAATTCCAATACAACTACAACATTAAGTTCGAACGCAACAAAACTTAAGCCAAATCGCCAAATTGTTAAACGCACTCGAACTGCTTGAAATTATTCACAATCGAGTGCACTTTAAAAGCTTTCAACCGGACGAGTGTTTTCATTCACTAAACCCATTATCGCCATCGGCAAACGAGCAAAAACAAAGTTCCTGGACTCATTTACTCCCCTCTTAGCGTCTCGCGCAATTTCCGTTTCCCGAGACTTTCCCGGGACTTCCTCGCCGCATTAGTTAGTCCCCGGGGCTCAAGTAGGGGGACCGAAAGTCGCAGATGCGGAGGCGGCCATCGCAACTTGGGCAAACGCTTAATCGAATGAGTGGCACGGTCGCCAGCGCCCGCCGCCGCCGCCGCAGGCAACAGGGGGCCAACAGCAACTTTATTATGAAGCAAGTTCGCCAGGGAAGTCGCTCGTTCTCGTGTGCACGAGAGGGTGCTAAACACGTGGAAATGGAATATTCGTAGAGCGATGATTTTTTCGCATGAACGATGACAGTGGCAAACGCTAAATTAAAGCAACTATATGAAATAGTGACATATTACATTATTCGGTCTCATAATTCAATTTCTAATTCTCTCGAAAACGTGCTTGTAAAGAGAAGTTTGCATTTTCGCGATAAATGCGGAATTCACGCGAAATCCACTATTTCTACGCACGCCTCTACGTATAGATGCGCTGAAGAAAGAGAGAATTTAATGAATTGTTTTACAAAAACTTTTCTTAACGTATGTTTTACATAAGCGAGCCCTTGATTCTGTTAGCGAGAGGCTGTTGTTCCAGTCATGTCAATTATTTTTATTGTTGAATAATACAAACAAAACTTTCGGAATACATATTTATGAAACGTTACAAAATTTTCCTAGTTTATCACACATATACAATAAATAATTTAACGGTTATTATTTAATAATTATTAATGAATTATACGCATAATTACAGATGTAGGTAGGTTACAAAGTAAATTCAGTTGCATTACGCACAATAGTAAAACGCAAATTCTCTGACACAATGAATTGTACTTCTGTTGCTGAATTCTGTTTTCCCATACATATGAAATCTCACGAGCAAAACAAATCTACAAATAATTTCTAATTTTGAACGAATCTCAGTTCAAAAAACATGAAAAGAAATGGACAACAAATTAATTTCAGCGCAACATGTTTCCTTAGTACTGGAATGTGATATTCCTGTTTCGTTAACATTATGAGTTTGCTGAGTAAATATTGTCCATGCAGTTGTTAACTATATTTATTTTTCTTTTCAATACTATTATCAATTTCCGCCCTATAAATTCATAAAATGGAATTATAAAGTAAATATTTAACTATTAATTAAACGTCCACCCGCTGTTAAATTAATTACATAGCAACCTTAATTAAAATTAAAAATAAACTTTGGACTTTGAATCGTAGTCTTAAAAATCACAAAAATAATACGAAAAACATGTTTTAGCAAATACAGCTGACTAAAAACCGACATGTTGCCGGTATAATTATTAGAAATACATTTAAACTAACTGAAAAATTGTAAGATTGAACAAGCAATCAAATTGAGCAAAGCTGAGAAACAAAAAATAGTTATTTTTCTAGTTAGAGAAGGAATAAGAACCTACAAAAAAACGAAACTATCTCTAGACGAAGGGGGAACGAAAGATCTCCAAAGAGAAAAACAAAACAAAGTTCATCCATTAGTCACAGAAAAAGCGAAAGAAGCAAGGAGTAAGGGAAAACAGCACGACAACGACGTCTGTTAAACGCATCAGTTCACCTCACACTTACAAGGACACGACATTGCATGCAGTGTACAAGCACAAAAAAAGATGAATTCCGCTGGTGATTTCACAGCGTTAGGCCGTCCGTAGGAGTGTCACAAGAGAGGCACATGCAAGCCTTGAACGCCCATCTCCTAACAAGCCGAGTTGAGCTCAGAGCCAGGACTACTGCAGTTTCTGTAGTGACTCTGACCAGAAGGTCCTAAGTTCGAGACCCAACTGCAACGGATGAATAGGACGGTGACATGACTAGGTTGAAGTCAGCCGCTGCCAAGAGGAGATATCCAGCGGCCCCCCTGGTATGATCAGTAGTTTGTCCGAGCAACACCAAGCGAATTCCGGAGCTGTTCTCTAACCCACAAGCCACGGACTGCGCGCGATCTTTCCTTCCTCTTCCTTGTCCTAATATCTCCCCTTTCACAAACACTTTCGCATTCACTACACTATCACAATTGTCGGTATTCAGAGTTTGTCCCAGCTAGGGGAGATAGCATGAAGAATCCCCGCAACCCGATGTGTAGGTTGGCAGTGGATCTCATCATCCAGCGCGGAAGCCCCCTCCAACGACAAAACATTCGTAAAGGGGAATAATGACCAAAGTAATTGACGTGTCCGGAAATATCAATCCATCCGCTACTCTAGAACACACAATGTGCACTCTGAACAATTTGATAACACGACCTAGCATTTCAACGCATAATCGCATCAAAAGAATTTCGAAAAGATTTCCCTTCTTCCTGTTGATGGACATCATCTCCTCAATTAATTAATTCCCATTACTTTTAGAAGCATTGTTTCCTGCTAATACCGAAGCACCAGCCTTCGACCGTCCGTCACGGAAGGATAGCTTACAAAAAACGAGAGAAGCTGTAAAACAAAGACGTTCCTTTCTTTGCGACATGCAAACGTCAGACTGCGCCTCAGCGAGGCGCATCAAGGACGCCATCTGACGGAGGTTACAACTCACTGGACGTCTTTCCCGCGCAGTCGCTCCCTCGCCTACAGCACTCCCCAGATCAATGAGTAAATTGCCCAATTTATATGGATTACAGTCGGATCCGTGACGCGGGTTTGATTGATTAGTGATTCAGTTAACTGGTAAGGTCATTATCCTCGTAAGTGCAGCGCATGTTTTTTCCTCGGAATGTTGCGATGATCTTCCCCGATGAATGTGGTGGAGAGATCCGGCACCGACCTTCTTGTCGACTGGCGGGGTTATCCCCCAACTAGGTATATCTCACCAGCGGGCACAGCCGGGATAAGCTCTAAGCTTCCGACCAGTCTCCCGGCATGTGTGGTAGTGTGGTACTTGTGTGTGTGTAAGGAGTGAGGATAGGACACGGAAGAAGAAGGAAATAACGGGTGTGGTTCGTGGCCTGTTTGCTAGGGCACTGCTCCGGCATTCGCCTCGTGTTGATAGGAGAGACCATGGAAACTACTGATCAGAGCAGTCGACTATAACTCTCAACAACAGCGACTGAATTCGACCTAGCTCTCGAGCTAATGTAGAATATCCTGCCACGGTCGGGATTCATACCCTCCGACCTCCCGGTCAGAGGCAATGCAAAGACATCGGTCGATGCCCTGAGCCTCCTTCCGACAGGTTGAAAATCGTTGGTATGTCATGCCACACTTGTGGCATGTAAATGAACCCTGGCTAGATGCAATATTGGCCAGAAAAGGGCCTAGAGGCATTGTTAACTTTAATTGTAGAGTCCTTTGAAGTTATTTTATAATATCCCTCGCAATATCCGATTACTTTCCCCTCGAGGGAGTCGCACTTTCACATTGTGTAATGATCAATCTGGCGTTTTCTGCAGTGTAGGATCCGATCATGTAACCCTATTACCATCATTCTTCCACCACAATTTACTGAATTAGCTTAAACTTTAATTACACATTATACAGTAGGTAATTACGTAAATCTACTTAATATAACGTTATTGCAAACAATTATACAATGTAATGTCGGCAATTTTAAATGCCTCTCACGATATTAATAAAACTTCACTAATATTCTTAACTGATTATCCATAATAATTCGGAAATTAGTTGAAGCAAGTGTTTATATTTATGTTCTTCGCTCTTTTGCTTGAACTGCGACCTTCTCCACCGTAATCTTCGTTTTCTCAGTGGAAACTGAATTTCCTTCAAAGCCGACTTATGATTAACACATAACTCAAAGTCACTGAATTTTCCTTACTATTCTGACAATCTATTGCTCAATTTTACCTAGATTTTTTCTGCACGCAATCTCTACGAATCCCAAAAATATTCGATTAAGAGGCCGAAGAGGAAATATACTAGTTTTTTTCTCAATTGGAAATACATTTCTTCACTTTCTCTTCTCTTCCATTTTCACCATAACAGAACTTACGTGATTTTCATTGCATCGTCTTAGGGCCAAATGAAAGTCTAAATCCTTGCACCAAGATACAATTAAACATCGTCTCTTGTATACGATATTTCCATACGAAGGAATTTTCACGCATGCAGCACTCACGAAAAAAAAGTGTCACATTATAACTGAAGGCTACAGGAAAGAGGGCGTAGTCCGTTAATGAGAGGTAGTTCTTGCTTCCTTACAAATTACAGCCGTTGCAACAATACTAACAAGCCACGATGCGGTTCTCTTCGTCCAGGAAATTTGAAAACGTATTATATCAAAATATTAAAATGTATTAACATGTCATCACATTCCCACTTCTGTCTTCAGCTCATGGTCTTCGAGCATCATCAAATTAACCTGTTTAAGTGGGCCTGTGCATCAACTGATGTCACTGCAGTGCCTCTAACCGGGAGGACCAAAGTTTTGAGTCCCGACGGTAGGGGGGTGTTCGGCCCTAGCTAGATAGCTAGGTCTAATTCAGCCGCTGACTAGAAAATTCTACTGGCCGGCTGCTCTCTTCATGGTCGATAAAGTAGCCTAAATTATACTCGGCAAAATACACTACCTTTCAGTGAGAGTCCTATCCAAAATCGGTTTAGCCGTCCCCGATGTTAGTCCGCACAGAAAAACAACTAGTGGTGCCAAAACAGCGCGTACTATCTCGCCCGTATTTTCACGCAAAATTATGCGAGAAGTACTCAAATTTTCGAAAAATTGTACATGGACCTATTTCAAAATGTATCTTTAGGAACAGATTTCATTAAGAAAAATCTATGTCTCCATAATTGTAGTTCTAGGATGACGCCGAAATTTATTTGAATTTTTGCAATTTACGAAAAATCAGGATTATTAACCAACACGAGACCTGCTGTCTTAAACGTCCTTCAGACTATTCAAAAACAAAATTTCATCAAAATTGATGGCGCCATTTTTTTTCAAAATTTTGAAAATGTCCTAGACGCTTCATGCAAATTCACCCCTCAAAATTAAAATATCATTTTCAAATTCAAGAGTCCGCGACATCAGCCAAGTTGATAGGGGAAAATAATTTTTGAAGAAAATTGGCTGAACTGTCCATACAGAAGAATGTGTTGCCATCAATCGATTTTTCGCTATGAAGGACCCACAAAATATGGATTTATCAACTTTTTCACTAACAGGGTTCGGCTATTAAGAGATTTTGTGTCGAAAATTCGCGGTTTTTTCGTGTAGCATTTCATAATTTTGTCTTCACTCCGTCGCGAGAAAGTAACTAATGAAGTTTTTTCAATTTTGTAAATAATAACAAGAGTTTAAAATAGGTATTTAGAAATCGGACTTATCTATTTTATTTGTATATGTAATTTTACAAATCAAGGGCATTTAGAGAGGTCAAAAATGATCACTTTTTGTCAATGAACATGCAGTGCGAAATTGCATAAAAAGGAGTTACGTACAAGGAAGGAAGATGACAGAAAATACTAGAATAGAATTTTCCAAAAGAGTTTGCAAAGGTAGAATTGAAGGAGACAATTTGAAAGGCCGCACCCAATAGCGAAATTTTCTCAGAAAATACGAGTTCTAACACAATACAATTTCTTATATTTAATTACAAATATTCTCAAGTGCTACTTCTGAAAGTAGACCTTTCACAAAACAACAGCAACACAGATAATGGATATGCATGTACATTTCTTCTATTAAAGGGCTAAATATAGCCAACATTTAATGACATTAAGCAAATTACATCGTACTTAATAGCAAAAGTGGGGTGCGTTCATCTGAGTGCATCTCGCTTTAACTCTTTGGAGAAGAAAAAACGACAGTGAAAAGCATTTAAAATAATTAAGTCGTTCCACAGAAAAAAAAATCTACTACTTGACCTGAAAGTTTAATACTTCATTAACTTAATATTCTCTAAAAGATAAATAGGTTTCCTTGTTACCACTGAAAAGCTCTTCCGTCTTGCACACGCCTCATTCATTAAATTCATTTCTCTTTGAAGAATGGGAGATGTTCTTCCCTTTCTTCTCAAACAAACGACAACTAAAAGCGGAAAATTTACACCCACTGCCTCTTCTCACCAAAGGCTTCCTTCAATATAAAGGGAATGTTAGCAGTTCAAGATCTATCATTTAAGTTAATATTAATATTACAGCGACTTGTCTCTGCCTCTTTAATGCATGCTATTCAAGAATATTGTATGCAAAGAAATAGATAAGTATTAGTTTCCGAAAGAATAAATTAGTAAACTACCGGTGCAACAACAGTACATACTATCTCGCATTAATTGTAACGACGATGGGAAATTATACTACTACATGAACGTGCAAAAGTATTTTCAACCAACAATTTTTTCTTCAGGCCTAGATTCGAACACAAGTAATCCTAGTAAACCATACACTACCACTACACCACGCAGTCACTCACGGACGCTTGGTTTTCTCGTTGCTTAAAAACTAAAGGTCTCTGCCGTTATTTCTGATGCAGTTTTCGAAAATTCAGACACTTCATCGAAAATGGGACTAGCACCACTATTTTTACTGTTTTGATAATAAAGGAGAAGAAATTGGAGCAATTTTTGAGACAATAGTTCTTTAAAAACTGTCTATATTTCACAAACAACTACGTGAAAATTACTCATATTTTCGAAAAAGTGTGCATTGCCTTATTTCAAAGTATGTCTTTGAACAACAGATTTTATTAAAAATACCTGTATGTAAGTTATTATTGTGGGAAGACGCCAAAAAAATTAGAACTTTTGCAATTTTCGAAAATTTATAAATTTAAACGAAAATAATACCTGCACCATTCTCTTAAGAGTCCTTTGCGCTATTCGAAGACAAATTCAGTTTCTGGCTCATCCCTTAATCCCTGTACGCCCTACAAGTAGATGTTGGGAATTGTTAAGCGTCCAACACTGGGGCATCAAAACAACCTGGTCCCGATGAGATTGAGGCGCGACGTCGTAGACATCGTGTATCTTGTTAGCATAGGTTAGGAAAGTTTTGATTTCTACCCGTCGGGCCTGCAAGTAGGAAATCTCCCTTTTGTGTCCTAGATGGCCCTTATCGACATTGAATCCCTCAGATGAATAAAACGTAGGCTGAGCTAAAGGCCGTACTACGAAACCCAGGATAACAACCTTCTTTCCTTTGCATGCGGTCTTTCAATACTATCAAAGTGGCAAACGGAAAATAAGGCGCGGATGCGGCAACTTTTGCGGAAAAGATTTGTTTTGTAAGTGCGTGGAACTTCCTACCTCCTTGTTATCTTACTCTTACTACCTCCCACTCGTTAACAGTATTTTTACATCTACATCCTTCTTCATTCTAAGGCTCAGTGAAATGACTCCTGTGAAACTTCGTGCGGAAATAAATAACGTAAGTTTAAAATACTATACATACTTTTTTACAATTTTAAATGAGTATACACAGCCTTTTTATGCATTTGGAAACCACAGAATATGAATGTTTGTCTAAACTACGCACAGTTTAAAACGTCGGCATTATGAAAAAGAGCTTATGAAGACAAGACCACCTGAAATTCTTAATTACCTTTTGTTTCGACATAAATGTGAAAAACTGAAAAGTTTTGAATTTAATTATTTTTAAATATTATGTTTCCCCAATTATTTTAATTGGAATAGTAATAATAAAACTGTAGTACGCAAGAAAGCTTTCTATTGATGAAAATGAAAAAAATTGCATAATGGTAGGAATATCTTCTGCGACGAGCATATGTTAACACTTGCACCAAATTGTGACTCGGCGTGCAATTAAGAATTAAAAAAAATCAATCATATTCCGAAGTATCGCGTAGATAACGTATTCTACTAGATCGTTTTCTCTTATCTTGCGTAGATTCACACTCGTTGAAAACATTTAAAGAACACAGATCTAAAATAATCAAAGATAGCAACGACAACAATCTCTCTGCAACTTCGACTGAGCCATTATCCCGCGTCAGACATGGATTTTTTCGTCTTTCATCTACTGTTCACGTGAGCAAACTCACACCATCGCGTATCCCCTATTTTCATCTATTTTATTATTCATCATTATCATCGTCAAAATTGCCCAGAGAAGCAAAGTGTCAATTTTCATTACTTCCTCGCTAATGTGGGGGTAGTGGCACGAAAGAAATGATGATGAATAACAGGAAGGAGGGGGAGAAGGGAAGAAGTGAGTCCATGTGAGTCTTAATGTTTCCAACCTTTAAAAAGAACCTCACAAAATGGAAAGTGCAAACACGATCGTCTAAAACTGTGAAATATACCAAGCCAAGCACTTTGGACCGGTTATTTCGAAAAGACCACATCTCCATCAGCTGCTCGGCGGGAGTACGTTGTTGGAAAAAACCTACCTCTCCGAAGAACTGGCTTCTTCGAGGTAAACAAGAAAACCACGCCTCTTTAGATTATATTTACAGACAGCGAATCCGTAGCGTTTTCACAAATAATAAAGCTGAAAGAATATTTTAAATAAAATGATCGTAACTCATTTTTGGAAAGATTGGATATATGAACTTTCGGAAATAAACGAAAGATATACAGAGGTCTTTCCTAAATCCGGCAATGGACTTCCGCCGCAACGGAAATCTCCAGTTGTGAGCGTCGCCAGTCAGGTGGTACGAGGGGGCATGAGGGCGACGGAACAAGAGGAGAAGCAGGAGGAGACAGAAGGAGAATGCGTCAAAAACGTACACGAGAAAACTACCGAGAACCAAAGAAAACTAGAGAACGAGGAAGATGAGAGGACGAAGAAGAAGACGACCAGAATGAAGAAGAAGAAGACGACCAGAATGAAGAAGAAAAAGACGACCAGAATGAAGAAGAAAAAGAAGACCAGAATGAAGAAGAAAAAGAAGACCAGAATGAAGAAGAAAAAGAAGACCAGAATGAAGAAGAAAAAGAAGACCAGAATGAAGAAGAAAAAGAAGACCAGAATGAAGAAGAAGAAGAAGACCAGAATGAAGAAGAAGAAGAAGACCAGAATGAAGAAGAAGAAGAAGACCAGAATGAAGAAGAAGAAGAAGACCAGAATGAAGAAGAAGAAGAAGAAGACCAGAATGAAGAAGAAGAAGACGACCAGAATGAAGAAGAAGAAGACGACCAGAATGAAGAAGAAGAAGACGACCAGAATGAAGAAGAAGAAGACGACCAGAATGAAGAAGAAGAAGACGACCAGAATGAAGAAGAAGAAGACGACCAGAATGAAGAAGAAGAAGACGACCAGAATGAAGAAGAAGAAGAAGACCAGAATGAAGAAGAAGACCAGAATGAAGAAGACCAGAAAGAAGAAGAAGAACAGAAAGAAGAAGAAGAAGACCAGAAAGAAGAAGAAAACCAGAAAGAAGAAGAAGAAGACCAGAAAGAAGAAGAAGAAGACCAGAAAGAAGAAGAAGAAGACCAGAAAGAAGAAGAAGAAGACCAGAATGAAGAAGAAGACCAGAATGAAGAAGAAGAAGACGACCAGAATGAAGAAGAAAAAGAAGACCAGAATGAAGAAGAAAAAGAAGACCAGAATGAAGAAGAAAAAGAAGACCAGAATGAAGAAGAAAAAGAAGACCAGAATGAAGAAGAAAAAGAAGACCAGAATGAAGAAGAAAAAGAAGACCAGAATGAAGAAGAAAAAGAAGACCAGAATGAAGAAGAAAAAGAAGACCAGAATGAAGAAGAAAAAGAAGACCAGAATGAAGAAGAAAAAGAAGACCAGAATGAAGAAGAAAAAGAAGACCAGAATGAAGAAGAAAAAGAAGACCAGAATGAAGAAGAAAAAGAAGACCAGAATGAAGAAGAAAAAGAAGACCAGAATGAAGAAGAAAAAGAAGACCAGAATGAAGAAGAAAAAGAAGACCAGAATGAAGAAGAAAAAGGAGACCAGAATGAAGAAGAGGAAGATCAGGATGGAGAAGACGAGATCGAAGAAGAACACGACGACAAAGAAGAACAAAGAAGATGAGGTCGAAGAAGACGAAGAAAAAGATGTAGACGGCAAAGAACGAGTACAAAAATGTTTTCGAAACACCACACAAACGTGAGAGGACAGGTAAAACCATCACGTCTCCGCAACGTGCGTGGGTCCTTTATGAGCCCGGGGTCACGGACACCTCCAGCTGCGAGTGTCACCTGCGAGGCGGCGCGGAGGCCACGCTGGCCGGCGCGGGTCGAGGGGCGGGGCGGGGCCGGGCGGCGACGATGTCGACGCCCGAGGCGAGGGGCGGGCCGAGGAAGGAGGAAGGAAACACCTGGTCACTGCCAAGGCTGCGGCGCGGGGGAGGGCAATTAACATTCTCCAGCGGCACCCACCCGACCACTTCGCGCGCGCGCAACGCCACGCCGCGCCGCCCGGGAATCCGCTTGCCGCCACGCCCAGGGATGCGGACAGGCGCCGCGCCGCAGGCATTTCACGCCTACGACCCGACCCCCGCAATACCTAGAAGCAGTGAATGCCCGTAACATCTCCGAACATCGCAGCCGTGTCAACAAAATATTTGCAGGCACAACAGCAATAATAATAATAATAATAGTAATAATAATAATAGTAATAATAATAATAATAATAATAATAATAATAATAATAATAATAATAATAATAATAATAATAATGCCGGCCTCGTGACGCAGACGGTTGCGACAGTAGTCGTCTGCGCCGAGGAGGCTGCAGATTCGAGTCTTGCGTAGGCATGGTCGTATTTGTGATTGTCCCTTCACCCCTCATCATCATCATCCTCCTATCATTTCATAATTTACAATTCAAGGCATAACAACCTTGTCTTAGAAAGGGATACAGCCGAAACGCTGATTCCCAGAATTACCAAGGTTAATTCTCTCCAGGATAGAATACGACTGGGCCTCGGAAGAGAACACGTAGCGTGGTCTGTAGAGGCCTATACGCAAAACAAGAAGAAGAAGAAGAATACCTAGAGCCGTGTGAACGTTCTGCACTTAATAATGCGGTTGATAATTGTTTGAAAAGTGAAAATAGCCTCATATTGGAAACTAACTTCGAAGATTTCGTGTAGTCGTTGATACAAGAAATGTAACGGATATTTCAAGAAATCGTTTTATAGATTACGACGTACGAAACACAACGTGTGTCCCTTCCAGGTAACGTTTTCAGTGCGTAACGTTTCGACGCATCGTTTCCGAGTAATGGAGGTTGGCGAAGTGTGGTGCTGCGTAACGCGTGCTGCGGGTTGCATTTATACCTGTTATTTCCTCTACCATAATCTGTGAACTTTTATTTCTTTCATGTTTTTCATGTTTTTGTTTTCTTTTTCTTTTCCTTTCTTTAGACATGGAGGTAATTATCCAGCAGTAGAACGCGTGCGAGCTTTTCTGTCGGGGACTCATAAATGGAACGAAACCGTCATCTTCCCTTGGTGTAGCGCAGGCATGTCAATCTGCGTCCGCACGAGCTACTTGCCCGCCTGGGGAGCTCGGCGTTCTTATGGGCACTTCCCCTGACTCCAAAATCATTTCCCCTTACAATACAGAAAGGGGTGTACATTCGCAAGCTGAAGCGGCGCGAGACGGAGAATAGGCGATCGTACGAAAATATGTTTGCCAGATTCTTTCTAGCAAATAACCGTGAACTGTACGTTTATTTTCTTCACTTCTTATTACTATTTGATATTTATTTTCTTACTAAATTCTCTCTTATATAAACATCTTTGCTAAGTGACAGGAATATGTTTAAATGGCGATTTTTTCCTTGTTTTCGTTTTGTGCTGTTATTAAATCATTCAGTTATAAATTGTATTTAGCAATTATGTGAAGCAGACCATCAAGTCTCTCCAAGTTAACAATTCTCGCTTACGGACGGACAGCGCTTTTAATAGCCAAGAAGATTTGTTTGTTAAATCTTCTAACCTGAACGTAGAGAGTTAATGCTTTTATATCACTTAAAAAAAACAGGATAACAACATTAAGATAAGTTTGATTAAATTTTTTAAATTTTACTCCGAATTGAATATTTGAAATAGGACTGTTATATTATTTCATTTTATTTATTTTATTTTATATTTAGAACTGCCCCATCAAGGGTACAGTCATTCTTCCACAGGTGACCATACGTATGACTAGGGGAACCCATTCTGAATCCTCTTTTCTGGAGAGGAACAACCTAAGCATTATCGAATGTAGAATCTTTGAACATTTTAGTCTTTCAACTCGGGAAACCAATATCGACGTTTGTCGCTAGAGTCCAAGCACATTTCATAAACCACATATGGGTTTTGGACTGTCAATGGAGTTTGTGCACAGCCTGAAGCAATATATCGTACACGATATGAACCTAAGCCTTTACCCTGATGAAAAATTCAAATCATTACAAAATATCTTAATTGAATTAAATAATTAAATAATAGTTAAAAGTAGCGCACTTAAAGAATACATTCGAATTATATAATTTGAAATAATTATTCTCAGATAGTGTCACTTCTGCAATTAATATACACAAGTTGGCCCGCATCACCTGCCCCAACCAGCTACGTCTCTGCACCGCCCACTGCTGCGCGACGGAGGGCCAAAAGCGGTGCCGTTAACAAACAGACGGCATGCGAGCATGAGTAACCAACCAAAGGAAAGTGTTGGGGTGGAACAGGCATGGCCAGCCTACCGTTAAGCCTGCCTCCGCGAACCGCAACGTTTCCTGGCGGGGTTGCGCGAGCCGAATATTTTCCGGTGTACTGCCCGCTAAATTATAACCACATTTGCGAGTCAACGTTTCCGTCCTCCTACGGCGGCCGCATTCTGCCTTGAGTGGACACAGGACATGCGGTCAGACTGCTCTCAGACACACCTGATTAACTTCTTTGTTGTTTGCCAAATATGTGAAAATAACAGTCGATTTTACTTTTTTCAGTAAAGAGCTACTGAAGTAAATAAGAAAAATTCTCATTTTACTTATTTACAAGAAATCAGTGGATAAAAGTTTCACCTTCTGTATTGATAAGACAATCCACAGACGTCACAGAAGTTGGACATAAACCGTTCGATAAAGAACATTCGAAAACTTTTTTAAAAAATCGGAATGAAATAACAACCATAATTTTTTTACTCTTTCGAAATTGTCAAAAATCCTTCCCTAAATTCTCATTATGTTATTATTACTACCACATTATTATTATTATTATTATTATTATTATTATTATTGTTCTCCCATAAAAATCATATTTGAGTCACAGAAATATAAGGTTCGCAAACCATTTTTTTTATCAAAATCATCTGAGTGAAAATTCTTGTACGTCTGCCGACACCAATGCCACAGAGGGCAATCCTTCACGCATTACCCTGTGACAAACTTCGCAAAACTTAATGGAACCCCCTCGCGCCTCGCCTGGGAGCTCAAGGAACTGCGAGGAGGTCGGGGGGGGGAGGACGGGAAGAGAAGAGAACGAAAGGAGAACTAAAATGGGCAAGTAGGAGAGGGAGGAGGAAAGAGGAGAGAAGTGCAAGAAAGGAAGGAAGAGGACGAGGGACTGGACCGGACTAGGGGAGGAAGAGAACTAGAGAATGAAGAGAACTAGAGAATGAAGAGAACTAGAGAATGAAGAGAACTAGAGAATGAAGAGAACTAGAGAATGAAGAGAACTAGAGAATGAAGAGAACTAGAGAATGAAGAGAACTAGAGAATGAAGAGAACTAGAGAATGAAGAGAACTAGAGAATGAAGAGAACTAGAGAATAAAGAGAACTAGAGAATGAAGAGAACTAGAGAATGAAGAGAACTAGAGAATGAAGAGAACTAGGGAATAAAGAGAACTAGAGAATGAAGAGAACTAGAGAATGAAGAGAACTAGAGAATGAAGAGAACTAGAGAATGAAGAGAACTAGAGAATGAAGAGAACTAGAGAATGAAGAGAACTAGAGAATGAAGAGAACTAGGGAATAAAGAGAACTAGGGAATGAAGAGAACTAGAGAATGAAGAGAAATAGAAAATGAAGAGAAATAGAAGATGAAGAGAAATAGAGAATGAAAAGGAAGAAGTAGGACGATAAGGGAAAGAGAAAAGGTGAGGATGGAGAGGAGGTCGAGATGGGGAGGGGATTGAGACAGAGAGGAAGAGGCTGCGAAGTGGCGCTGAGTAGGATGCGGTCGATCAGGGCACCGAAGTGAACAACGGTTCGTTTGCACCCTAAGGCGGGAATTGCGGCAACCGCAAATTTGCGAATTTGGTCGTATGTCGTAAACTCTTAACTATCGGTTTTCGCATGTGAGTCCCTGCAAAGCCAAGGGAGCTAAGTGACAAAAATTCTTTATTCGGAAAATCAATGAGAAATGTATGAATTCGTATTCCTGACACACAACCAGAGCCATCTCTAGGTACATGTTACTACTTGGAAGATGTTTACAACATCACTCTTAACTGTATATTGGCATCGATTTTCATTAAATGTGTAAGTCAAAACCTTCGTTTCGAACATTTTGGTGCTTAATTTCTTTGGCTTCATACATTGAGTGTGCGCTTCGATAGCGCACTAAGACTTCTGTAAGAAGCAAATCACAAATGAAAAAGAAACAAGAAATCTTAAATAGGACTGAATTGTGCAGAGTTGAATCTTAATACTTCGAATACAAAGCAATTAGAAGAGCCAGACACAGAATAACGATTCCCAAGTTGACGAAATCTAAACGCGTACTGTGAGGAGGGATATGAAAACAAGTTGCGATAAATGCAGTTGGAGTTCGAAGTACGATTTTGGGGTTCAGGATATTCCTTTTGTATAAAAAATAAGATATTGTATACGAATGCAAAAATTCACGTTGAAAAGTTTGATATTTTCGTAATAGCTTAAAATAATTGAAACTGAGATTCCCAGTCACCATGAATAGTGACTAGCTTAATATAACGGTCGAAATACACTGGCCATAAGGGCATTAAATTCGGTACCTAGAAGGTCCTGTCGTTACAAAAGCATGTTATTTAAAACAATTGTTTCGAGAATGAGCGAGAATCCATTCCACGTTTAAGATCCACGTTTAATACTTCCATAACTGACTGAACTGCAATTCTCGCGTATTCAGTCAGTTCTCAATTCTCTGAGGTCTCACATACACACATACATGTGCTTAAAGGTATTCGCACACGTGATAGTATCCATGTGCATAGGTCCACGGATAAATCATGTGTCCACAAATATTTCTAACTTAAAGAGTTCCGCTTCATCAATTTCCTTACCTTACAGAAACCCAAACTCGAAGGGCAGAGGCCGCACAATGATTTAAATTACTTATACGAGGCTTACCTGCAAAAGAAATAAAGAAAATTGTTAGCTTCATACATATAAAATTGATGGACGAAACTAAAACAAAGTAAATATTTATTCTACTCGTAACATGAAGAAAACTAGAGTAATATGTTACTATACATGCGTTGTTTAACGATACTGCGTACTTTTGAGAGGATTTTACCAATGAAGAAATGCATGGGAATTCTAATTACACTTAACATGGTAAATTGCTTTCGGCGGAAATTAAGTAAAATATAATTCCGGTTTTTTCTTAAAAAAATACAACAGTTTATTACAAAAATTTAAAAAAACATATCTAATTTTAATTTGTTTTTCCCTACAGTTATATCATATTACTAATTTCCAAAGCCTTCGTCGAAAGCCAGGGATGGGGTTTGCTATTTTGTTAACAATAGTACAAAATCAAATGTGTAGTTCGTTTACAGACAGATATCTCTTTTCTACAACTCTAATTTTCAAATGTTGCTAAACCAGCTTCTTTGGTAATTTTATTCATCATGCAGTAAACGAGTATGTGCAGTAATGTAGTATGTGTAGTAAACGAGTGAGAAAAAAATTCTGAAGCTCAAGCAAACGTGCACAGATTATACATATACCCTATGCGTCAAAGTAGTTTTAGTGTTTTTTGCCGAAAACAAATCGAATAAAACAATTATTCATTTTCAATAACAATCTGGAGTCAAGGAAAAGTTAAAATTCCTCTACTTTTAACTGCATAAGTCACCAAATTAACAAATGCAAAACTTAAGCTCCAAAATTAAAATATTAAACAATATATTCCCTTACAAAGCCTGAATGTCATTCATTTCATAAACGTTGCCATGCTTTTCACAGTGGACCGGTGAATCGAGTACTTGTATTTTGTAGTCCAGTTAGCTTTAGAATTCCTTAAGGTCTTTATTCAGAACAAATCTTAGAATGAATACATTGAAAATACTTCAAACCATTCAATTGCTTAACGCTTTTTTAAAACAATTATTAAAATATGAGTTATTTTCAATTTTCTACTGCATATTCTACTACTCAAAAAATACTTATTTTCAACTCATGCGTTATTGCTTGTCATTGCCTTCGATATGGAGCTCGACACACGCTGCGTAAATTACATGGATAGAGAGGAAATATAGCCATCTAAAGCTAGCAGCGCCCAGAAACCAATCTCAACCAAACTATATCCAAAATTTTAGGCTAATTTTAGGCTAATTAAATGCTCTATTCCCGAATTTTAGGCTCCTCTGGATTTCCGAAAATCGTGGGCGCTGCTAGCTTTAGTCTAAAGCTAGCAGCGCCCACCCAGAATCTATCTCAAAATCAATTGTAAAATCTGAAACCCATCCCAAAATTTAAGAATAATTTTAGGCTCTTGGAAAAAAATTATCCCCGCCTTCAAATTCCAAAATTCAGGGCTGTACAAAGCGAAACAATTAACATTGGTCCTTATGGGCGAATAAACATCAAAATCAAAAAACCTTAGGAAAAATCTGAAACCCCTCCCAAAAGTTAAGAATAATTTTAGGCTCTTGGAAAAAAATTATCCCCGCCTTCAAATTCCAAAACTCAGGGCTGTACAAAGGGAAACAATTAACATTGGTTCTTACGGGTGAAATAACACCAAAATCAAAAAACCTTAGGAAAAATCTGAAACCCCTCCCAAAAGTTAAGAATAATTTTAGGCTCTTGGAAAAAAATCATCCCCGCCTTCAAATTCCAAAATTCAGGGCTGAACAAAGCGAAACAATTAACATTGGTTCTTACGGGTGAAATAACACCAAAATCAAAAAACCTTAGGAAAAATCTGAAACCCCTCCCAAAAGTTAAGAATAATTTTAGGCTCTTGGAAAAAATCATCCCCGCCTTCAAATTCCAAAAATCAGGGCTGTACAAAGCGGAACAATTAACATTGGTTCTTACGGGTGAAATAACACCAAAATCAAACAACCTTAGGAAAAATCTGAAACCCCTCCCAAAAGTTAAGAATAATTTTAGGCTCTTGGAAAAAAAATTATCCCCGCCTTCAAATTCCAAAACTCAGGGCTGTACAAAGGGAAACAATTAACATTGGTTCATACGGGTGAAATAACACCAAAATCAAAAAACCTTAGGAAAAATCTGAAACCCCTCCCAAAAGTTAAGAATAATTTTAGGCTCTTGGAAAAAAAATTATCCCCGCCTTCAAATTCCAAAACTCAGGGCTGTACAAAGGGAAACAATTAACATTGGTTCTTACGGGTGAAATAACACCAAAATCAAAAAACCTTAGGAAAAATCTGAAACCCCTCCCAAAAGTTTAAGAATAATTTTAGGCTCTTGGAAAAAAATCATCCCCGCCTTCAAATTCCAAAATTCAGGGCTGAACAAAGCGAACAATTAACATTGGTTCTTACGGGGTGAAATAACACCAAAATCAAAAAACCTTAGGAAAAATCTGAAACCCCTCCCAAAAGTTAAGAATAATTTTAGGCTCTTGGAAAAAATCATCCCCGCCTTCAAATTCCAAAAATCAGGGCTGTACAAAGCGGAACAATTAACATTGGTTCTTACGGGTGAAATAACACCAAAATCAAAAAACCTTAGGAAAAATCTGAAACTCCTCCCAAAAGTTAAGAATAATTTTAGGCTCTTGGAAAAAAATCATCCCCGCCTTCAAATTCCAAAATTCAGGGCTGTACAAAGCGAAACAATTAACATTGGTTCTTACGGGTGAAATAACACCAAAATCAAAAAAACCTTAGGAAAAATCTGAAACCCCTCCCAAAAGTTAAGAATAATTTTAGGCTCTTGGAAAAAAATCATCCCCGCCTTCAAATTCCAAAATTCAGGGCTGAACAAACCGAAACAATTAACATTGGTTCTTACGGGTGAAATAACACCAAAATCAAAAAACCTTAGGAAAAATCTGAAACCCCTCCCAAAAGTTAAGAATAATTTTAGGCTCTTGGAAAAAAAATCATCCCCGCCTTCAAATTCCAAAAATCAGGGCTGTACAAAGCGGAACAATTAACATTGGTTCTTACGGGTGAAATAACACCAAAATCAAAAAACCTTAGGAAAAAATCTGAAACCCCTCCCAAAAGTTAAGAATAATTTTAGGCTCTTGGAAAAAAATTATCCCCGCCTTCAAATTCCAAAACTCAGGGCTGTACAAAGGGAAACAATTAACATTGGTTCTTACGGGTGAAATAACACCAAAATCAAAAAACCTTAGGAAAAATCTGAAACCCCTCCCAAAAGTTAAGAATAATTTTAGGCTCTTGGAAAAAAATCATCCCCGCCTTCAAATTCCAAAATTCAGGGCTGTACAAAGCGAAACAATTAACATTGGTTCTTATGGGCGAATAAACATCAAAATCAAAAAACCTTAGGGAAAAATCTGAAACCCTCCCAAAAGTTAAGAATAATTTTAGGCTCTTGGAAAAAAAATCATTCTCGCCTTCAAATTCCAAAATTCAGGGCTGTACAAAGCGAAACAATTAACATTGGTTCTTACGGGTGAAATAACACCAAAATCAAAAACCTTAGGAAAAATCTGAAACCCCTCCCAAAAGTTAAGAATAATTTTAGGCTCTT
Source organism: Acheta domesticus (assembly GCA_031308135.1). Lineage (NCBI taxonomy): Eukaryota > Metazoa > Arthropoda > Insecta > Orthoptera > Gryllidae > Acheta > Acheta domesticus. The sequence goes on along the minus strand of JAHLJT010009355.1, from coordinate 100,540,969 downwards.
GGAAAAAAATTATCCCCGCCTTCAAATTCCAAAATTCAGGGCTGTACAAAGCGAAACAATTAACATTGGTTCTTACGTGCGAATAAACACAACTCACTATGAAAGAACTCACTATGAAGAAAAAAATATATTTGAAGAAAAATCTCCATCTGCAATTTTGTAGTTGGAGGAAGACGTTGAATAAATTCAAAATTTTGCAATTTTCGAAAATTTAGAGTTTACCGTGAATATCGTATCTATGTCACCACAATATGTGCATTTTACTCTGTTCTTACAAGAAATTTAAAGAAAAATGTGGAGCAGTTTTTGAGAAAAGTTTAAAAAACGTCCGGGGAGCTTGATGTAAAGTACCCCAAAATTTTATAGAATGTTTTTCCAAATCTCAAAGCTTTCACTCAAACCAGATCGTGCGGGGAATATCCATTTTGGAAGAAATCGTACGTACGGTTTAGGTGCTAGCAGTGTTGACGGACGGACGGGGACGGACGGATGGACGTTTTCCTTTCAGTTGGTTTTTGGGAATCAAGGACCAACAAAAAACGGGTTCTGGCTACACCACGTCTTAAGGGATTTTTTTTCTTAATTTAGCAACTGGATTTATCCAGTTTTTCGTCATCACGACAGACAACTAATTTTTTGCTGGCGAAAATTCGCCATTTTCCCCGCAGCATTATATAACTTTCCCTATACTACGTATATTACTCTGTATTTAAGTAGCGTTTATTGTCGACAGAACAATTTTTATACATAGTGGTAGTTTTGCACTACATAGCATGTATATATTGGATTGGTTGGAGAGTTCAAGATTGCTTTGACCTCTCTTGCGTTATTTATAATAGTCTGAGGATTTTTCTCTCTTGTGTAACTGACGCACCTCTTTTGTTTTATTTACACTATCATTACTTCAACAACCTACATCTAATTACAATTACTTCATAAGCGACTTTGTCGCGTCCTTGTTGCTTTTATCTTCGAAATTCTCTTATCCTGAAATGACCTGACACTAAGCACAGGTGTCACTGTCACGTCCTTGTTGTGCACTGATTACTATTTACACTATTTACATTTTAACTGCTCCATCACTGCACCATCTTCTTTGACAGGGTGTAGGGGCATCGAGGGGCTCCGGGTGGTGGCGCGGGAGTTTTTAGGTGCGGATTCGCCTACGCCAGACAATGCCCGCGGCCGAGGCGGCCCCCGCCGGGCACAGTTTTATTTATTTACACACACGGCGGTATTCGGCAGAGACAGGTCTGAACGGTGTGCTTGTAATAGCAGGCGCCACTACGTCGGTAAAGCTAGCACCCCCACTTTCTCAAAACTCAAAAATGCTTGCGCCATAATTTTGGGCTAATTTCAGCCCCCTTCTAAAAATTTTGGGCTACCTCCCAACACCTTGAAATTACGATTTCAAATTTTGGCCGGTAAAGCTAGCACCCCCACTTACTTAAAATTCAATTTTTTTGCACGGTCAAAAACAAGTGAATTTTGGGCTTCTGGGGGCCACTTTTCAAAAATTTCGAAACACACCTCTAATACGAAAACAAAAAATCAAAAACCACTCCTAATTCTCAAAATTTCAAAATTTCTCCCACCATAAGTTCGGGATATTTTTGGGCTCTTCAGTGACACCAGAAACATTATTTTGGTACCCTACAATCTCCGAAATTAAGGTTAAAAATTGTGGGTTGTTAATTGAACACCCACCCGTACTGAAAAATTCGAAAATATTTGTGTGGTCGTAAAACGTGCGAAAATTTTGTTCGTTTTCAAAATTTCGAAACTCACCCCTACGTACGATTACAAATATTTAAAACCATCCCAATAGCAACTCACTCAAACAATCTTGGGCCATAATTTTGGGTTCTTTAGTGTCATCAAAAAACACCCCCGAAATCAACTTAGCAACTTATCAACTATCTCAAAACTAGGAAATCCGGAGAAACTTCACATATATTCTGGGAGAATTATACCGTACACGTGTATTTCCAACATTAAAAAAGAAAAAAAAATGTATTTGTTGAGAGTTTTACCATTTATTCGGACAGGATCAATATCAAGCCTTGAAATAATTACTTTAATTCATTCTTATGTAAATATCCAATATGGACTTATTAAATATTTCATACAAGAAAAATTCTCATCCAAAAAGCAGCGACGAATTAAAAGATAAAATAGTTATTTAACTATACATCTACAATTCTAAAATCACAATCAGTAATAGAGAAATCCAAAAATGGGAAAAGAATAATGCCTAGTATAAAAGGCAAACTACATTTTTCTCAATCTTTCATTCGTCAAAAAAAAAAGAAGAAAACAAACTTAACTAACAAATGTAAATATGGAATTTACTAACAATTGAACACATACCAACAAATAAGATGCGATCTTGAAATAATTTGGGCATTGCCATGTTTTTCATGAAAAAGAAAAGCAAAGTAAAAAAAAAACTGTCCGAAATACTTACCGATCTCAAATATTTGTTGGGTTTTTTTCAAAACTAAACTACAGGTATTTCGCTTCAATCAATTCAATGTTCTACAAATAACATGCACATTATGGCAAAAAAGCGCGACACGCATATCATTTTGGGGTAGATGCATTCTTTTTGAAAAGAATTGAATATTAATCAAACACCCTATTTTCCTGCAAAATTCAATATTTGTGTTGTTATAAAACCTAAACTACAAGGATTTCGTTCCGGGCAATTTAATATCATATACACCACATAATAGGGAATACGGCTGTACTCTCTAATAATTTTGGACTACTCACTTTGTTTTAAAAAGATTGGAAAATTAGTGTAAAAACTATTATATAAATTTTGATCATATTTTGGTTTATCACTAAATAAACTCCAAAATACTGTACTAATTCAGAAGAGGAATTTATTTAGAATTGCTCATACATTGGCCATCAATATGTCAACTTCAAATAATTTTGGACTAGATTCGTTCTTATTGAAAATGAAAGGAATATTAATCAAAACAGTCCCAACGTTTTTTCCGATATTCAATATTTGTGTTACCTTAACTACAGGTATTTCGCGTTTGATAATGTCATTTCAAATACATGATAAGGAATACGGCTGTACTCAGAAAAAATTTTAGGCTCCTCTCTTTTTTTTTTTTTAATTTGTTTATTTTAAGTCGCATCAACTGCTATGGTTATTAGCGACTACCAATTTGTACAATACATAATATTTTCCTTAGTTATAAAAACAATGATAATTGATGATACACAATGACAAAGATAATAACACAATGACACAATACTCTCACAATGACAATGATAAATAAACAGGAAATAATAAACAGAAACAATAAACAGAAACAGAAACAACAAACAATAAATAAACAGAAAAATTATACAGACAAATTTAACAGTTTTGAATCATATTTAAAAGGATTATATGTCATTTAGGAAATTACAAGATTTACAGAAATGTAGTATTTTTTGCTCCTCTCTTTGTTTACCAAAAAATGGAAAATTCTCGTGAAAACTACAATATACTTCTTGACCAATTTCTCATTCCTCACAAAAATAAACTCCAAAATACTTTACTAATTCAAAAAGAGAATTTATTTACATTTGCACATACATTGCTTCTCAATTTGCTCATCTCAAATAATTTCGGGCTAGAAACGTTCTTATTGAAAAATAAAGGAATAATAATCAATAGAATAACTTTTGGTTTTGCTATCCAATATTTGCGATCTTATAAAACCTGAACTACAAGGATTTCGTTCCTGGCAATAAAGTGCCATATACAACACATGATAGAGAATACGGCTATACTCATGAATCATTTTGAACTTCGCGGTTTCTTCTCCAAGAAAAGAAAAATTTGCGTGAGAACTACAATATACATTTCACCACGTTTCCACTTCTGAAAAAGTAAACCCCAAAATTCTGTACCAATTCAAATGAAGAATTTATTAACAATTGCTCATAAATTAGCTAATAATATTCAAATCTCAAATAATTTTGGGCTATATTAGTTCGTATTAAAAAAGGGATAATAGACAAAACCAGTCCATATTTTTTTTCGATATTCGACATTTCCGTTCTTATAAAACCGGAAGTACTAGGATATGGCTCATGGCATTGGCCGTGTCACCAACAATACTTATTAAGGAATACGATTATACCAACAAATAATTTTGGGCTTCTCTTTCTTTTCCAAAAAGTGGAAAATTCTCGTGAGAAATACAGTATAACTTTTAACTAATTTTTCATTCCTCACAAAATTATTTCTGAAATACTTTAATAATTCAAATGAGGAACTGATTCACAATTGTTCATGCATTACCTATCAAGATGCCAATCTCAAATAATTTTGGGCTAGCACCGTTCTTATTGGAAAAATTTGGAATATTCATCAAAACACACCCAATTTTTTCGATATTCAATATTTGCGTTCTTATAACACCTGAATTACAACGATTTGGCTCCTGGAAATTGAAGGCCATATACAACACATGATACGGAATACAGATATACTAACAAATGATTTTGGCTTCTCTCTTTCTTTTCCAAAAAAATGGAAAAAATTCTCGTGAGAACTAGAATATACCTTTTTACTAATTTTTCATTCCTCACAAAAAATTGCTGAAATACTTTACTAATTTAAATGAGAAATTTATTAACGATTGCTCATAGACATTACCTATTAATATCACAATTTCAAATAATTTTGGGCTAGAGCCGTTCTTATTGGAAAAAATTAATATTACTAAAAACTTTCCTAATTCTTTTCCAACATTTAATATTTCCGTTGTTATAAAACCTGAACTACAAGGATTTGGCTCCTTGGAAAGGCGCGTGAACGTACAACACATAATAAGAAATATGGTTATACTCACAAATAATTTTGGGCTTCTCTCTTTCATTTCCAAAAAAATGGAATCTTCTCGTGAGAACTACAACATACCTTTCGATTAATTTTTCATTCCTCACAAAACAATCTCTGAAGTACTTTACTAATTCAAATGAGAAATTTCTTAGCAATTGCCCATTTATTACCTATTAATATGCTAACCTCAAATAATTTTGGGCTAGCACCGTTCTGACTGAAAAAAATAGAACATTAATCAAAACACAAACCCACTTTTTTCGATATTCAATATTTGAGTTCTTATAACACCTGAACTACAACGACTTAGTTTCCGAAAATTGAACGTCATATTCCACACAATATAGGAAATAGTATTATACCCACAAATAATTTTGGCCTTCTCTCTTTCTTTTCCAAAAAATGGGGAAATTCTCGTGAGAACTACAACATACCTTTCGATTAATTTTTCATTTCTCACAAAATAATCTCTGAACTACTTTACTAATTCAAATGGGAAATTTATTAGCAATTGCTCATACATTACATATCAATATGCCAATCTCAAATAATTTTGGGCTAGCACCGTTCTGACTGAAAAAAAAAATAGAATATTAATCGAAACACACCCCACTTTTTTTCGATATTCAATATTTGAGTTCTTATAACACCTGAACTACAACGACTTAGCTTCTGAAAAATTGAACTTCATATTCCACACATTATAGAGAATTCTATTAAAACCCACAAATAATTTTGGCCTTCTCTCTTCCCTATCCAAAAAATGGAAAATTCCCGTTAGGAATACAACATACCCTATTCACCAGTAAGAACCAATGTTAATTGTTTCCCTTTGTACAGCCCTGATTTTTGGAATTTGAATACGGGGATGATTTTTTCAAAGAACCTAAAATTATTCTTAACTTTTGGAAGGGGTTTCGGATTTTTCATAAGGTTTTTTTGATTTTGGTGTTTATTCGCCCGTAAGAACCAATGTTAATTGTTTCGCTTTGTACAGCCCTGATTTTTGGAATTTGAAGGCGGGGATGATTTTTCTCCAAGAGCCTAAAATTATTCTTAACTTTTGGGAAGGGTTTCAGATTTTTCCTAAGGTTTTTTGATTTTGGTGTTATTTCACCTGTAGGAACCAATGTTAATTGTTCCGCTCTGTACAGCCCTGATTTTTAGAATTTGAAGGCGGGGATGATTTTTTTCCAAGAGCCTAAAATTATTCTTAACTTTTGGGAGGGGTTTCAGATTTTTCCTAAGGTTTTTTGATTTTGGTGTTATTTCACCCGTAAGAACCAATGTTAATTGTTTCGCTTTGTACAGCCCTGATTTTTAGAATTTGAAGCCGGGGTTGATTTTTTTCCAAGAGCCTAAAATTATGCTTAACTTTTGGGAGGGGTTTCAGATTTTTCCTAAGGTTTTTTGATTTTGGTGTTATTTCACCCGTAAGAACCAATGTTAATTGTTTCGCTTTGTACAGCCCTGATTTTTAGAATTTGAAGCCGGGTTGATTTTTTTCCAAGAGCCTAAAATTATTCTTAACTTTTGGGAGGGGTTTCAGATTTTTCCTAAGGTTTTTTGATTTTGGTGTTATTTCACCCGTAAGAACCAATGTTAATTGTTTCGCTTTGTACAGCCCTGAATTTTGGAATTTGAGGGCGAGAATGATTTTTTTCCAAGAGCCTAAAATTATTCTTAACTTTTGGGAGGGGTTTCAGATTTTCCTAAGGTTTTTTGATTTTGGTGTTATTTCACCCGTAAGAACCAATGTTAATTGTTTCGCTTTGTACAGCCCTGAATTTTGGAATTTGAAGACGGGGATGATTTTTTTCCAAGAGCCTAAAATTATTCTTAACTTTTGGGAGGGGTTTCAGATTTTTCCTAAGGTTTTTTGATTTTGGTGTTATTTCACCCGTAAGAACCAATGTTAATTGTTTCGCTTTGTTCAGCCCTGAATTTTGGAATTTGAAGGCGGGGATGATTTTTTTCCAAGAGCCTAAAATTATTCTTAACTTTTGGGAGGGGTTTCAGATTTTTCCTAAGGTTTTTGATTTTGGTGTTATTTCACCCGTAAGAACCAATGTTAATTGTTTCGCTTTGTACAGCCCTGAATTTTGGAATTTGAAGGCGGGGATGATTTTTTTCCAAGAGCCTAAAATTATTCTTAACTTTTGGGAGGGGTTTCAGATTTTTCCTAAGGTTTTTTGATTTTGGTGTTATTTCACCCGTAAGAACCAATGTTAATTGTTTCGCTTTGTACAGCCCTGAGTTTTGGAATTTGAAGGCGGGGATAATTTTTTTCCAAGAGCCTAAAATTATTCTTAACTTTTGGGAGGGGTTTCAGATTTTTCCTAAGGTTTTTTGATTTTGATGTTTATTCGCCCATAAGAACCAATGTTAATTGTTTCGCTTTGTACAGCCCTGAATTTTCGAATTTGAAGGCGGGGATAATTTTTTTCCAAGAGCCTAAAATTATTCTTAAATTTTGGGATGGGTTTCAGATTTTACAATTGATTTTGAGATAGATTCTGGGTGGGCGCTGCTAGCTTTAGACTAAAGCTAGCAGCGCCCACGATTTTCGGAAATCCAGAGGAGCCTAAAATTCGGGAATAGAGCATTTAATTAGCCTAAAATTAGCCTAAAATTTTGGATATAGTTTGGTTGAGATTGGTTTCTGGGCGCTGCTAGCTTTAGATGGCTAGGAAATATGAAAGCAGGTTACAAGAGGAAATATGAAAGCAGTTGAATGCTACGTGTTATCTTGTGAAGAGAATTATGAGAGGGAATTATGAAAGGGAAATAAGGGAGGAAAATATGAAAAGACAACATGTTTCAAGTTAACATTAGTTAATTAGTAAATAATAAGTAAACCTTAATCATTAAAATAAGGTAAATCTAGAAAACCTTAAAACAAAAAGTCTGAGGGCTTTTTGTCGCCACTATCTTTAGGTCCGTTATAACGCCCTTGGTGCGTAAATAAATATTTACTCTCTAACTGCCTGATGTTAAATGAATTATATTATGTCGCTGAGCATAAAAACGTAACAACTAGCTTCATTTATATTTTACTCTGAATGACAAATTCACACAGCCGATCTCGAGCAAACAAGAGAGACGAGAAGTTCAAGATCTCGTCATTCAAAATTCACTTTGCAAACTTCCCCTAATTGCAGAGGATTTTGCCAGACGAAGTCTTGAACCCACAGTATACATTTTTTAGCTACAGTGTGTTTTCATCTGGTGACGGTATTTCTCAGCTACAATTTTAAAATTGCCACAACGAAAAAGAACCAATTACGCTTTACATTTACTAAGACGTTAATGAGTTAAGAACTAAGTTTCTCTCCAGTGTCCTAATATTTACTGCTACATACTATTAGTGTACAATTCAAGTTTGTAATATTCCTTGAAGATTTTAATGTAGGTTAGCGACATGTAAATATGTTATTCATAATCTCACATTTTCTTCCTTGGGCCTGGTAATGTCCTATTTTTATTACAACTACTATATGCAAAAATGTGTAATTCAGTTTTATAGTATTCATCATATTAACCTGCTTCTACAAGGAGCTTTGTCGTTGCGAGAGTCATGAAAACGTATTTACTTTTTTACTGATACTTATTGCTTATTATTGCCTTTGATACGGAGTTGGACAAACACTGTTTAACATACCTGAATCGAGAGGATCTAGGTTACGAGGGAAATTGAAAACAGGTGAATCATGCTACATGTATTCTTATGGAGGGAATTTTGTGAGGGAGATTTCTGAAAGGGAATTAAGGGATGGAAAATGAGAAAGCAAACCGAGTCAAGTTAACAACTAGTTAATTAGTAAATAACTCAACCTGAATCATTACAACTACTTAAAAAAATCATGTATGTACCATGGGCGTTTACTGGTTCCAATGATCTCGGGCTTTTAGTCGCCGCTCCATCATTAGAACCCTTATAACCTCCTTGGTGCATTAATAACTGTAATATAATATTTTTCTACTTTTGTTCATTTCGAAAAACAAGGATAAATATTCCATAATAATGCTACAACCTCCAATACCGTCACATTTCTGATCGTGTAAACTCCAAACTGCTTTGAATGATTACATGAATTTTATATTTCATATAGTGCATGTACAACATAACCATGGTACCCCAACATCATTTTGAGCTGTATCCACTAAAGTAGAAAAGGTTTTTGATAAAGAAGAAAAAAGGGGGGAAAATAGAAGAAAATCACACAAAGGGAAAGAAAAAAAGCTTTCAAGTAGAGGCCGTGATGCTATGCAAGGCAACTGAAGAGACAGTTGCGTTTTCAATTTACAGTAAAACTGTCATAATAAAACCGCCAATGAATATCCCTGGATGCAATGGATCGCGATAAAAACAGACGCTTACTCTCATGTGAGGCACGAGAGCAGCGACGCTGGACCTAAAATGCGACTACACACGCACCCTGTTTACAGCACGCAACAGAAATTATTCCTGATGGTTACGTCGCCACTCTTCACATTACGGAAACGCAAACTTAATCGACAGAAATGCACAACTTTCGCTGACTTAAATAACGTGAAACATGAATAAATAACATGAAAGTACGTTGTTTTCGGTTTACTGCAAATATTACTATTAGTTTCTGGAGTTATTTACAGAGAAAATGAACGTTTGTGCTGGAAAAACAGTAAATAGAAATATTGGTTTAAAAGATCGATTAGTTTTTTTAAAACGAACTTAGCGCTTACGAGTAACTTTCGTTTTCAGCCATAAGCCGAGTGTTAGGAAATTTTTGTGGAATATTACAAAAAAAATATAGTTTTCATTGTTAACAAACCGCCTATTCAACTCATGGAATTAGTATCTGTTAAAACATTTAAAATGCTGTGTTTTCATCCATTCAAAATTTAAAAATTTAAAATTCAAAAATTGAATTTCATCTATTCAAAAATTTAGAAAGAATTTTATTCGAATATAAAATATCTTCCAAATTTATTTTGCAAACTAGAACGAAATACCATGGGGCAGTGGTATAACATTCCGTTTCTACCACATTCCGACGTCTTCTAATCATCCACAGAAATCTCCCGTAAATTTGGAATTAAGTGGACCAAACGCAACGTCGAAAAATTCGCCACTAATTAAGAACAGTCAACATCTTTTACGGATACACATCTTCCGCTGGCTGACCCAAATGGGGAATACCATAAAAGTGGTACACCTGCGTGAGGTTGTGTGTGGAATTCCGCGTGAGTCATGAACTTATTCGCGATCTAACGTGAATTCCAAACGGAAAAATCATCATCCACCGCACAATTACATTGAAATTACTGTTTGACGATTGCTAAACAAAGTTTACTTCAAAACTGTCTCCAAACCCCCTTCGATGCCTGTTGAAGACTACGGAGCCGACTACGATAAGATGCGACTACAACTACGATTAAGACAACTAACACGATTAGATGGCCTAGGACGAATGCGAAGAAACCTAAGCCAAAACGCCTTAAAATACAAGTAAGAATTTTAAATCTCCCAATATGACTAACACGCCCAAGATTGAGACTCATAAGACGATTAAAATGACGAGAACGAGGCCTATGATACCTAATACGACTTTTTCGAATTTATAAACATAATATTTTTACTGGAAGCCTTATCAAATCATCTCAAGATGCATCCATAAGTTAATAACAAACATCAGACGGGCTTAGGTGGCTTAGGGTATCAGTGACACTCCAGTGCCTCTGACCGGGATGGGACCTCTGATGGGTTCGAGTTCCGACAGTGCCAGGACTATCGCTAGAGAGCCAGGTCGAATTGAGCCGCTGAATTCTAGCGGCAGGCTGCTCTGATCGGTAGTTTTCCGTGGTTTCTCGAATAATATTAAGTGGATGTCGCAGCAGTGTCCTAACGGGCCACGAACCGCGCGCGATCATTTCTTCCTTTTCGTCGTCCTATTATTTCCCTTCGCACAGGGTCACGACACTTATAGTTAAATTTACTACACAACCGTACTGGTCAGGAGACCCGGCCGCAGCTTAGAGCTTGTCCCGACTGGGGCGGTGACCCGCTGGGGGAAGATACCTCGTTCTGGAAACTCCCGCAAGTCGAGTGTAAGTTGGAGCCGGATTTCGCCATCTAGCGGGAGGAAGAGAAAAGACACCTCTCGCGATAAAAAACATTCACAACACTTACGGCACTAATGACCTTAGCAATTGACGTGCCCGGAAACACCAATCAATCAATGAAACAAAGGCGTTAACAAAGGCGAAAAAACGAGCCTGACACTAATGAAGAGGATCGAAAGAGGTATGCTCGCAACGGGGCCACGCTCTCGGCGTTTCTGTTTGCGCGCGCGGATAGAAAGCGAGTGGCCCAGGACGCCGGTTTCGCCGGTGGCAGCGGCGGCGGCTGTTTACACACAAGTCGGAGGCCGCAAAAAGAACAACTTGTTGACGGACGAACGGAAGAAACGCCCGCGTCCACTCATTGCTTCACCGGACGTCCTCAGCACTTGCTTCGTACGGCGAGGGTAATAAAACTGTTTTATGACATCCTCACCTCCCCTTCTTTTTCAATGACGTGGAGTAGATCTGTGCCGTTTTTTAAATAATCAGCTAGGCGTCATGTTCGATGGATAGACAATGAAAATTAGCCATTTTTAATGGATTGTTGGAGATAAATCGTACGATCGAATGCATGAAATGTCTTATCAGAGTGTATGATATACCTCCATAGTGTTTGTTCCGAACAAAACCATGAGCTATGTTTATCTCGGGGAGAACATATATTACAAATTAGAAACGTGTGTCAATCAGAAATATGACGCCACTCCACTGAGCAACATGCATACTGACAGATAGGGTTTGACGACTGATAGTGATTCTAAAAATCATGATTTAAAAAAGGATTAACTATATTTTTTATAACAATAAGATTTTTTGATGTAGATACCTTAACTGCTGTTGTATTTCCATCGAATTATTCAAAGTGATAATAATAATAGCAAAAGTAATAATAATAACAATAATAATAATAATAATAATAATAATAATATGAATTGTTTGCACTTAGAATGTACAACGAATATGTGAGAGAAACGTGCAATAAAAACATTTTTAGTTCATAGCGGAGCAACTTAGAAAAAAACAAAGGCAATGCTTAAATGTGGAGGCGTTGCGAAGCCACTTCAACTTCTCTCGGGGAAGAGCAAAGTTCACCAGAAGGAATCCCTCGAAAAAATAAATTTAGTTAAATAATCCGTATTATTTACACTAGCATTCCTGAATTTTTAAAATAATTTTTAGTTCTTTGAAATTAACATAACTAATTTTTATTTTGACAATTTAAAATTTTTTTTTGATTTAAATCAGTTATTCAAAGAAAATCATTTGATTTTAATCGCCTTTTTGATCCGTGATTTAAATAATCGAAATTTGTGATTGAAAAACGTTTTGCTTTGCGAAACACATTTTGGATCCATGTGTATCATACCATCAAATCATCGCAAATAAAGATTCTGTCGATGCTGTTCCAGACGATATGTTTAGCTCATCGAAACAGAACCTTGAAACACAACTGACATCATGACTGCATTGTGCGGCCCTGGGTAATTGCTCCTTACGTTTTGGTGCCAAGGCAGCGATGACGCTGTTCTGCAGACAGGAGTAACGTCTTAATGCAGACACGCGTCCGTTTCGACTTTGCAAGGGCTGGACGACTCTGGCAATCACGCATGAAAGACTTCATACAATTTCTCTCAAAAGAAGAAAGGACACGGCATAGGTTTTAAAAGATGAATAACAAAACAATAGCAGAAAAGAAAAGTCCACCACAATTGTCAACTGCTGGAGCGTACAAGCGAAGTGACGGATTTCAGCCCTCCCAATTTCGATAATTTTGTTTGTATGCTTACGTATTCTGCAGCATGCACACGTGTAAATAACAGAAGCCTAAGTTAACCTGCGATCTCCCTTACATGTTTTTAATCGATACTAAGAATATTATAACAGGAAAAAGAGAATGACGGAAAAGAAGACTACGTGAAGTAAAACAGAAAGTTTCGATCAGGAACTGAGTATACACTCCAAAATTGAGCAAAAAATGTAATCTAACCTACACATAGAAACTAAAAAAGGTATATATTACGTCAATTGTTTGTTATTTACACAACATAGAAGGGACAAATATTTTCGAAATTAAAACCGAGGGGATATATTTCTAACAGTATTGAAAAATGTGAATTTTATTTTTGAAAGTTTCCTCAGAAACGTCTGCATCGAGCCCGAATTTTCCGGATCCCAATTTCATTATCATGAAATGCGAATCATTCCGGATACTGAATTCAAAGGTCAAGTTAAAGAGTGGATCTGTCAGTTTCATTGCGTTGATACTGCAAGTGATAACGTATCACTAGAATGAACTCAACACATCTTAGATAACAGCAATGCTGCATCGTAAGCATCACGTTAGTACACAACTGTCGCAAAAATGAACAAAAGTGTTCAAATATTGGACAAACTATTTAATTAGGAATTCGACAGTTATGTCATAGAATACTAAAAACGATTTGTGAACAGGAAACTCGTTCAAATCGTTTTTCAAATCGTTCAAATTCTCCTTTCCATTATATTAATTTATCCAGTCCTAGACCTCTTTACCTAGTTCCTTGGAATCTAGACTATTATGAAATTCTAAAACGTAAATATAGATAAGAACACAAATCAAAACTCTCTTTAACATCTTTGTACACGTTGAAAATATAGGATATGTTTAAATACGGTACAGTTCACTTATCTAACGACAGTTGAACATACCTCATAATTAAACGTATTCATTAAAATTATTTTGTCTCATCAGTTTTTCATCTAAAAAAATAAGTCTGTATACATTATTAATAGAATTATGCAAAAATGATTCATGAATGAGAAAGATTTAAGGAATATAATAGAAATATATGAATTTTCCAATCTTGAATATTTAGAATTCGGTCAAGCAGTAAAATTTTCGCACGGATGACTGACACAAGCAACTTGTTACATTTCAATTTTTCCTTGTTTAACTTTGTTAGCGTAGTCGTAGCTTCCTGTATCTTAGGCTACAGCAATTTTTCAATCACAACCTATCTCCCCTTCGTTCTCACTTAAGCTATCCCAGGACGAGCTCATTACTCTCCTAGGTCTCGGTCACAATCTATTAGCTCGCTTCATGAGCGCCAATTCTTCTCTGTAGTCGATTCAGACGAAAAAAGCTCCTTACTTTCTATTGATGCTTCGCCATGCAGAGGATCAAACGAAAAGGGCGACGTTGTGACATTTTTCACCTTTTGTGAGCGATTTCGACCGCACTTCGAAGGCCTGTTCGGGATGAAAACGGGCTCGGAGATATGAGAGGCGCGGATTTCACAGAATTCTCTATTAATGTTCAGTTCACAATCGAAATACAGATATAGAATCGAATACAGGCTGAGCTTTCAGCATCGATAGCTTTCAATATAGAACACTCATCCTACCGCTCAAGACGGATAGAGGAGATTGTGACTCCATTAAACACAACTCACGATACCAGGGTGTTTTGAGATATAGGGGATATACTATAAGAATGGACCAGTTTCACAGGTCGGGAAACAAATGAATGACACGTAGGACGATGACATTGCAAGATATAGAGATGAAGACATTTGTAAGTAAGCTAATGTAAACAAACCCATTGACAAAAGTGCAAGAACATAACCTGCAGGCATATTGCAAGCAATGGCCAAGCAATGGTTGTGAAAAAACACAGTAATCTTACAGTAATCTCTCTACATCATATGGGACAGGCCGTTTTTGCCAACACACTACTACCTCCACTGAGCACATTCCTCGAATTGAAATCAGGCCACACCGAAACTCAACCGCACTTGGCCTGCCGGTGCGAACCTAGGTAGGGCGCTCCTCCATCTACGAGTAGAATCTCGCAGCTCTGAGAATGGTAGAGGTGAAAAAGATTCTAATCCCTCCCCTGGAGCAGGAGAAGGCGCTTCCTCAATAGCGTCTGCGTGAAGAGCGATTGATCAGATCGGCCGGCGAATCCAGATCCAAGTGGGGACCCTGATGAATCCGGATGACCGGCAAACTCCCCACCTGCTCCCTTTCCAACTAACGACGTGTGTATCACCTCGAAACCAGTTAACTGAAAGGGAGTTTCCAGCTCCCCGTCAACCTTGTGAATGGAAACGGGGTTCCAATTCCGCCTTCACACTGTGCCTCCCCCTTGGCCCTAACGACAGGGTTACTGCTGAGACCAAGAAAACGGGTGGGTCTTTCCAATCTTCCAACAGAGCCAGAACCAAAATCCTAGCCCCCACTGCGGGAACGGAAGGAGGAGAAAATATCGCCAGCGGCCCTTCCTTCCGGCAAGCAAGAACTCCTCGGAGAATACCACAGACCTAACTGATCAGGGTGTCCGTCCACACAAATTCTCGTTAGGCAGCGACATTCCCAGCCCCATCCACTCAACTTAGGTAGAAATCCTACGGAGAAGGATTTTCGACGAAAGACCACCCGGTATACAAAACACCGGTGCGAACTTACTAACAACTCGCTAACAGACCCTCTCTACTAGGGCTAGTGAGATAAAATTACATACTCCTTAATGTTGTCGATTGATGATCATCACCTTCGTCGTGACTCCGCTCAGTAACAGGACTGCAATTTGGCACCAGGCCCAAATGTTACAATAAAAAGAAATTAGCGGTGTGGCAAATCCTTAGTTTTCAAGAAATCTAAAAGGTCATCCAATCCCTAGAATCTTGTTTTCCAACTGCATCTGTCGAGACAATTTTACGATTAAAGAATAATCAAAAAGAAAAGATTTTTAAGAAACTTGCTAGGATGAAACAAATGTAAAATTATCGCGATTAATCAATAGTATGTCATTCGCACAATTCCGCGTCACATGTCACTGCAGTTAAAAAAGAGAATGCAGTATTTATTAATTTAAATAGTTCCAAACATTTGTCACCCGATCGGAAATTATTAAAGCTCTTAATTAAAGTATTAACGTTTTTAAGTTTAAAAAATCATTGTGCAATTTAATAATATTATGTAACAACATTTCAGTAACCAAATACTGCACTGCTTCATTCAACGCTCTTCATTAAAATCTGCTCGAATTTTGAACAGCAATGAACTTCCAATAGATAATTACACTTTGCAATTTTGTCGGTAATTTATTACAGATATAAAATGCATCTAAAATGTAATTTAAATATTTTATACAGTTAACAAGATTACAAAATTTCATTATCTGCGAAGTCTACTGGTTGACATTAGGCTATCAACTTTACGAGACTCCCACATCCATATGGCAAATAAAAAAACGAAAATGGACACACAGCGATGTAAATCATTCCGTGATATATATAATTATTTTTATGTCTTTAAACAGTCGAACAAAAGAGAAAATTTTCAGGTTTCTTGCTTTAAGCACGTAATTACGTTTAAGTATGTCATCAGTACCAAAAACCGAGGAAGGTTGTGCAAAATACGGGGCAGTTCTTAAACCATGAAATTTATTCCCGTTTCCAACGGTGTTGTCAGCTTGCGGATATCCGTAATGCGTGGTTTCTGCAAAACATAAGGGGCTCACAGAAAGAAAAAGTGTTTGGGTGAAATTCTTGGCTCCTCGCCCGCGTCCTGCGACCCAGGCAGCAGTCGGCGTGCTGGTCTATTAGGAGCTTTCGCTGAATTCACGGGCCGTCGAGAGGCCACACCTTTTGCGACAGGTTCCTGGGTACACCCCTTCCCTCAAGTATGCACACACTCAAATTCGAAATGTGACACCGCCAAAGGTGACTATCGGTTTCAACTGGTGTCACTACAGTGCGTCTGGGCGGGAGGAGGTCCTGGGTTCGAGTAGCGACGAACTAGCGAGAGAGCCAGTTCGAATTCAGCCGTTGTCCCGAGGAGAATTCTAGCGCCCAGCTGCTCCGATGGATAGGTTTCCGTGTTTTTTCCGATCAACACTAGGAGAATGCCGGAGCAATACCATAACAAACTCCTTGCTCACACTCACATGCACTACACTACCACATTTGTCGGGAGACCTTTCAGGAACATAAGAGCTTATTCCGGTTTGGAACGGTGCCACGCCGGGGGGAGATATCTGGTTGGGAAAAATGATCGTAAGCTGACCTAGCTCGGACACTCTGTCTCGCCATCCAAAGGGTGAAGGTCACGGCCACCTCCAGCAACACACGCACGCACTATACTTACAGGACTTACTTATCTTAGTAGTTCACGCGCCCGGAATCACTCGTTAATTAATCCAAACATGAATTGAGAAATAACCATGGCGATTAGAGGACAGGCGGTTAAACGAGCGGTCATCAACCTTTTGAACCTCACGAAACACTCGATTCGTATAGTTTTAAAACCCCGCAGCCTCGACCTCCGCGGTCTCGCAGTCACATTTCCCAAATGAGTGAATGCATGCTCTTTGCGACGTTTCTAAACAGGACACACAAACCTACGGGCACATTTAGTTTCCATTGTTCATACAGAAGATCTTCCATTCTTTCCTCTGAATCCTGCGCACTGAATAGAAAATTCTGGATGACATTTCACTTCATGCTAGCATGTTTTAAATCAAATACACATCCGGGAAATAATTTACAGATGAGACTCCTTCCTTTTCATTCTGAATTGTTCTCGGAGAAAATGTTTGCCTACATCGCGAACAAGCGAAATCCAGTACCTACCAGCAAAAGCTTACAAAACAGACAAGATTTTCCATTGAAACTGACTTCAACAGAGCGACCGCATTGCCAAGAAGTAAAGCTCTTCCGAATTACTTTTTAGACTTAGATACGGACAATAAGTGAAGCGAAGTAGTTAGTGATATTGTAGCGGTACGCTATTTTTAATACTTTTTAAATTTCACAAATAACTGTCGATGTGAACCGTCCACCTCCCGCAGCCGCCAGCCGGGTCGGCGCGCCCCCTCCGCTAATGGAAGGGATGACAGCACGCGCTCCTCTAAAGTTTATGGCCATCGTCCGCGAGTCGACCCTCATCCCGTCACGCACCCGGGCGCCGAAGAAGAGATTAGAGACGTGTGCTGATCCCGCCGTTCCGGGTATCATGCGCACTAAGTACCCAGACCGTCCTTCGCAGTTTTCTCCAGGGGTCCCAACGGACATTCCGCGTACCCTTTACTGACCTACTTCCGAAGTCAGACGGAGAGCGTTTTCCAGACAGAGATAGGGCTACGGAAAATTCCTAGAATCACCGGACCTGATTGGCCGAGGACAAAATTACGGCGTAGTAGCACTTAGCCAATCAGGGGCAAAATTCCGTGGGGTGGGAGCGATTTTGGGGCACTTTTGAATTTTCGGGGTGGCGGAACGAGGAGACCTCCAGGCTAGCGGCGTAGGGGAGAAGATCACTTCTTCTTGTTCGATTGAGCTGGGGGGGGCGAGCGCCGCGGAGCGAGTAACAGCTCCGGCGCCGCGTTCGAGGGCTACGTGTACTCGACTTGTCTTGGGTGGCGAGCGCCGCGGAGTAAGCGATAGCTCCGGCGCCGCGTTCGAGGGAGAATTATTATTTTGGGACTTAGTTCGTGGACACTGAGCTCTGCCGTGGGCAGTGACCGGTGACTAGTTTTCTCCGAGATTCGTGATCGTGATAACTCCAGAGAACTTTCCGTGAGAACTGCTAATTTGTGTGAACGGAATTCGCGATCATTCACGATCCGGGCCAGCTGACCGTCGCCGCCGCCGCCGTCACCGCCGCAGCCGCTGTCGCCGCCGCCGCTCCTTTGGTAGCTACTGTGGAAGGACGTTTCTCGGCCTGGCAGGGCCATCTCAGCCGCCGACCCAGACGGAGAGAAGCCGCGACCCCCGCCGCCGACGCCGAGGGCCGCCTACACGCCGCCCCATTCAGGCATAAACTTCGGTCAACGACCGCCAAAGAACTATTGTGCATTGCTGTGCCGCGCTTAGGCACTTGTTTCCTCATTATTGTCAGCCAGAAGGCGAATGGCCTAGAGTTTGTTGGGGCCTGTAAAGGAATTTAATTGTAATTCTCGTTCTTTCTCTTTTTTTTTTTAGATTTAAGTTTTATCTCATTTTTTTTTCGTTTCTAACTGAGCTCATCAGGTAGGGCCTTTCTTAACTCTTTGAATCACTGTAACTTCCCCGGCCTATTATTAGGCGGGAATAAACCTTTTTATTTGCTTTGCCAACCACTGAATTGTTTCTGTAGTTAGCAAACGCCTTACGACTCCTTCCATCCGAGTTAGATTCTAAGCAGGTGACAAAGTTGGCCGACTGAGCTAGGCCCGGGCCGCCCTCGTTGACTTCGGCGCACACCCACGCCGCCGGAGCTCGACGCTGTGGTTGACAATCGACGCCACCGTGTGGCTCGATAACGAACCTTGAGTGTGACAATATGGATGATGCTGAATAATGGCAGTTCTTCAGTGAAATGTGTCACTCGTAGTACCGATGGGTGGTTCGGTAGTTGCATGGTTGAAGAAAGCACTGACACACTATTTCACTTCCTCTATATTGTCCAGAACGCCTCATTTTCTCCG
This sequence comes from Acheta domesticus, assembly GCA_031308135.1. Classification (NCBI taxonomy): domain Eukaryota; kingdom Metazoa; phylum Arthropoda; class Insecta; order Orthoptera; family Gryllidae; genus Acheta; species Acheta domesticus. The sequence goes on along the minus strand of JAHLJT010009355.1, from coordinate 100,521,560 downwards.
AGTCTTCACTAACCTTCGGGTTGGGAAGGTCAGTACGAAGTGTATAGAGTACAATTCTGATAACATTTCCCCTTTGAAATTGGTAATACTAATCCAGTAAATGTCTTCTAAAAATCTAAGGTTTAATGTAATCACTACTATACGTCACTGAAAATCTTACTAGCTTACTAAAAAAGATAATTTGAGTAAATACGTCAAATTCAACAACTAAATGTTATTTACAAATCACAAATCATGGGATTCTTGATTTACTCATGCATCAGAAGGCAGAAAATATTTTGTAATGTCGAATAATCTGTTAATCAATGTATTTCCTTCGTGCCTCTGCACGAACGTAGTGGCTTACGTGACCCGGTTCTTGACTTTTCCAGGCAAGCAGTTGTGGTTCAATGAATGATGAGTTGAATAGAATTCTGGGAAATGTGGTGGCATGCCTTTGCGTTCCACGCCACAATCACGATGTGAAACCATCCACGCTATATCCGGAATCGATTCCAAGAATTCGAAAACACCCCACTTTCCTCCGACACGCGCATCGCGTTAGACACCGCAACCGACAAAGCCATCGGGTACTGCTACTTCTCGAGAATACTGTTCCTTTATTTTAGGCCTGTGTCACACGAGCGTTGCGTTGACGGGCGTCACCTAACGCAAATAGCGTCAGCTGCGCCGACGCGCGTCGATGACTGCGCACAGGAGTCACTAAACCTGAACGCGAGTCGTAGATTAACACTAAGTATTATGCGAAAAGGTACACGAGCGCTCTTGGCGACGTGCGTTGTTGCTAAAGCACGTCGCCTAACGAGCGTCGCGCGTTTAAAGCTAGAAAACTTATATTCACTTACGATGTAGCTAAAGCTGTGGGCAGAACGCACGTCACCATGAGCACTCGTATGCCATTTTGCGTAAGATACAGTGTCATTCGACGACGCGCGTTAAGCGATTTTTGTGCGCAAGCATCGACGCGTTTGGACGCAGCTGACGTCATCAGCGTTAGGTGTCGCGCACCAACTTAATGCTCGTGTGACATAGGCCTTAGAATACAAGTTCTAATAATTCGCAAATTCTAAAAGCAAATTCAAAAGTCTAAATAACAGAAGCAACGTAAAACAATGAATAAAAACTTACCAGGAAAAACAATTACATTCATATCACTACGGACCTCCCTTTTGACGTATTCCGGAATCAGCGGACAAAACTTGGAGCAGCCGATTTAGTTGGGTTTGATTGTAAATGAAGATACTGAATTCAATTTACAATATTGTAGTGAAGATTATTTAGGGTATTCTACAGAGCCAATTGGAGTGTGTGCTTGATTAATATTATAACACTTACATCTATTCCTCCATTGTGATATAGTAATTTATATATATATATATATATATATATATATATAAATATATATATATATATATATATATATATATATATATATATGAGAAAGTCCTATCGTAACCTGACCTTAGTATCGCTACCTACAGACAATCGCAATCATAAGACCGATGTTCCTCCTACTAAACGTTTGAAGTATCAGGGCTTCATTGTAGATAATCATCGTATTATTGTAATTAAACACATTGGCAGTATTATAATTACACTACTGTACGTAACCTTTTGCCTGCCTAGTTTTTTTCGTTTTAATTTTGATACACCGTTTTGCATTTCCAACTAAATGAATTATTTATTTTGTAAGAAATTACGCATTTTATCACTGAAGTATCTATCGCCATCAATATCTGAGGAAATGACGGTTTTTATATGTTCATTTCGTGTAAGGTTGACAAACGCCACGACTACTAACATTACATTTACTATGTTTACGAGTCTATTTAAATGTCACATTACGTGACCTATTGAACTCCACCTTCTCTCTACGATTTACGATTCGTAAAAATATTCTCGATCCGTGTTCACTCATAAAAACTTACTTTCAAACTATAATGTACACTTTCCATTCTCTTCACAGCATCTCTGAAGAGAAACCTATAGTAGTAATGTAGTACCCTACAATTAGAGAATATGAATTGTATGTGTAAGTGTCCATCATGTCAAAATACTTTCTCTTCCTCCCAACAACTTAATAATGAAATCAGTGGGATGTGGAAATATCCGTCAAGAGTATGGCGGATTTTATTCGCTAGTACGTGGCCTACTCCCATATCATCGTGTTTCCGTTCTCAATGGGTGTTAAAGATCTCCCTTCCAAAAAAGTATGTGGCCTAGATCAAAATTGAATTCTTAACCTCTAAACTGTAGAAACATATATCAATATGGAATATTTTCCACTACTATGCTGGTAAGCGGATGTTCACAACAATTTCAAATAATAGCTTTTACGCCGAAGATGCAAATAATTTTTTTACATCCATAACGCATTTCAACTCATTCAGCAAATTTGCTCTTCAAGTATTTTAATTACAGTCACTGTCATGCAACTTAAAGAAAAAAGTAACAGCAAATGACCCATCTTTTATTTTATCCACGAACTTGTACAGTACAATTTCTCTGATTCATTTCCCTCTTATAAGTTGTTTTATTTGATACCAAATCTTGTTTGCAAAGTTTTCAACGAAACGCATAACCGTAATGATATATTTAAAATGTACGTTTTCATATCAACGTTTTCACTCACATGGCATAGTGTTTCTGAAAGTGCTACACATCATTCCACGCGTTGGCGAAAGAAATTTCTACAAATGCCGTCTGTGTTGAGAGCCTTTAGCGACAGTTGGGAATAACACATCTGGCAATAACCATAAGCCCTCAGACCATCCTTAACAAAGCTCACGCCTGAAAAAGCGACTCGATTTCATTTGAATGATACCCTAACTTTAAAACCTGTATCAATCTCACAGTAATAGACACCTCATATTGAACCAAATATTCGCAAATCCAATATTGCATCACGTACACTGTCAAGATTATTAACATTCACATAAAATTAACAATTCTTAATATTTCCAGTAAGTTTATGTACGTTTTCTTTTCCAAATTCATATGTTCATACGAAGAAATGTTTAGCTTTCCTGTTTTTTATTTTCTATGTGTGATTTCTTTACTAGATCTTGGAAAGATTAACAAATCAGATGACGATCAACTTCTTCATTCTGAATCATCCTATAATACTGTTACCCAACTCAAAGTAGCGACATTTAGAGCCAGAAAGCAGAAAAAATGATAAGTTGTATCACGTTTCCTAACTGCGACCAGTCTGATGTGAAAAAGAAACTAATTTAGGATTAAACTTAAAGTTCGCGCGGTTAATTCCTAACATTCAGAGAAATTATCCGCAAAGGCACTCCCAGAAGTTTGATATTGAAATGCGTTAACATCCACCAGCCAGTCACAAAAATTATCCAGATGAACACTCCAAACGCGTAACATTTTCAATAATGACGTCGAATTCTTTAAACTGCAAAAAGTGTATTTTCCGTACAGCAAACATTATTAGACCAGGATAAAGATCCGTACAGCAGCCCAAAACAATTAAATAATTGTGATATATTTTAACAATAGTAAGAGTTGCAGGATTATTTGGCAAGTAAGAAAGAAAAAAACGACTGCTTTAAAACACATTTATCAATATCGGTTCGCCATTTCTTATTAAGCTACAGGCATTCGGATGGTTTCATGCGTTTACAGTTATTTATAAGAGGACTTTTTAATGTTAAACGAAAGAAAAGTAAAGTCATAATCGGTTTTTACATTAATAAGAAAGCAATTAATTTAAATTCCTTTAAAAAATTACTGCATTCGACTTGATTACCCCGTACCAAAGCACGCATGAGCACCCCGCGAGAAGTTCATGTTCGACGCTCGTCCTGCCTGCGCGGAAGACAGTTTGCGCACCCGTTAGAAGCTTTCGCCGCGTCCGCCACCCTCCCCTTCCCCTGCCGGCGGCCGCCGGGGCCCGATGCTCCACCGCACGGCACGTCCCGTTTCACACGTGCTCTGCGGGAATCTGGTCAAGCGACGCTACGCGACGCGACGCGCCTCCCCGCCCACGCCGCCCAAATCGCTCGTTTCCACGTGCTCCGTGAGCGGGAAGATCGATTCTCAACGAGCGGATTTTTCGTGCGTAATGCTGGCTTTCCGAAAACGAAAGCGAATCGTGCGATTTCGTTGGCATTAATAGCTTGCTTTAAAGTGAAGGTCTTCTGATTTTGGCAGGTGCTCTAGCACCTGCCGGTGGTCAGAAACGAAAATAAAACAATGCTGAACCGCACTACAGTGAAGGACCTCCCAAAACGAAATATATTACGCCTATATCTTAAATTTGTCTCACATGTTATTTTAAATAACAATGAATCCAGTTTTAAGGAAAGGAAGAGAAGGTGTAAGTAAAGAAGAAGCAGGAGGAGTAGAAGATAGAGGGGAATGTGAGAGTAAAGGAGGAGGATGAAAACAAAGAGATTAAGAAGAAGAATAAAAGGGGGGAAGAAGGGAAGAACAAGGAGCGCAAGAAGAAAAACAAGGTGAACATGAGTAGAAGGAAAATAAGAGAACAAGGAGAACGAGTAGTAAAAGAATTAGAAGGAATTCGAGGAGACAAAGGAAAAGGAGTGAACGATAGATACTCCCTTCAGTACACGTCTATCGCAAAATACGAGAACACGGAGAACAAGGAGTACAAAGAGAATTGGAAGAAGGAATTCGAGGAGACTAAGGAAAAGGCAATGGACGATAGATAATCCCTTCAGTAAACGTCTATCGCAAGCTTCTTCAGCAGACGTTTCAGCCGCTGCGTCTGTGTATCCATCAAGCGCTTTCGCTGCAGCGAGCAGGCCGCGCCCCTTCCCTCCAAGAGCGCGCGCCGGAGCGCATCGCGTCCCGTTTCACACGCTGCTCCCTTAATCTGGGCGGGCGCCGCCCACATCCGTCGCCTGTGCGCTCGGGCGTGCCGACCGATTCCACGCCTTTCGGCAAAAGCGGCATTTCATCTCCTCAAGGCAGTCATTTGCTGCAGACGGTTTTAACCTCGTTCACCCATAGTTCGTACTTTCAATTCCGTACCCGTTTTTTCAGTCTTCTGTCTTTCAGCTGCTAGGAGATTCAAAGAGGTAATAATAAATTAATCACTGATGAAATGGTTGATAGTATGAAGAGGCACACCCAAGACGGGGGAGGTTCAAGGGGTTTCAGCCTTTCCCCCTCCCCCAATACGGTTTTCACTAATTTTCTATACTAACGAAAATCATTCAGAATATCTATTGTTTACGTTATAAATATTAACATTAAGTCAACAAATAAAAATGTAATTATATTCCACATGAAAGATCTTTATAAGAAAACATCGAGTCGGATGTACACTACACCGGTAGCCCCTCCTCCGAGAAAAACCTGGATGCGCCTCTGATAGTATGGCAATATGCCGGCCAGCTTTGCACACCTCAATCGTGGGATGAAAACGTCTACATGTTACGTAATTGAGGCGTACAAATGCAAACCGACGTTCTTTTCTATAGTTTACAGCTTTTGGGGACTAGGGATGTTAACACAAAATTTACACTCAACGATGCCTTGAAAATTCGACATTAATTCTTAGGCACTTTCTAGCTGCGGTGGCAGTAAGCCTACTGAGAAAGATGCACGTCGCAGATGCCACAAGACCAAAGTTCTTTATGGCGAAGATTTGAATCCTCAACAGTAGAAATAAAAATATTTGAATACCTACGTATCAACTGAGGCAATGTAAACAAAGAAGACGAACTAAAACCAAGTACTTAGAGTTGTTTGCTTTTTTAAGTAAAAAACATAAGTAACGACAACTCTGTTGAAAAACATTTAGTTTTCACAGAATAGTATCCTGATTTACTATTTTAGGCACTTCTTTTCTTACGGATGTGTTCGGAGAAAAATTGAGCTGGAGAAATTTGACTCCGAAAGTACACAACAAATAAAAGATCGCCATGAGACACTCGCGAGAGTGAAATTCTTGCCGCTCTGTCGGAGTCCTCTCGCTGTATAGAGCAGCATTTGAACGTCTATTAGGAGCTTTCGCCGAATTCGTCAAGCTGCCTCTCCTCTCACTTCCGACCAATAGCATGTGCCACTTCAGCGCACCACGTTCTCTGTGATACCCAATACCCACGATGCATCTGATCATGTCAATGGCAACTACGTCTCGTATCCTTACTCAAATTCTTGAACTGTGTATGCCATTATAATAATAAGAATGAGAATAATAATAATTTATTTATTGGCTTTAACCTCCGTTATACGCCAGGATACAATTATACAAATAATGAACAATAGTCAAATCAATAATAATAGTTACTAAAAAACCTAATGACAAAAAAACTTGCATCTAACAAAAAAATGTAACATATTTACATTACACTAATATTAACAAAATTCACAGGCAACAAATCGTGGTGAAAAAAGTCTTAAAATTAATTCAACAAACTTCTACATTACGTTGTAATTTAATTATCAAATTCACAATACTTTTATTATTCAGTTACTTTGCAGTTATTTTTTCAGTTAACTGCAACCTCCTTTAACGGGTTTAATAAAATACCTGTGTTTAACATATTTTAATAGTTTTGTGAAATATTTATTGTCTAAAAACAAGAAAAGGACACTCTAAAATATCAAATTTAAAAGAGAATCAATGAAGAGAAAAATATTTGAACCAACCTGTCTGTTAAGACTTAAGAGATATTCTCCATGTATTAATACAAGATAATGGCATACATGGAATTTTGTAAGCCATTATCTTGTATTAATACATGGAATGTACATAATAATACATCTTTAAAATTTGATATTTTAGGGTGTCCTTTTCTTGTTTTTAGACAATAAAGATTTAACAAAACTATTAAAATACGTTAAACACAGGTATTTTATTAGACCAGTTAATGGAGGCTGCAATTAACTGAAAAAATAACTGAAACTTCCCTTCTTTAACTTGTTTAATTACCTGTGTTTATGGTATTTTAATCTTTTTAAAAACTTGATCGTCTAAAAACAACAAAAGGATTGCTCAAAATTCCCTATATGCATCCCCGAGGCGACGTTTCGGTAAAGATATTTCTGCCAACAGAAATTCGGAAATCGCCGACATTTAGGAACTATCAAAGTAAGATAATACTGGCAAAACGAAGAGTCATCGGCTTATGAAACACTGCTTAAAGATATAATGTATTGTCCACAGTAACATTAACACGTTGTCGCCCGGTAATAAATGTACAACGTATAACGTGCGACTCTTTAGTCGCCAGCGCATGAGAGAGCATACGGAATCATAAAATGAGAAGTACCGCGCAATGAACACGAAGCGCTTCAGTTTCGTCGTTACTCTGGGTCATTGTTTTCAAACATTATCTTGATCCCTCCGTACCATCGAACTGGTAGCCGCTGGTCGTGTGTATAGAAAGTTTTGTCGTAAGGGTCACAACCATTCTTACAGGTCATTTTTTTTCTTGGCAATTAGCATAATGAGTAGACACTGCCAACGTCTTCTTTAGTTCGTTCACTTTAAACTTTGAAACAACTAAATAATGTGTTTGGAGTGACCGGGCCTATCGACTGCCATGATAAAGAATTCCGTTTGTAAAGTGAATGTTTATCTCGGGAAGTGGCGGTGACTCCTTCCCCGGTGGATAGTGAGGTCCGGCGCCGATCTACACGTCGGCTAACTGGAGATTTCCCCCTCCAGTTATCTCCCCGCGGCGGGGCATTGCTTCAGTCAGGACCAGCTCTAAGCGTCCATCTGGTCTCCTGACGTGTGTGTGCGTTTGTGTGTGTAAGGGGAGAGGGAAAGACGAGGAAAAGGAAGGAAAGATCACACGCGGTTCGTGGCCCGTTTGTTAGGGTACTGCCGCGGCTTTCCCTGGTATTGATGGGAAAAAATTATACGATAATGGAAAACTACCGATGAGAGCAGTCATTTGTTACCAATCTCCTCCAGGTGTCGAAAATTTGCCACGGTATGGACTCGAACCCTAGGACCTCCCAGTCACAGTCGCTGCAGAGACAGTGGCAAATCTGGCTCTGATCTCAATTCAGCCCGTTTAAATAATGTGGGGGCTACCACACTGGTGCCATCTTTTCAGATTTATACTCGCTGGAAGTCGAGGTTTTACGAAGGGCAGCAAATCCGCAGTATGTCATGACACGCTTCTGATATGTAAAAAATCCCTCTGGTTGAATGCCCGTCAAAATTAAATCCTGCAGTAATCCCCACTCTATTCAGATCCCATTATCACTCTGCCAGGAATCATGCAAGTAATGGAGAGATGGCAGACAACAGTTGTAACTGTGCTTGGTACAAAGTATGGGAGTTAAATTAGTCGATAGCATTGAGAGGTCACAGTAAGGCCAAATTAAAAACTCCCAACAATACTGTACTTGGCGAGGACAAAGGATATGTTTCTACAAATAGAGAATAAGACACACCCAATAATTACAGCAAAATCAAACACATACATCACAAAATATGATATACGAGTAATTCAGAGTAACCTTTAGAAAAATTCGACCCGTATCAATGTTTGCTCTTTACGCACGGTGAAATGATAAATTCAAGCTCCGGCAGTTGATTTGAAAATTAAGGTATACAAGTTATTCTTATATAGTTTTTCACAAATTCAAAAACTTTAATGAACATTTGACTTATACACCCGTTATCCCGATAGCCGTTATCGCGAATTACACAGCCGTTTCACCCAACAATTTCAAGAGAAATGCAAAGCTTGTTACGAAAGTTTGACAAAGCATGAGCTTCAGATAATGTTCCCTTCAAAATCATACGTTTTCACTGTAAACCCAGAAACAGAACAAAAACCTTGATCATAAAAAAATGCAGAATGTAAAAAATACATTTGGGAACAAATCGATGGCCAATCAGAAGGAGATCAAAGGATTTGCCTGCATCATTCAAACGCTGTCCTGCATCATTCAATATACCCCCGTCCACATAAGAGACTTTCGCGTGTTATGTAATTGTTTTTAACACTTTCGAAACCACTCAGAAAACACTTTTTCGTATTTTATTCGGAAATGAAAATTATTAAACTCCGCTTGGCGAACCTGATAGATTACCTATTGGAACTGCCTAGCTGCAACCTCTGATATTTGTGAAATCGTTTCACAGATTAATTTAACAAGCTTCTCGATAATCTGTTGCGGAAGAAATACTATTTCCTACATGGTTGGCGATTTTATCGTTGATGAATTTTTGCTTCTAATTTTCATTAAATAAGAAGAAGAACTACAAGCTAGAAGCACTACATCTTCGATGTAATTTTCCTGCAATGATCGAATTTCCAAAATAATGCATAAAATTTTAATTGAAATGCAATTAATGCCTCACATGGTTCAATAATTAACGTTTCAAATTTAAATTTAAAAAAATTGGGACCTCTCTAACAAGCATCAACGAAAAAAAAAGAACGGAACAGTTTCGATTTTAAGCGTAGACCAGTTCAGCACATTTCGAATGAATTGTTTACTTTGAAATTTTGAAAGTGCGTTAGAGATAATTAACTGCATAATGAGTGCTGTTTACACGGATTTTCTACGAAATAAAGCACGAGCTCATTCTCTTGAAAAGTCATCATCTTTTAAAACCATAAATATCGGATAACACCTTTTCCCCTTGTTGACGCTAATTTGGTTATTTTAGAATCCACAGTAATCCGTACTCTTTTTTTTATTTCCAAACAGGTTTGAATACATTTGAGGTATTTTTTCGTAATTTTGAAATCAATACATCAATAAATAGATTAGATACTACAGTAAATAGAAAATAAAGAAAAGGAAAGAAAGACAAAAAGAAAGAGAAAAGGAAAATAAGGAAAAGAATGACAAATAACTACTGAAAGAGATAAATGAAAGAGAAAAAAATAACGAAAAAGGAAGAATGAAACATTCCTGAAGCATAAAAAATAACAAAAATAATAGAAAGTCTGAAAGAAAAAGCGAGATAGAAAAAGTCAGACCACGGGAAAATGAAAGAATGAAAGGAAAAAAGAAGATATGGTTGCCATTCGCACCTACAAGGGATGTGACCAAGCTACGACCGCGTGACGCCCGGCGAAGGCCAAGGCGCCCGCGAAGTGCCACGCGTTTTTGCTCCGCGGCGCGTGGCGGCGTCCTGGCGAATGTGGGGCGGGCGAGGCGCCGCCGTCGCCTTAATCCTTTAGCCACCGCCACCGCCGCCGCCGCCGCCGCCGCTTCCTGCGACCGAGGGCGGCGACGGCGACAGCGACGGCGACGGCGAAAGCAACCGTAGCCGCAAGCGCTGGCGGAGGCACCGCCCGGCACAGTGTGTTGAAACGGACCGAAAAGCGCGCAGAGGGGGTACGTTGGTTGGTTGGTAGGTTGGTAGGTAGTTTGGTTGGTTGGTTGGTTGGTTGGTAGGTTGGTCGGTAGGTTGCTTGGTAGGTTTGCTTGGTAGGTTGGTTGGTAGGTTGGTTGGTAGGTTGGTTGGTAGGTTGGTTGGTAGGTATGTTGGTAGGTATGTTGGTAGGTAGGTTGGTTGGTTGGAAGGTAGGTTGGTTGGTAGGCAGGTAGGTTGGTTGGTAGGTTGGTTGGTAGATTGGTTGGTTAGTTGGTTGGTAGATTGGTTGGTAGATTGGTTGGTTAGTTGGTTGGTAGGTTGGTCGGTTGTTTGGTCGGTTGGTTGGTCGGTCGGTCGGTCGGTTGTTTAATTACTTATTCCGGGCGCATCAACTTCTAAGGTCATTAGCCCCGTAAGTGTAGTGCATATTTTATCGTGAGTGGTGGTAATCGTTCCCCACTAGATGGCGAGATCCGGCGCCGACCTACCGCCGGCCAAGGGCGCTGAGAGGGGGGGTGTCATGTGCAATCCTCTCCTATATTATGCCAGTAGTGTAGTGTAAATGAGTTTTGGGACTCTCATACTCAACCAATCGTTATAAATGAGATTTCTAAAGAGAGAGAATTTCATGGTCGAATTGCATTTTCACATTAAAAATACGAAGGATTTGTTTAAAAAAAACACAGGTAAATATTCTTGTCAAATGTTACCCCCAACACTCGGGCAGCGTCGTTGAAATCTACTGTTTAGTTATATAACAAAAAAAACTAAGCGATCTAGAGCCTTAAAATATTCGATCTTGAGGACAGAAGCCTCAAATAAAACGTTCCTCACATAATGAACAGGATAAGATCTTCTGGGACAATTTTGCTGGTTCGGCGCTTCTCGATTCTACCTCATCTGTTCAGAGGCTGGTAGAATCTTCATCCGTATGAGCAATTAAACTAATTTCTTGATCTTCTACTCGATAGAATTGCAGAGGTGTACCTCTTTGTTCAATAATAAAGTTAAATAACGATATTGTTTTGAATTGGGAGTACTGCACTTTATATTAAAATACGTTTAGTTGGTAATATTACAATGAGACTAGAATAAGTGGGGAAGATTAAGAGGGTCTTGAAAAAAGATATATTATAGGTTTAAGGCGGAGATAGACGGATAAAGAAGAGGGTAGGGATAACATGCGAGAGTTCTCGCACGGATGTGCCAATTCTATTAAACTCAGGTTTACCTAATGTTGTAGGTTAGTTATCGATAGGCAGCAAATAATTGACGAGCTTCAAGGTTGTAAACCGAGGCGACAGCCGAAGATCACAGCCAACTGAGCCCGCTGTATGAAACATCGGCCATGTGTCATTCAACACTTTTCGTAATACCGAAAAATAATATGAACAAGATATACTATTTCTCGCAAAAAGTATACTGAGATGCCATCTTTAGCCGCAACCTGTTTGTTTCGAATTTTCTGACCGAACGGCGGACTATTATTGAGAGGGGCTCTTTGTTCCCATGTTTGTTTACTTCAAGTTGTTGTGATAATAGAACAGTATTTCGAAAAATATGAACGATTTAATAAACGATTTTGTGTAAATGTCAGGATATTGCATCAGTTACAAGTTACAATTAACAGAGCAAGCTTTTGTGGCCCTACGCTTTGACGCTAAGTACATAATTATTAATTGATCGGGTACAACTGTTATAAATAACAAAAATTAATTGATCGGGTACAACTGTATGTAAATACCGTCATTTTGACGGCCACAAGTAAACTACACAATCTTGTAACACGTATCGTTAAATACTTTTTTTTAAAAAAACCGTAGGTTGGCCCAGCACAAAACCAATATTGCTTTAATTTTCCATATGCAAATTTTTAAATGCTTTATTTGCTTTTGTTTCTCTTATAAGAACTCAATCAAAAGGTTCCTCAAATTGAATAAAAAATCTTATAAAAGCAATTAAAATTAATTTATTATTAAATACGAGTTGTTTTATTTTTTATCTCTAGATCACGCTTTTGAGCCAACTGTGCTCCGCGCCGGTCCGCGGTCGCCATCGTCGAGGCGAAAATACTCGTAGCGGCCGGTCCTGCCGCGCCGGTTGGGCAGGAACCGCAGTCCACCTATTGCATTCAATTAAGCTGTAGCTTTTAATTGTCCGCCCGACTCGGCGACGCCTTGGGTACGAGAGGAGCTCGTGGTGGGATGAATCATGAATTTTCTCAGATTCGAATACGAATTCGATATAAAAGGTTTCCGACACACATTGGAAGCTCAAGGGTTGTACTTTTACCAGGATGAATATGATCATAACATAATGGTGATAATAATAATAATAATAACAATAATAATAAGCACATTAACAACATTTATAATACTTAATTATAATATACAAGTCGATATGTGAAAATCAATTGGTTTTGTCTTTAGTTTAGCTTAACACCTAAGCGTCAATACTTCTTTCTTTAATTTGAAAGCGATCTATAATAGCCACGAATACCAACTAAGATACGAATAAAAATGATATGTAAATAGATTTGAATAAACAGAATATGGAAACATCCTAATCGAAAATTATTCTGAAGGTACATCACATTTTGCAATCAGAACTCTGAAAATAAAAATACAAGTATTGATAAAAATAAAGATGACGCAAGGTAGGTCCCTTGCTTCATCTCAAGGGGTTTGGAAATTTGAAAATTAGAATGTTCCATTCCCACTCAGTGAGCAGTGAGCAGCTCATGTGCCCTCGGGCGAATTCTCGCGGCCATCGGCACGTAGCGAGAACAATCTGGTTTAATTCGCTTTCACAAAAGCGTCGACATTGGAAAAGTTGATTGATTAATTAGAGACGCCCACAAGTTTAGTCATGTTTTTATCGTGGGAGGTGGCGGTAATCTTTCTCCGCTGGGTGGCAACATCCGGTGCCGAATTTCCGTCAACTTGTGGGTTTTCCCCAACCAAGTATCTCCCTCCAGCGGGGCACCGCTCCAGCTAGGACAAGCTCGAAGCTCCTGACTGGTCTCCAGGCATGTAAGGTAGTGTAGTGCATGTTAGTGTGTGTGTGTGTGTGTGTAAGGGGTGAGGATAGGGCAAGGAAGGGGATGGAAAGAATGCGCGCGGTTCATGTTCCGTTTGTTAAGGTACTGCTGCGGCATTCGCCTGGGGTTGATCAGGGAAAACATGGAAAATTACCGATCAGAGCAGACTGCCACTAGAATTCTCCTGCAGACAGCGACTAAATTCGATCCCGCTATGTAGCTAGTGTCGAAAATCTGCCACCGACGCGTCGGGATCAAAACTCTAGTACTTCCAGGTCAGAGGCACTGCAATGTCATCAACTGATGTCTTGGGCAACCTAAGCCGGTAAATTGGAAAGGGATTTCCCTTACAACTAACACTTTGCAACACACTTTCAAAAACTGGCTACGTTGCCATCGCAATAAAGAAAGCCTGCAATGTGTGCCATGGTGGTGAAGAGATTTAGCGGGGACATAATTAAACACACAGCCACGTACACAGTGACCGAGAACTATGAAAGCAAAGAACCTGATTCGTCAATCAAGATCCACAAAGTTTATTTAAGTGAACTTAATTATCATATTCAATTATCTAGTTTTCTCCGTAAGTAGTGCAGTCGTAAACATCCTCTATTCGGAATTCTAGTCCATAAAAACAAGAGTATTGTTTTCAGTGAGAGTGCTCTATGAATATTTACCACACACACACACACTTTCAAACAAACACTTTAGATACTGGTTTGACGACAAAGAAGACTTGTAATGTGTCACGTCGCCTGTAAGAACTGAGAAAGAATACTATAAATAAACGAAGGTACAAGAGAATTGTAAGTGAAAGTTTTGGGAGAATTGTAAATGAAGTCGTTTACATTACTATCGGTTGTTTGAAAAAGAGATTACAAAGAAGATACAAATTGATTTCCTATACACAGGCATATTACCTAATATATTTGTAAAACGATAATAAAAATTGAAACGTTCTCTAAAATGTGCGAATGAAATATTAAAAAGAAGAAATGAAATGGGCAAAAATTCCACAAACATTATGCAACACTTCTTCAAAACCACTTTATGAATCTAGATTTTTAACAGTAGAAGAGCTGTCCTAGAACCATCTAATTGAACTGCATGTTTATTGTGTTATTTCAAAAATATTTTAAACTATGAAAACAGTCACATTACAAGCCTTATCTTTTTACTCACTTTTATGTATGCTGAACTTTAGTTTAATACTCCCTTGTAACATAATTAACTTCATAAACTAATAGATGAGGTTTTAATGGACTCGTTCAAATGTCTATCTACTTAATATACGCATAAATTATAGCACGACTAGATTCTTCCAACACAGTAGACATAGCACATTTAAGTTGTTTCTAATTCACAAGGTACTAGTATTTAAATAGCATTAAATACGTTAATCAAGGATTCAACATGGCATTCTTTCACCAAAAGTTTATTAAATTCAAATTCATTTCTACGTTTTGCCTCGCATTTGATTCAGTCAATGCAATTTTATTTAAAGCACAAATTACAAAACGAGACGCAAAATACGTCATATACCCATTTTTCTTCGTATTTGGCATGAGTGTTCCTATAAATACCTAAAGACAACATATTCGTTTCCTTCACAGTAAATAACAATATTCGTTAAACTACACAGACTGTGTTGAATAGCAATCTTAGCTTTGCTTCAGATGCGAAGTCTACTGTTCAAGGATTTATTAATATTATCGCAAAGACTCAAATATAATAAAAAAACATTTTAATGTACTAAAACATGCTGTCTACACTCAGCAACCCTAGTATATATAATAGACGTGACCGATCATCCGATGATAGATCCGCTGGGACAACGGACATGCACAAAATATGCTTTCACATTTGTACTGTCCGTGCAATTAAAAGTATATTGTACTCTGTAAATTTCCTCAACAAATAATTTACACATGCCTGTATAAATTAATAAGCACGTAGAGACCAAATCTACTAATGAGGCAGCAGGACGCCTTCATTTGAAACAAAACACCAAAATGAATTTTCATGTAATTAATAATCATGATAAAAAGGTTTGCTTATAATTGGTGTCCACTTTTATTAATTATATAAAGTCTGACTTTTAAAAATTGGAAAAAAGTTTCGTTGCGAGTATCAGAATACAACTGCAAATAACCCATCCTTTACTATTAATTACTATCAACATTTCGCTTTTACGAATATAAATGAGTAGAATACACGAAGTCCACAAGTCTAAAACGATGTTAATATTGTCTGGACAATGTAAAAAACAGTTTATTGTTGACATTGAAAATGGTAAGGCATAATATGTATTATAATAATGGTGTATAATGGTATTTACACAAGTGTCCTCAAAACAAAGCTTCCTGTCGGGTCATAAAGAAATGTCCTCTAGATCAGTCTGCAATGTTTGCCCCTTTATCGAACCACAAGAAGTTTTAAAGAAAGATGATTACCAAAAAGGTCATCCAGGTCCACGTGCGGCTTCTCGTGCAATGGACACGTGTGCCTTGCCCCTGAAAGTAACGAGCGTGCGAAAAAGCGGCGAACAGGGGAAAGCGCACCGAGATCAACCCGCTCAGCCGCAGGAGCGCTCCAGTCGCTTGCGGGGATCCCGCTCAAGAAGCAGTTATGCGGCAAACTGGGCAGTCACCGACACCGCATGTATGCTCACCGAGACTCACCAAGTCAGAGAGACCGAAGCGAAAAACAGGTCAGCGATGTCACTGCCCGGCGGTGGAGGTGACGGCGTCGATGAAGGCTTAGTACGTAGTGGCGGTAACGACGATTCGGAGGCCGCAATGGCGAGGGTGGGTCCACTGATGGCAAGGGGGATGTTGTCGGCGCTGGAAGAGGGGGGGAAGAGGAGGAGGGAACCACTTTGGTTTCACAAAGAAACGAGATTCGTCGGCAGCGTCCAATGAGAATTCTATTTGTTGTATGTCCTGACATCCAATTCCACCGTAAATGCCGAGCATCGAAAAGAAGGGCATGTTGAATTTTGCAAAACGTTGTACCAAACGCTCCCTGTATTTTAATATTAGCAATGAAGACATATTTTTCATATTGCACATCCTAGACACGTCATATCAGAAGCTATCAATTTCAGCATTCACAATGTTCCCTTGATAGATACAGATGTACTTGTGAAATTACGAATCTTAATGTCTCTCTTAACATCCATTTACTAAATGTGAAAGAAAGGCACGCTCTGTGTCGAACTGAGGCTACACGAATTCAGATCTCGGTTGTAGCTTATTATATCTTGTTCTTACTTTGTTTGAAGAGCTTATGTTACGATCAACGATTGATTACTGACGACTGAATATCAATTATAGAATGTAATCGTTTACTTAACAAACCAGATAAGAGCCACGTTTGTCAATTTTCGGAAAACGAAGAAAAAAAACTGTCCCGAATCAGCCTCTTTTGATGGGGATTTATTTTTAAGCATTACGTATTAAATATTTGTAGTGAAAAAAACCTTTACGTCGACTCTTTTTATACATAAATGATTCACCATTAATTTCTGGGCGCTCAGCTAATTTCCGAAATAAATTATTTAACTGCCACGATGTTCTCGTAGCGTGCGTGCAGTCTTCGTCCTTGAGATGAATGGCTCTTGTCAAGGAATGCTGGCAAAAGCTGCAACAGCTTAATATTCAGAATAAACAGTATAATCTTCAGAAAACGAGAAGTCCCGATGGGTAGATTAGTTGCACATTAGTATGCTCAGACACCCTTCAGCCAAAATTACGGGCAGCGAAAAGAAGAAGAGGTCACGTATTACGACAGATTAACATGCCTCTGCTGTCGACGCCGACGGCAATCCTAGCTTTGCGTCACGACTTAAGAAAGCGATACAACTGTCACCGGAAAGAAAAAAGGGATCGAAAATAACAGCACCCAAAATTACAGTTTTCTTCCTCCAGCTATCTTCACCGGAAGGTAATGCTTCGGTCCGACTAAACTCCCAACTGGTCTGCTGGCACTAAGCGCTTGTATTTAAGTAAGGGGTGAGAATAGGATAAGAAAGAGGAAGGAAAGATCGCGTGCGGTGCATGGCCCGTGTGTTTAGAGTACAGCTCCGCAGCGCTGATATTAGTTAGTTAGTTAATGCCTTATTTTACGTGGCGAGACTCGTGCCATCAGGCCCGCTCTTCGGTCTGACCACGCAAATTTCACTACGCTCCTTTCATCGACTAGCGGAGAAAGAAGGTATTATCTCGGGCGACGAAACAGGCGATTTGAATTTAGCTCAGAGACGTCATTTAGGCTTGAGGATCTTTTACATGCAAGTAAATCTACTAACATGGGACAGCCGGCTTTACTTCCCCTCCGAAGGAAGGCGCACGAAGGATTTTTTCGCCCTTAAAAATTCACGACTTCGATCGGGTTTGAACCCGCGAACTTGAGTATGAAAGTCCGTTACGCTAACCTTTACACAATCAAATCCGCTACACCATCGAATCCGCCACCGAATCCGATGTTTATCGGAGAATCTACGGAAAATTACCAATCAGAGCAGCCGGCAGCTTGAATTCTCCTACAGAAGTTGGTCGAATTCTTCTTCAGAAGTAGGAACTAGAATCGAAAATTCACCACTTCCTGAACTCGAACTTTACGACCTCTCTGTCAGCGTTTCGCTGCAGACGAAATACGAATGCTGCCACCAAGCCATCGCATCCGGTACTAGCTATTCGAGAGCCAGTTCAACGCTCCGCTCTACTTGAACAACGAACGGTACGTGGGCAAACTCCTCCGAGGAAATAAGGCCTCGTCTGCCTCCGAGCACGCTCTGGCCCGCGACCCACCTGCCGGTCTACGAGAGAGAATAATGGCGGTGCCGACTCGTGCCAGAAGCAAGTGCATGGTGGTAGTGGCACTGGTCGAGGCGGAGACGGGCTGCTGGAGGTGAGGACAGGCAAGAGGGACGTCGACGATATAACGGGGTAACGATATAATGACGGTCGGAGACAGGAAGGGTGGTGCTTGATATGCAGTTAGAATTTCGCAATTGGTCGAGATTAACATTGTTGTGACAATGCGGAACAGCTATTCTCGGGGGCAGCAGTCGCAACAATCGTGTAGTTGCGGTGCTGATGGCGATAACGACGAAGGCGTGAGTGGCAGTGGCAGAGGCGGCGGGTGTCGCGGAGCGGAATGCGGCGGCTGGCGGGAGGGAGCCCGCGAGCGGTGTGGGCGCGAGGGCGCTGGCGAAAGCGCACGACTCGTCTTTGTTCGCTTCCCCGAGCCCTCGGGCTCACGAGCAGAGATCAGCACAAACCGAACGTTCAAAATTTGCTACACAAAATGGATAGTGATGAAAGAACAAAAAGGATACAATGAGAAACTGTTTAAAATGAATTTTTTGTGTGTTCATGCGTCTGAGAGAGAGGGAGGGGGAGGCAGAAACGGCAAGAGAGGGAGGGAGCGGGAGAGGGAGGGAGCGGGAGAGGGAGGGGAGCGGGAGAGGGAGAGGGAGGGCGCGGGAGAGGGAGAGGGAGGGAGCGGAGAGGGAGAGGAGAGGGAGGGAGCGGGAGAGGGAGGGAGCGGGAGAGGGAGAGGGAGGGAGCGGGAGCGGGAGAGGGAGGGAGCGGGAGAGGGAGGGAGCGGGGAGAGGGAGGGAGACAGGAGGGAGAGAATTACCAGCCGTTTAGAAGAACAGATTCAGACGTCCAGCTAAGATGAGCCCAGAGGCCAGAAAAGTCATCACACGGAGGAGAAGTGGAAGAAGACAAAAGGCGAAAAAGAAGAAAGGAAAGTATACGAGAAAAGAATATGAAAATAATAAGGGATGAAAGGCATTTGTTTATGAGACGATACGAAATTTTTATGAGCGAACCGAGTGAATGCAAAACTTCGTTGCTTGAACTAATTCAGTTTTAATGTAATAGACAAGCTCATTTCAGCTGAAACAACGTCACAATAAAAACATTTTAGCAAACGCACTTAGCCTTTAAGCTCCGCACTTAGCCTTTAAGCTTCGCCTTTAAGCTCCGATTGTTCTCCCAACGTAGTGTAGTAATGTTGTGCACGTAAATGGAAGTATGTGTTTAGAAAAGAGGAGGGGCAAGGATGAAGAATGAAATATCACGCGTGATCTGTGGTGCGTACTGCTCCGACACTCACACGGTATTAATCGCAGAGTTCACGAAAAACTACCGTTCAGAGAAGTCCACCTCTAGAATTCGAATTTACTTCCAGATAGCGGCTTATTTCGACCTAGCTTTATAACTAATGTTGAAAATCGCCCATCGGTAAGACTCTAACCCTGGAATCCCAGAGTCAACGCAGATACAATGGTATTGCTGGGTCTGAGCTAAGTTAACCTATGTTTATGCTGATGTTGATGTTTTTTCAAATAGTAATGCATGAAGATAAGTTAATTTCAAGAAAAATATTCAATATTTTTCACGAGGCAATGTTCGTACATTCACATTATCAATGTTCCCATACAGGTTTTATATGAATAAATAATTTATTTTTCCTCGTCATACCAAAATACTGTATCCACCATCATCGGAAAACATTGGGTATTAGGCCAAATCATATACAAATTGTACGACGCGAAACAATCGTACAGCTGTACCATAAGAGCACTGGCAACTTGCACTACACGTCGTAAGACATAGATAATACTCCATTCATCCGTAACTAACTCGTTCGCTGCGATTGCAAAGCGAATGCGGTCGTCACAAATCGCAAATTCATTGCAAACCATGAACAAATGTATTATTTTTCAATCGCCCTGGTCTCCCTACATTCTGATCTTCTTCGAAGCTTCTACAAATGTATTGTACCTGCGCAAGACGCAAAAATATGAAGGAGAGCACAGCTAATGGGATTCATCATTTTTTTATATACGTTTTTTCTACAATTTCTCTATTTATTTATCTGCTTATCACTCAAAAGATACATTTATTTTTTACTGATATATTATTGCTTGTTATTGTCTTCGTTACGGAGCTCGATATTCGCTGCTTAACTTATTGGATCGAGTGCATCGTGGTGACGAGAGAAATATGAAAATAGTTGAATGATGTGCATTCCCTTGTGGAGGGAATTATACCAGAAAAATATGAAAAAACACACCGAGTCAAGTTAACATCTTCCTAATTAGTAAATAAGTAAATCTGAATCATTAAAATTATAAAAAAATAAAAATAAAATCTTGAATGAAGCACAGATGTCAATTCAGCGACAAAAAACCCGAGGGCAAAGACCGATCGAACACTAGAACACACAACTCTCTTGGTGCATAAATCACTATTTTCAATTTTTCAAGATGTTGCGACAGTATTGAATGTAACGAAAGTAATAAAAAATACTGTACTGACACTAAAAATAGAAACTCCGTGTATGCGAGACATCAAAAATGCGGCTACACTTTTGAGAGATGGAAATACTTGTCCGTAGCGCCTGCGAAAATTCATTTGCAAGTAACGCAAATGCATATTTTGAGGGTGTTTGGAATTATTGCAAATTATTAACATGAGACCATTCAGTAAATATGACTGAAATTACGGAAACATTCTAAAATTTCTCAGAAACAAGGGTTTCCTAGGTTTTGGACATTTCTTGAGAAGTGCTATTCTCAACTCCAATAAACGGCCTTATGCCTGTGGCATCACCAGGGCCACTTCTACACGCAAATTAATGTTTGAAACCTTCAGCTCGTGTCCAGCTCTACAACGATTACCGGCCTGACGTTCCTCGCCCTGTCCTAACTACAGTACCACCACAAATCAAAGGATTCGCATAAAGTTGACAAACTCAAAGATTGTGCCAAATATAGGGAATCACTCGATTGAAATGAATGATTGATTATTAAGCAACAGTTTGAAACGGGCATTTCAATTAGTTAAAACTTGAAGATTCGAAGTTAAATCTATTAGGTCTTAGGATTGGAGTCTCCTTTCGGACACGCTGAAATTCATTTAGGAAGCGACTCGTTCAATGAATGACGCTCCACGTGAAAAGGGAGAGAAGATTAAATGCAAGTTGAAAACGGGGTCGAGTTCGATCCCCGATCTACAGAAGATTATGTAATTAGTCTGCGCCTTAGTGCAATTAAAGTAGCTTTTCTACGTGAATGTTCAGACACATTGGTGCCGGGGTACATTTGCAGTCAAATCCCGTCAGTAGATGTCAAAAGATTACCGGCCTTGCGAACTCGTTTTGATGGACAATAGACGTATTTGCCTCCAGAAAACATTGAAAAACGTCTTGTTGCCAATTGTGACGCTATTTTCTGCAATAAGGCATATTTTAATTGCATTTTTTACATATCATTAAACTTTTCCCGTTTTTATGAGTATATTTCAAGTGTTTTAATATATAAATATACTGGCCTTATTCACGACAAGAGGAGTTTCTTAAGACGACAGTTGCTCTAGAGAAGATTTTTTTAAATGATAGGCGGGAAAGAATATGAAAGAAGGACGGCAGTTGGATATTTGCGAAAGTAGAATATGTACTGAATGTTATACCCGTGTTGCGACTGTTACCGGACCTTACCTATAAGCATAAATTTGTACAAGCATTTTATATCACTCACCCAGTCGTGGGTAAAATGAGAAAATGGAAGTCGATGCAAATGAAAAGAAAAATTACAAAGATCATTCATTATGCAGTCGACTCCGGTTATAGTAAACTTCTGGGAACTAACATTTTTGGTTCACTAGATTCGAAGTTCATTACAACCGACGTCAAAATTAAATAGAATTTTTCCAGAATGATTGAATGAATGATTGACTGATTTTATTAATACACAGACCCAGCAAAATACTTTAACAGCACTAACTAAAAATGTTAATATCTTTATTTGTCCTTAAAAAGTCTTATTTTCAATTGTTAGCTTTGTACATTTTTCATTAGTAATTTCTCTAGATTCTTCTCTAAAGTTCATGCTCTGTCTATACTTGATTCTGCATTGTCCTCAGTCTCCAAGTATCGTATTGCAATCTTAATATTCTGTATTGCATGATATATTGCAGTCTTCAATGCCTCTTGCACTGTTGGAACACCGCCCAGTTCTCCGTAATCATTTTACTCGCCTAATAGCATAGAAGCTGCTTTCGGTACCGGGGTGGTGCAAGCGGCTAATGAAACTGATCGCTTTTCCGCGCGGCACGATGGGTATCGCCAGACGGTTGCGCGCTTCCTGTCGCCTACGTAGAACTCAACGTGATCAACGTAGAACTCCCGCGGAATCTCAAGTAACACCAAGACTGAAAGCGAAGTAAGCACTCGCACGTTGCCGCCGCTTGTTGTAGCCAACGCAGGACACGGCCTTTTTTTCCGCAGTGAAACTGAGTAGCTTAAGGTCATCAGTAAGGTCTCCATTCCGGGTCCGCTACCTTCCCCTCTGGGGAGACTTCTTCGATTTTGACCTTTGACCAACGATATTTTTTAAAAGCTGCCTAATGTTGGAATTTGTGGCACCGAGGCGATATACATATATATTTTCCAGGAGGGTAATTCCTACGTTGTCTATAGCAGAGGTTCAGGTTCACTATAGCCGAATCTTCCTATGCTTATTTGTATTCTAAGTGAAACGGGACTTGTGCCTTGTTCACTATAATTGAGAGTTCACTATATCCGTGTTCACTACAACCGGAGTAGACTGTATTTAAGAGATTCATGTAAGATTGCAAATCCACAGGTAAGGCCATTAGTCCAGTAAGCGTAGTAAGCGGAATGAGGTGGTGATCTTCCGCCGCTGGCTGCCAAGATCTGGCGACTACCTGCTTACGAGGATTTTCCCCAAACGAGTACCTCCCACCAGGGAGGGACCACCCGAGCCGGGACAAGCTCTAAGCTCCCGACGGGTTTCCCAACAAGGCTGGCAGAGTAGTGCACGTGGGTAAGTGGGTGGAAGTACGGGGCAAGGATAGGACAAAGAAGAGAAAGGAAAGATCGCGCGCGGTCAGTGGCCCATTTGTTAGGGTACTGCTCCGCATTCACCTGGTCGGAGAAACCCGAGCATAGCAGCCGTCCGCAAGAACTCTCTTTCAGACAGCATATGAAATAGACCTGTCAAGCTAGTCTCCACCGTTGAGTCACAAACCCTAAGACCTGCCGGTCAGAGGCACTGCAGTGTACCCAGAGCCACCTTTCCCAGCACCACGACTGCAAAGCGCGTCGTTTCCAAATCCTGGCGCAGCGCAAACGCTTCTCGCGCGAAACCCGCGCGCCGCGCCGCCGGGGCTCGGCGCGGAGCGGAGATGAAGCACCGCCAGCGGCGGAGGGGCAGGAAGAGCGTCGAGCGGCCCGCGTTCCGCTCCAGCGCGCACAGCCGGCGCCTCCCCGCCTCGTCGCCTTCATCTGCCGCTGCCGTCGCCGCCGGGAGCGCGCTGTTCGAGCGGACGCGGTTCTCGTATCTCGAGCGCGAGCGATGGCGAAGGGTTTCGGGGAAGGAAAGGATAAGGATGCGCGAGAGGTTGCAGACAGTGGCAAGGTGGGGGAGGGGAGTGAGGAAAAGGAGCAGAGTTGCGAAAGCGCGGAGACGAGAGGGAACTATAGGGGTGAGGTCGAGAGAGAGAGAGGGGGAGAGAGAGGGGGAGAGAGGGAGAGAGAGGGAGAGAGGCGGAGAGACAGGGAGAGAGGGAGAGACAGGGAGAGAGAGGGAGAGAGGGGGGAGAGGGAGAGAGGGGGAGGGAGAGAGAGGGAGAGAGGGGGAGGGAGAGAGAGGGAGAGAGGGGAGGGAGAGAGAGGGGGAGAGAGAGGGGAAAGAGAGGGGGAGAGAGAGGGAGGGAGAGAGAGAGATGGGACGAAAAGAATTGGCGGGGGAGGAGAAACGAGAGGGAACTGCAGGGGTGGGGTCACGAGGAATCAGGGACAACAGCGGAACGAAAGCGGGAGAGAGCGGGGGCGGGAGGTAGCGGGAATGGGAGCTTTTCTTGAGTAATGATAGAATTACAGTGATTTAAATGATTATACACATAATGCTTCAACTTTGCCAAAGACACCTCAAATGCAAAATGAAAAGTGAAAACCTATGTTCCGTACGAGGATTTCGAAACTATGATCCTCGAACAGATCGAAAACACAAAATAATTAATTAATAAATCAATAAAAACCGTGCGAAAACTTGCAGTGCTTTTGTCTCGTTATATGCAATTTATGTTGAAAGAAGAACACAAACAAAACGCGAGAAATAACAACACGCGTCTTTTCGACGGTTTGTAAACAGGTGGCGCTCCCGATCCCACGAGGTTATACAACTCCGCCACCGGCGATTACGTGAACAGGAGTCGACTGCTGGGAATCTGATGTTTATAATGAACGTTTCAAACTGTGAGCTTGAGTAATTAAAAATACGACATCTGAATGCCGACATGCGTAGAATGGCAACGTAAAGGAATGAAACAATGAAGGATTTTGTTGCAATCGATTTCCGACGCTAATTTACATTTATTATTTGAACACACTGAGTCATCTCGACTTATTTCCCTTCAAGAAGACCGAAAATGATTCAAAACTATTTTCTATGATATAATTCGAATCTCTAGGAATACATACACACAAATCTATCTATCTACATCTCTATATCTTCATAAATTATATATATATATATATATATATATATATATATATAAAGCTGACGCTCTTCAAAATTTATTTATTGATAATATTAAGAAAATCCTGATGTTGATTTTGCACACACGGAATAATTCACTATATTTTAGAAGAGACTCATGTCATCTAATAATTCTTCCAGAGGTCTACCGAGAGCACATTTCAAATCGTATAGGTCCATCAAAGAATTAAAACGCTCCACGCACGTTAGTGGGACATGTCTTTTGCACGTTCCGTTTTAGTCATTCCGGCGAACACGAACGTCTGTGGTCACAGCCTGTGTCTCTGTCACAGCAGGAAAAACTGTCACGTACGATAACCTTCGGCTCCTGATTTGCTTCACCGATTGATGTTTCCCGGCACGTCGACAGTTATGGTCATTAGACTGTTAGTGTGATGAATGCCTTATGCCTGGAGGTGGCTGTGTCCTTCCCACGCTGTATGGTGAGATACGGCGCCAACCTACGCCGCTTTGCGGTCGATTTCAACTCCCGGTATCCCCACGAGCGATGCACCGCCCCAGCCGTGAAAAACATTAAGCTCCCAACTGGTCTTCCGAAATATGTGGTAGTGAAATGCAAGTACTTGTAAGTGTAAGTGCGTTTGGGTAAGGGGAGATGAAATGACAAGGGAAGTGGGGAAAAAAAGTGAGCGGTCCGAGGCCTAGCTGTTACGGCTGCTGCAGCATGAGCGTAGTATTGATCAGAGAAACCACGGAAAACTACATATCAGAGCAGCCAAGAGCTAGAATTCTTCTCCACCAGCCACAGAACTCGACTTAGCTACCTAGCTAGGGTCGAAAATTCACCTCCGTCAGGTCTCGAATCCATAGGACGTCCAGGTCAGAATCGCCCCAGAGGCCGGGGAAATGCTCACTGTGAGCTTATCTCACCAGATTTTCTTCATGAAATGGATTCGTTGATAGTCACTCTACGTAATGCTACGGATGATTGATTGCCTATATAAAGCTGTCTCCATTAATGTGTTCGAACCGGACTCCAGATATTCATTTTGGTTATTATCCCAAACACGATCTTTATCATAATCGAGCATTAGTATTATATCCTGTGTTCTAGACTAGAAAAGAAGACAGATTTTTCTGTTCCAGACAGGTGTATTTACTCGAGTCATTCATCATTCCCCACCACGGTCGCAATGCTGAAGCACTCGCGGAGAATACAATCGACCGGGGTGGTTGCAAAACAACGGCCTTCGGGTACCGCCTCTCCGCATACACCTACAGGAAATAATCTCGAGGACGAACGAATACAAATGAGGCATGTGCGGTCATCATGTACGTTTTCTGCTTCAAAAGCTCGTTTAACAACCACTTATCTACTCCCTTCCCAGGCTCCCGTCTTTTCAAAATATTGTCTTAGAACACTTCTCTTAAGCTTTCTTTTATCTTTCACCCATTTCTTTTCAGATGATATTATCAACTACATGCATTTCCTTTTACCGGATATATTGAACGATATCTCCTTCCTTTTATCTGCTATTATAGCTACTTCCTTTTTCTTCTTTCTTTCCTTCGTGAACAAGTAAAATTTGAAAATAAGTGTTAACATTACGAAATGAAATAGACCAAACTACATATTTCTTAACCCTGAAAAAATATTTTGAAGTGTAATGTTACTGTGTTAAATTGGGCTCAGGTCCAATTATTGATTCAAATAAACGGAGAACTACGAGATAAAATCAAATATAAACTGAAATTTCAACTAAGTGTTTAATTGTGATCTAAAAATGGTAAGATACATTCTTTATATCACGATTTCAATTATTAAAACAAGAACTTCCACCTAGTAATATCTCATTAAGATGAAATCAAATTAAATCTCTATCTCAAAATGATGAACTTTAAAATTTAAGACATTAAAAATATAATATATAAAATGTAATGTATTAATAGATGTTTAAAATTAATTGATGGATTTCTACATGCACTGATTCGCACTTCTCCTTTCTGTTGTTCATATTTGAAATAACTTCCAACGTTTGCCCAAAATGAAATTCTGTATACAGAAATCAATTAATGTCTTCCAGAAGCCGATACTCTTTTGGAATATCACTTGCTACTTGCATCAAGAGAATACTAATGCCACAAAAATTGATCCTTGATTCGACACAAAAAAACTGATTTTTCTACACTACTAACGAGCTGAATTAGCTCCGATACGAGCCAACCCGGACGGCTGAGAAAGAAGTGAATGCCCTCTCAGTAGGAGAGGGCCCGGGTTCGAATTTCGCTTAGGAAAGATTGTTTATCCATGTATCATGGAATATTGGCCTTTTCATCCCACCAAGCATCACTTCTCATATTTGAGACCTTTGTCTCCTGGCCAACGTGGGTGGTGAAGGCGCTTGCGTGGGAAATGCCACACGTTACACGGCACAAACGATGCACACGTTACGTCGCGTCATTCCTTGAACCCCCACATGTGTCCGTTGCCTTTCCAATACCAAATACTTTAACCCTATACAACCCCGTGCTCTGACAGGTAACTCAGCATCTTGTAAAATTTGTGATATGGGAACCCTCGAAGTCTTTACGTTTTGCTATGTGGATTCGCAAAAAGAGAAATGTAAAAGCGAGAGAATTAGCTTACTTATCTCCTGTTCGTTCATTAATAAAGTACTAGGCGGTTTGTTAAGACCCTTAAATATTTTCTTTAAATAGACTACAAAGAAGAGCATGTGGACTTACTTTATGAGGCATTACGAAGAAAGTAGAATGGGAATGTCTACAAATCATGAGAGTTAAAGCAAGGCTCTGTGCCTTATACAAAGAAAATTCCGGGTTATCCTTCTTGGAGAGATATCTACGTATACATCCGACTCTTTAGACTTACGCACTTTAGTAGAAGGAATCACAAGCATCAAATTCAGTTCAGGTCACAGAGCACAGATTGGAAATTTTCCTTTACAAATAGAATAACGGACTGGAATAATTTACCTGCGACTTTTTCCACTCGTCTTTTCTATAGGTTCAAAAGTTTAAAAGTAAATGCATTAATAATGTTTGTAAATTTTATTAATTAACAAGTCACGATTACTGAAATAGTTACTACTATTACTATTAAATGCATTGCTTTATTAAATAAACAATGTAATCATTTTTAATGTGGTGTATGTATTGAAGTGTTGTGTCGTATAGAGAAGTGCAGTGCAAAATAGAAAAAGGAAGAAAAGTGAAGTGCATGATAGTTTTGTTGAGTGCAGTATAGCTGAAAAGTTAAAAAAATCACGTATTCAATAATTTAAAATATCTGAATACGAAAACCATAAAAAGGTGGCGTTATTTCTATTTATGTTATTATTAATATTTCTTTTTGTTATAATTGTTATCATTGTTATTTTTGTCAATATTATTAGTTTTATTTTTATTATTTTTAAATGATTTAAAGCTACATTGTAGTAATATCCTTGATTGTAATGTTTGTAAATTGTAGGGTTCTGTCACCAGGTTGCATAAGCCTACTTACAGAAATATCAAATTTAGGCCTATCTACCTGTGTGTGTGTGATGCACCTAAGGATCAAAAGGCCACTTCGGTGTGATGTTCAGAGACGCGAGGAATCTCCTCCCCGGAAGAAGCTCCCAGGAGACCGCGGGAACTTCTGGTAGGTCCCTCAGGCACCGACAGATGACAGTCGGGAATGGGGCCGGGCAAAACGTGAAGGAATCGCGGATCGAAAAGAAAATGGAAACATTTAGTGAAGATACTAAAGAGGCCCCTGAATGCCTTCTGGTTTCGGCGAAATGACTGGGAAATCTTGCAATTCCTCACTTACCAGAGTTCAGGATTGTATCTCTCCCTTTCTATGACCAAAGAAACTCACCTGCAAACCAAAAGAGCATTTGTTAGTTACGACACACAAATCACTCGGGTTTGATTAATAGAGGAACGCGACGGAAAGGCTTGGGAACAAAATAGGAAAAAAAAACAACAACAAAAAGCAAAGAACAAATACTTGGCAACAGAACCAGTGCTACCACTATTACTAATTGTTATTAAGTATAATTTTTAATTATAAATTATATTGAAAATATATAACTATTTCTATTAAATTAATAATTAATTTGTGGCATTTTCCGAGACCTAAAATTGTATAAATGAAGCACTAATGATCACTGTAGATTAAATAACAAACTACAGTTCCCAGAGAAAGCGTGTCATTTATCTGGAACGAAATAGTCAATTAATGATATTCGCTTTCGACTGCAATAAAATTCTTGTAGTTTGATTGCTAAGATTGTGCGATATGTTCTAAGATTGAAAGTGAAACTGTTGAAGATAATTATTAGAAGAAAACACTATCTAGCAGATACAACCAACTAATAAAACCACTAGTTAATGCAACAATAAGGAAAACTAGTTAAAATTGTTTCCGAGTGCTCGCTGGTAGTTTCGAAGGCTAGCGTAAATTGCATATTATCACTAGTTTCATTCACCATACTTCCTAGATAAATTCACCATCAATACAAATAGTTCATTTGGTGCAAAAATAGGATAACACCGAAAAAGCATGAAATCCATGCGACTCGTCTAATTTTTCAAATCATATAATCTGTTCTCTCAACACATTTTAAAACTTGTTGGCAAAACAATACTTTTTGAAATTTCTACTTTTTTTCTCAGTAGCAACTCAATATTGGCATTTTATTTAAACAAACAAGAATATGTTATATACTTTCTTTTCCATCAACCTGTTACCAGATACAAACGAACGAGTTGCAATGAAGCATTTTAAGCACACGATTTTCCGATCCGCACAATACAATATCAAACCTGCAGACCCCACACAACACGCAATAAAACAATGTATAGCATTCCTATAGAGATATAGAGTGCCTTTTCTGAAATATTATTTTTTAAATCTTTATGAAAATTCTGTGAGTTATATGCATCCTTAATGCTGCCTGTATATTTCCAACAAGTAGATCCACAGAGAACTACAAATTGAATTAACTAAATCATATACCATAAAGCTATCTTTAAATTTCGTCCATTCCATTATCCTATAGCTGAATTTTCTGCGAAGTAAATTTTTAAAGCCTACAATTGTGGGCTTTTTTATCTTGAAATTTTTTATCGTGGAGTACCACAAGATCTCTTCTGCCACCACAGAATTTATTCCAACAACAGTTCGACTTAGGACAAATCTATAATACTCGCCGAATTCTTTCCCGCTTCCAAAAAGCGACCATATTCCATTCTCCATTAACGATCATTTTTCATCTCCGATTTCTTTATTATTTCAAATTATATCACTTTAAAAATATGAAAAGAATTTGTATTATATTTTATGCATAATTAATGTATACTTTTAAAAATAAATCGTAATTATAAAAAATTACAATGTTGAATTTACGGTCTCTACCATACTGTGATGAAAATTTTTAAACCATTCAAATTCTTGAAAAACTGTAATAATGAAACAGGCAATAAACATAATTTAAAAAATTAAGGATGCGTCCAGTTTAGCGTCGCCATGGTTCTAATATTCCATTGCGATGACACTCATGGTCGCACGGTCGGTGACCCATGCTTCAGACGCTGTAAAGCAGCGAGTAATTCGTTGAGAGCCTCACACTGCACGAAATGGCAAAGAGACCCATGCGATTTTTATTACACTCACCTAACGGCAAGGGACTGCAAAAGAGATCCGGGTCGGGCTCTAAACTTTCGGTTATTAAGCCATGAATACCATTTTACGAAGCTGTTAAAGAACGAAGATCGTAAATTGTGATAATGCATTCACGTTAATTCCATTGCTTGACATATTCTTTCAAACTCACGAGGAATTATGAGGTTTTTAAGTTCACGAACATCTCAGATACGAATGATATGGAATAATATAGTTTACTGGGTGTTGTTGGCAACCCAAATGCTTAAGTAAGTGATACTATCTTTACCACCACTCTTTCTTATTTGATAAGCAGCCTTCTGCCAAACAAAAATGTTCCAAAGGGTAATATTATTTATTCAAAGATTTACAATAAAATAAATATATTCACGGATTAGAAAAACCCGCCGACAGAAATGTTAATTTATTTCGTAAGTATTTATCACAGTTGCGCATTTTTCATATTTAAGACGGTCAATGTCAGGAAATATTGCTTAAAACGAAAAACACAAATGTGTACTTCAAATATTAAATGTCTGATGTACATGCAGGCTCCCTTCTTTTTATTACATTTTATGTTAGGTTTTCATACACTGAAAAAAAATCATTTTTTTAAGTTCCAATTTTTGTTCCCAAAAAAGAGTAAGCCTACTGCTTTCTTTCAAAAAATGTGATTTTAAACCAAATTAGCAGTTAGCGAATTCCAAGTGCCAAGAATATGGCAGCTCTGTCTGAAAGAACTGTGCAATTTGTTGGGCAATAAGATGTGCAATACATCTGCCACATTGCATATCTTGGTGCACGCAATATTGCCGCAATAAAACGTACCATAAAGGTAAGGTTCGCACGATACACAACAAAGGTACCTAACTTACAATACACCATAGGTATTTTTTAGGGATCTTTGAAATTTGTAATCAATGTACACGATTTACTGAGTTATATATTTACCAACTACGAAAAAAGAAATTAATTAAGTGAATGCTCACCTGATAGCTTGCTTGCTTGGTTGATTGATTGATTGATTGATTAGAAGTGATTCCGAGCGCGTCAACAGCTAAAGTCATTAGTTCCGTAAGTGTAGTGCATGCTTTGCTCGTGAGGTGGCAGTGATCTTGCCCCGCTGGATGGCGAGATCCGGCGCTGACCTTCCGTCGGCTAGCAGGGTTCTCTCCAACCAGGTATCGCCCATTAGCGGGGTACTGCCTCAACCGGGACAAGCTCTAAGCTCCCGACCAGATATACTCTTTGTTCCCGACCGGTCTCCCGGCATGTATGGTAGTATGGTGCATACGAGTGTAAGTGTGTGTGTGTGTGTGTGTGTGTGTGTGTGTGTGTGTAAGTAAGTAAGTAACGGGTAGGACAGGACAAGGAATGGGACGTAAAGATCGCGGGCGGTCCGTGTCCCTTTTTTTAGGGTACTGCTCCGGCATTTGCCGATATTTACTGTAGAAACCACGGAAAACTACTGATAGAGCAGCTGGCCGCTAGAATTATTCTACTGTGACAGATCAGGCTAGTGCCGAAAAATCCTGCCATCGGGACTCGAACCCCAGGATCATCCAGTCAGAGGAATTGCTGTGGCATCAGTTGATGCCCTGAATGCTAACCTGTTGGTAAGGTGTCCAGGAAGAAAAACAATTCATGTGGTTCGAAATGCGACCGAAGTGCAATGAACGATCACAATATGATAATAACCTATCACATAACAAATAAATTAATAAAAAACTAGTACAAACGTTCCCTCCTCTTAGTGTTATTTTTCAACGATTACTCACATGTTTAAAAAAAATCAAGACATAATTTAAAGATCTACAATTCAAAGCATTTATGCACAAAACATCCAAGCCACATAAATGAACATGGTTGAAAATGGTTTAGAAAGTTGGAACATACCGTGAGCAGCAACGATGCAGGCCAAAAATTAGGGACGAAGCTATAAAAAAGTTGTTCTGTATATTCCCTGTACGGAAAGTTGAAAGTTGAATACATTGTTTCATGTTCCGTATTAAATATCGAAGACTAATGAAATAAGGATGGTTTACATTTCTGGAACTATGGGTTCACAGTAAATAGTGATTTAGAGTTTAACATCTTTCTGAAAAAGTACATTTTTTAACAAGAACTGTACATGTAAGCTGTAAGGAAATATGACAAAGAAATCCTAATGTCCACCTTACCGTAAAAACGTAATGCACTACATAATTATAACCAATGATTTCTTTTTGTGAAAGTAAATAGGTGTCAGACAAATTCGCTAGACACTGCGTTTACACACACTCATAAAACTTTGTATTCAAAAGTACTCTTAGAACTTAAGAAAACTCGCTATAGCTTCTCCAACAACATTCTTAATCTCGCATGTTTTCTCGAAGAGCAAATGCCGAATGATTTCATTAGATCGTTTGCAACTCTCACCATGAAATAATGAAAAACGACGTCAGGTAAGCATTCATTCTATTAATTTTGTAATTTGATTAAAATTGTGTGTTTGGCGACCTGGAGAGCAGAGATGGCTACAGCGTGTGCCGACTCAGCATCTCGGTCTAAAGGGTCTGGGCAGAGTGGTTTGTCCCTTGTCTTTCATGCATGTATTTGTGTGTGTGTGTGTGTGTGTGTGTGTGTGTGTGTGTGTGTGTGTGTGTGTGTGTGTGTGTGTGTGTGTGTTTTGTCGCGGAAGGCTTGCGAGTCTGCTGACCACAGACCGAAGAGCCTGCATGTGTGTCAGTGTCTAGTGTTAAGTTTAATATATGTCCCCATGAGGGACATGATGGGTACCCGGGGCAGATAGTCGAAATTGGCATCTTCTGAAGCTGGGAAAAGTCCCGGAAAGAAAAAAAATAAAATTTCGTGCTTATACTACAAAACCGATAAAAAATAGCAAGCATAGTATTGGGTTGATGTTTATCTGGAGTCCATTATCTTTCATTTAAAGCAAAAACAACGAATTTTGATTGCTGGAATACATTAACTTCTTACCAAACGAATGCCCTAAGTGCTTTAAATAAAACGATTTTTGCAATTTTCTTAATGTCAGATGTTTTAATAAAAAATCTGAATAATACCATACATATTAATGCACTTTCTTCTATACGAGCAAAAAAATCAAGAAAATATTTTCAGCCATTTTCCAGAAAATATTAAAAATGTCATAGGGGCGTTATGAACAGTACCCATCAAAATTAAAATACCTTAAAGAACTCCAGAACGGCACAACAAGATCTTACTTCTGAATTATTTACCTGGTATCCCAAAACTTCTAATCTGACAGTTAGGCGTGTCATATTTCATACATCCGGACATCTAGCTGCACATATGAATCGACTTTCCGGTACAAAATTGCATGCATCTCCTTTTCATCTGTACCAATCTTAACCGTCTTTGAACCAGCACTAATAGACCTTCATCCTGGCGTATACGCAAAGCCTAACAGCTTAAAAGCACCTTAAACACGTATTTTACGACCAATATTCACAAACCATATTGCTGAGATGTTTCCAATACTTGTAAAACATGTTTCATTATGACAAAAATACAGTTTCAACAATAGATTCATATGATCTGACTAGGTTCCCTTAGCGTTGACCTGAGCAAATAAGGTCTTTGAATGCCAATAAATAGAGAGAACCATCGTTCAGTGAATGAAAAAAAGAAAAGAAATAATACTAACATAATACGAAGTGATAATCTTATTAAGTATATTTTAATTTTTTATATGCAATGAACAATTATTTTTTAACGCTTTTTTAAGTGTCACAGCAACAGTGACGCCTTACAAATCTTAGTTTTTACCTATTAACTATCCACTATTCAACAATATATTTTTATCCATATTCATTCACCTGCTATGACAACGAAATTGAGAGGTTTTTATTTCCACTGTAGTGTTTTTTTTTCTTCATTATTTATTTACCTTTATATTTACACGATCATTAAAATAATGAAGTTGACGACAAAGCAGCCTAGTGTACCACAATAGAACTTCCATAATATGTTCGAGATCATTTCAATATCTTTAATTTCTAATTACACATAAATTACACTCAATTTAATTAAATGTCACAGGTTGAAACTTCGCTTTTAAAATCAATGAGCCCGAGCTTGTCTCTGTGTTTGCTTTGGCAGAATTAAAACGATGAAAAAACAATGTGATCAAAGATTTTGCTAACAAACTTAATGAGAACCTTGAATAATTAATGTCGGTTTTTGCGATGATATCCTCCTACAAAATTTTAGCAGCGTTTGCACGGTTTCAATTAACTAAGACTCAGTAAACCACATTCCTGTGAAACGTACTACAAAGTCGACTGCACAAACGAACCATAATTATAAATAATACAGCAGCAAGTGATAACTCGAAATTGTAGCAAACATGTAACCATGCTTTATGCAAAGTACAATTAGGCGGAAACTGCACAAACGAAATAATTTTTTAAGTACAGAAAATACGCAAAGTTTCTTTGTGATATGTCTCCTAAATTAGGAAAGTTGTAAAGTAATAGGGTACTTCCAAATTTGCAAGTAAATAAAAAATTAAACAATTTTGTTTCCGTCGGATAATGTCACGGATTTTTCGCCTTAAGAACTTCAACACCCGAAACAATTAATGTGAAATATTGAAAATTTTGGACTTTGCAAAACTTCTTTGTTTTGTTTGTAAACGGCTCAGAAACATTCAAAAATGAAGGAAATGCTTTTCGTATAAAAATGATTAAGATGATCATGATGACAAACGTTTACGCCTTTTCCAGCATCCCAACCTTAATTCGTTGCCAACCTTCAGGCGCTACCATTCCCTTTCTTAGGTAATTCAGTGGGGATGTGCAATTTTCTAAAAGCTCCTTCGGCGAAAAGTAGAACGTATCTCATTTCCCTACTCTTCAAACAACCAGCTCATTCCATCTTAATCACGCCTTGCTTAATTAGACGTGAGCAAACAGTCTAGCGGATACTCTTTCAACGCAAGTTCATTTCGGAAGAGGCAGATTAGAAACAAGAGACAAGGTAATCCGGCAGTGTCTGCATGGAACGTCCTCTTTCTGCGAATGTTTGAAAACGAAAATTACACACGATAAGCTTTTCTACACAAAGTATTGCATTACGATGCAGAGGGACCATGTTGAAAAATACGAATCTCAATTTCATATCGGGTCAGGTAGACGGTATACGAATTCATAACTGAGAACTCGTACTCCAGAAAACGAATAAATATGGCACAAAAATTATAAATTCTACTAGATTGTACATTTTAATAACCCCAAAAAGGCATTTAACATAAGTTTTCGCGAACTTCACGATCAATGGTGACCCCCAAGTCAAAGAATAACTTACGGATATATTTGATTATTAATAATATAATTATTTCGTTAACATAATATTCGGAAAAATTCCATGGAAATTGCATATAAAAATATTCTCTACCCCAACCAATGACGAAGGTGTCCTCAAACCAAGTGTACTTCTGTCCCTGTTCCCTATACCCGAGCTCTCGGTTCCAAGAAATTTCACGTTGCTTGATCTTAAGTATTTATTTAATATTATTTTTAATAATCATATTAACACACGCTATACAATTAATTGCGTTTGTTTCAAAAAGCATATACTCCTTAAAAACTACCCTGAAAAGGCCAGATTTCATTTTAAACGTATTCATAATGCGTGTGTGTGTTTATTGTTTATTCAGATGGCTATATAGATCCCCCAATAACTTAAATCTCCACAAAGAATGTATTATGCAATAGTGTTTGATTAAAAAACAAAATCTTGTCGAAATTTTATCTACATTAACAATTTAACAATTTTACAATTTTCTTTCCCTCAGAAAATACATTGTTTCGTCAATCCTCCGTAGAAAAGAACACACCTAAAACTGTTGCCGTAAATCGGTTTTCTTCATCACCTCTCCAAATAATCGTTTCATTTTCGAGAAGAGCGTCAACGGGCGATTTTCGACGAAACATCATATCTTTATCACCTCCACGAAATTCTCGGAAAACCAATTAAGTTTGCGCACTGCACACTTTTTCTCGCATATATAGCTCGATGGGATCTTGGGATTCCGGCTTGCGGGAGTTACGCGGCGAGTTGTTCTCTCGCCGTTTGTGCATAGCGCGAAGTACGGATTCTCTAATTTCATCAACCTAACAGCAGCAGTCGTGTCAGAGGTTCTTAACCAGCTTTCCTACGAAATAATTAGTTCTCCTCACAAAGGTTTTTCGGCTCATATTGTCAGGCCTTGGCTACGTGGAACAAAGGCGAATAAAACCACATGCAATTTTGTATTCCGGAGGTAGCAAAAATACCGATATCAATCTTGTTTTCACGCCACCCGCAATGTAAACACAAGGATATTTGAAGATTGATGATTCCCTTTTGCCAATGGACATCTGATGGAAAATCTCATACAAATAAGTTACAATGTAACATCTGTCCTGGTAGTTAGGCACATCTCATAGCACTAGTTGGGCAAGTCACCTTCTGACGCAGTGAAAGGGTATTCGTCCGAACACCTGTGCATGAGTAGTTACAATCAGGGAGTATTGAGTATTGTGTAGGGGTCGGATTTTGATATCCTAAAACATCGGCGAATACGATGAATAAAATGCTCTTAAAATGTTTAAAAACTACTCTAAAAGCAAAGAAAAATGACGTAAAAAAAAGTTTTCAAAACCAATTCCGATGAACAACGCAAACTGTTGGAGAAAATCTCCGTCTTCACTTATCCCGAAATCGGCTGAGTCGACTACGGCGCTGATAGGCGTCACACGAACCTTAGATTACACACAATGGCTGACATTACAATTTCTGAGGGAAGAAATCGAATAGGCTACTCAAGAATTCTGTGGAGAACATTTTTTGCATCTCGTAAAAATAATTTGAAGCAAATACCATTAAAATGATATTTAAATCGATGAAAATGCCGGGAAATTAAGATGACGGGAAAATGTATAAAAATTACTGATTAGTTGAAATGGATGAAAAATGCGAAGAAAATTACTCATAAAAATGTGTCATTTCCTTCTGTCATAACACTAAATTACTTTCTATACTAAACGACATTTTTCTAAAGTGAAAAAAAGGCATTTCATTAAAATCCACCCACTAGTAATGGTATCTTCGTTACATGAAATATCTCACTTATTGTTCATTGACAAAAACTTACTGTCTCCGACCTCGCTACGTGTACTAGAAGTTTTCAATATACTCTGCAACTCCTTGGTATTTTTTTCTTCTTTGCGTTTTTTGACTTCCTCCACCCGACTTTTTAATATTGGAGATACCTTCCAAGCGTAACCTTCATGGAGATGAATTTAATTAAAGGCTAGGTGCTTCAAGAAAATCTTTAGATTAATTATTTACGGCGTAGAGCTACCATCGTGTCTGCACACCGTATGTTCGGAGATTTTTCTATGGAAATCATTTTCGATATCTCTCCGTAAATTCGTTAATGAAGAAAAACGGAGAATCGGCCACAAATACTATTTCGTAATGAATCAGCGTTCATTGTTCCCAGTAAATTTACCATTTCCATCTTTGATCTTCGATCTGTTATTATTATCATCATTATTACTAGCAGAAGTAGCTTAGTAGAAGTTGAAGCAACTTGCTGAATGACACTACACAATGCAGATTATTTATCCTGAAGACCTCGGACTCCCGTTGCAGAGACCTAGACTATCCTGTGTATATTCTAATAATCGTACGACAATGTTCCTATTTTAAGAATTGTATGGTAACCTACTCGATTACTTTGTTTCAAATGTGGTCTAATAATGGTTTTCGACCACGATATTATATGAGTAATTTCAAAGCTTTAATGTAGTTTGAAAACGTCTCATTTAAAATTCTACAAATGTTGGCATTAAACCTTGATGATAACGAGCACATCGCAGAAATATTTTGAATAAAATCACAGTATGACTGTTCATTCCCACATATTATATTACTTTTCATATTTACTTTGTTTTCTGAGCTCCTTGTACCGTGGTGTTTAACGTTGTAGCTATAAACGGTTTTTGAAAACGAGTGGATTCAATTAAACTCAAGACTTTTAAAAGAATATTTTGTTCCACTGGCAATGAAAAAGTCACGACTCAGTTACAGCCAGTGTCCAGATATTCACTCGACAATCTGCGAGATGATTCAAATGTCATGCACTCAAAGAGTGATGTGTCCCTTTTTTGCTCCATTTGCTGTTCGACCAGGGGTACCCAAACTTTTCAAGGGAATGGGAAAACAGCTACAGAAGAAATGTGTCTTTAAAAATCAAAATAAATGACACGTAAAAACATCATTTTTAAAAAAGTACGCTCAATGAACCCCTTGATAATAAACAAGTATTATAATTGTACAATTGGTTTCACCCTCACTATCGGAAACACAGCTTTGTTAAATATTCGTAAATTATTAAGAAGTAAAGATGTCACAAAAACAGGTACAAGCATATAAATATATATTTAGGGTGTTCAATGAGGAAACAACGAAACTTCGAAGATAATCTCTTATGTCCATTTTAAGCATAGTTTTTCTAAGGAACAGCTTCGAAATTTCGAATGGCTAAGCCGCAATAAGCACTCAAAAGTTGATTTGAAAAAAGGTTTTCTATGCAAAATTTGCTTTTCAGAAACATATAAACACTCCAGAAACATGTAAATCTATATCCATACTAATATATAAAGACAGAAGGGTTATAGATGGAATTACTCTTTCCGTCTAAAAAATACCCTGGCAACGCAGGGAACTTCAGCTAGTTCTTTATTATTTACAAAAGAAAGGAATATATTTGTTTACAAAGGAAAATTAATACAGAAATAAAAAAGCGAATGTTTAATGTCAGGTGGTCTCTTCCTTGGATCCTCGCAGTCGCATGATTTAAGATGTGTCGTAAGCAGTGATTTATTGAGTATGATTCGGTACGTGCAATATGAGAATAGGCAATGACACAAAATATATTTTTACATTTTATACATAAACTATATTTTCATTTTTCAGTCCAAATCAGAACTATTGCATTTTATTTGTATTTTTTCCCGAATTTCAGGCTATCTAACAAAACCATAAACATATCTCAAAAGGCCGCAGGCTACTTACTTTTCTTTCAATTTCTACGCGCACTGTAAATTAGTAATGTAGATTAGATAGATCTTGATATCGACATTAATTTAAAATGCGGATAAACTTAGATTTTTTATTTATTTTCATTTATTTACTTACTTATTTACTTGTGTTGATTAATAAAATGTAGTTCTCTGGTAAGATCTCGAGGTCTTCCAGCATTCATACACCAGGTGAATGCCGGAGCAGTACCGTAATAAACGGGCCAATGATCGCGCGCGATCTTTCCTTCCTCTTTCTTGTCCAATCCTCCCCCCTTACTTTCCCCACACTTACACTAACATACACTACTTAACTTACACTAATACCACACATGCCGGGACAGCGGTCGGAAGCTTCGAGCTTGTCCCGGCTGGGGTCATGCATGGCAAGGGAAAACCCCACTAGCCGCCGGTAGGTGGGCGCCGGATCTTGCCATCCAGCGGAGGGGAGGACCACCGCACCCTTCCGTAAAAAACATGCACGACACTTACGGGACTAATGACCTTAGCCGTTCACGCACTCGGAATCACTAACAATCAATCAATACAGCATTCGTTGCGACCCGTGGCACCCCTGGTTTTGTGGGTGAATGTAGCCACCGGCCATCCAACAAATAGCCGCGCCACTGACGCGAGCAGA
Source organism: Acheta domesticus (assembly GCA_031308135.1). Lineage (NCBI taxonomy): Eukaryota > Metazoa > Arthropoda > Insecta > Orthoptera > Gryllidae > Acheta > Acheta domesticus. The sequence continues at coordinate 100,481,290 of JAHLJT010009355.1, read as the reverse complement.
TTGCGATCGGCAAAGGCAGTGAATGCGAGGATCAAGAGACTTCGCAGAGAAAAAAGGCACTCTGCCCTTCCCGCCCTCCATTGCTCGCGCCCGGGGCACAGCAAATGAAAAGCCAGCTCCGGTCGCGAAGCAAGCTCCACATTGGCGGAATTAGAGCGTAGGTGTAGTGACTCTTTTCAAAATAGTACTGTGTAGATGGCCATCTTCTGACTACAGATCCATAAACAGAAATGAGGCCTGTGGGCAATTTGTAAGGAAGATTTTCTATCATAACCTGGAATTTTTATCATCTTTCAAAACGCCCGCTGGCAAAGAAAAGGGTCGTTCGAACCACCGTCTGCTGTCACACGTGACGGAACACATAATAAAATAAAACCGCTTATGTCACAGATGAATACATGGACAACCTTCATCTACATCTGTTTATCATGAACTGTCTCTGTGCTTTCTATATTTCACTGCCAAAAATTTAGCAATCTTTAGTACAAGAGGTTTCACAACGTTTGTCACTATGAAAATTATATTAAATTTACAGAAAACGCTGCCACAGTTAAATAAACGGCCAAATCTGGAATAATGAGAAGAATTCTGTAATCATTATGGACACGTTCTAACAAATAACAGTACACATAATACAGTGAAGACTTCTACGTATACATTTTCGAAGGAACGTCGCTCTTTCTGACCACAACTCGCCGCATATATACCATGGAGCAACAACGCATATCATTACTTCCTTCCGTTCTCCTAGTCTCTAGCAATCAATGAATGCTCATTGTTTTCCCCTGGAACGTCTTCGTCATGTTTTGATCTCCCGCATTTTCGTAGTTTCTCCCCATTTTTCCATTAATCACCTTGTCTTATACTAAAATAAGCCTCATACATGAGTATTTCCTTAAAAAAATACAAAATTTTAAAAAAAGAGAGACTTCGTTCCAAAAATAATGGAAGTAAAATTACTCTCGATTTTCATTTGGAATGATATTTTGGCTATACATTTCATTGAAGAAAAGTAATGTAATAATTTCTTTTCTTAGACCATTTTCTATTGTTAAGTATGAGTTACTTACTTTCAAAAGAATAGCGGGAGTTATTTTGGCGATGGGTGACTCAATAAGTGGACCAAAAAATACTAGTCAATAGAAATATGTCGAGCGATGATAATAAAAAGTAAAGAACTTATTCAAAAAGTTTAAATAAAACGCTTTTTGACAATCCATGTGGAATATCGGACTTCGCCTGTTACTTTCTTTTCGAAAGGTCGACATAATACTTTGGTTTTCTAAGAGGCTGACGGCTAGATGTTCTATACGACTGCCAGACCGTAAAGAACAGGAAGACGCGAGAGTGATGAGCAATTCAATGACTGGGGCTAGCTATCAATGGAAGAAAGCTGAGTGCTGCTTTCACTATGAGACACAGTTGCCCCATCGACAGACAGCAAGTTTAGCATATAGTGGAGGCTCTTCCAAAGACAATGTGATGGGGCAGCAGATAGAATAAAAGAACGCATAACACAGGCGAGCGGACACCTTGTAGATCACGTCTCATATACCAGACTTTCTTTTTTACAAAAAAAATGACAAACTCCAAACCTTCTACAAGATACGATTCTTGCCGTTGGCGAGGGACAGAGAATTTTCATCTGCCATGCAGAAAAAGATTTCAACTGAAAGAAGGTGTTATTTTACCTACTGATGTTTACATGAAGTTTCGCTATTTTAGCGATGATCCACGCATTATCTGGGAGAACTCTTACTAGGATTAGCTTTCAATTGACAAAAAGTCCTATGTTGCCGTTAGAATGCCACACCAAAGGTCCACCGTTACGTCCGCAAGCATATCATTGCAAAGCTTTGTGTAAACCGTAGGAGTTCCTTGTGATGGGACCTTGAAAACAGAAAGAAAGTACGAATGACACCAGTGAGGTGTATTTATCACATTATAGCTCTCGGGACTTATAAAGAAAAAACTCGATCGATTCACTCGATCTAATAGATTATCGAAAATAGAATTATCGCTTTCCCACAATCTCTATTTACTCTGAACATAGAACCTGGCTACGAAACTCCTACGTAAAACTGCACTTGATGTTCCAATCGAAAGGTAAGCAAGGAACTATTTACTTCCTTTTAAAAAAGTCGACATAATACTTTCGATTCTTACGAGTTCCAGCCGCCCACACGACTTCCGTTTTTCATAAGGCGATTTTAAACTTATATTTGATGAAGAACAACTCAATAATCGGGGCCAGTTATCAATAAAAGAAGGTCAAGTGTTGGAAACATTACACCAAACAGTTGCTCCACAGCAACGCGTTTACCATATAGTAAAGGCTTGTCCAAGACACTGACGTAACGGAACAGCAGATAAAATAAAAGCGCATATGACACAATGAAAGCGGACGCTTAACAACCTGCGGCACGTATAAATAAAAATGAAGAGCTGACTACGAAACTGCTGCGTAAAACCGTGCTTTGCATCCGAGAGACGAAAGGTGTTTTTTTTTTTCAGGAAAGAAATGTCTAACATTGACGTTCCGCTTTTCTTACGACTATTGTCATGTGATGTTGCGAAAGAGTGATCTAATAGCCGGAATCGTTTATTAAATAACAATATTAAGTGCTGCAGCTACTGTTCTATACTGTTGTTCCATCGTCAAGCGGCAATATCATCACATTATTGCGGCTCGCTCGAAATTCTGTTGTTCCACGTGGTGATGGGACAGCAGAGAGAATATAAAAAAAAATGACAATCCGGAGTCCATGGGAGGTGGCCCAACGCGCGGAAGATTCTTTATCCGAATGTTACGTGACCACTTCCCAAGTAATATAAACACTTGTGAAATGTTCATCCTATGATATGATTGCCACAGAACAGATTACTATGCACGGAGAGTGTGTTAGAAGACACTTGGGGAAAACCTGGTCGTGTAGATATAAGTTAATACGTCTGTTTAATAATCACGCAAAATTACTCAGAAAACTAGTGTTGAAGCAGTTAAAATTGTTAAGTAGGTTGGCGATGCATCGAGGAAGATTTTAGTATGTTGATCAACTGTGATTTACTGATTTAAGTATGTTGATTTTAGTATGTTGTTAGAACTTAAAATCAGAATAATGAACTGATATGTTCTGGTTGATCCCGAAATATAGCATTCTTTACCTTGAATTTGATGGTTATTAAATGAGAGATCCCTTGGGTATTGGAGGAAAGAATTACAGCGTCGTCTTTGGATGAAATGCGGCGACGTCTTTAGATGGCATTCAGCAGCCGCTGATAGGAAAATAAATATCAGTGAAAGTCCGTACGCTTCCCTGGGCTCTTGCAACCATCGAGACCTCAACAGAGATAACGTCGATTGCGGTTGGAAAGAGTGGCATCGAAAAAAAGGAAGATTTGTATTCACGATTCATTGTAGAAATATTCTTCGTATTGGATATGGAAAGTACATTTAGAGTAGAAAAATATACTTGTTTCCCATTTTCTAAATTATTTTCCTCTAAATTTGTACTGAATATTGCGGCCAGTCAAAAGAAAATAGAATATCATTTTAGTGAGAAAACTCTCTATAACCTCTTATGAAAGCAAGTAAAACGAAAGAAAGAGAAATGATGAGAAAAATAATGACAAATGTCCAAAACTCTTCTCTACAAAATGATTCTCGGCATTGCAGATGAAAGGCGGGTTTTGACCTGACACATTCTTCAATATGTGTGGAATAAGGATTTCGATTTTTTATAAGACCGCCTGGTAGTTGTTTCTGTAGTACAATTCTCAAACTTCCGACAGAGAAGTAGGAATTACCTTTATGCTGCATGAATTACCTTTATGCTGTATCACCACTAAACCAGACTTTTACCCATTGAAAGTAGTGGTGAAACCACATGTACTCTCTTGCATTATTTATAACGTTTACGCGATATTATACTACTTGAACCAGAAAAAGCGTTTCCAAAACCGTAAAAATTGAGAAAAAAATGTTGAACTCATTTCTGGGAAACGTTTGACAATGTAGAAATTTCATGAAAAAAAGACATCAGCGTGATCCCTCGGAGAGTTTCGATTTTAGTGAAACTCCTGTCAACAGTTTACGCACTATCGTTGGTCTCAGGCAGACAAACACGCTGGCAGGCAGGAAGATAGTGACGGACAGACAGTCTGAGAAAGACAGACAGACCAGCGGACACAGACGCCTAGACAGAATGACACATCGACAGACAAGACGTTTTGTTGTAAACAACAATTTTGCGAACAAAGACCCACAAACCGAAAATTCTGGCTGCAGGACCAGAGGAATCAATTTACTTTATGTAAGACGACTTCCTTTACACTACGAAGTAGTGAGAGATACATTAAATATTCAAGTGCCGCATTCATCGCGCCACACTGTTGCTCCACAGTCACATGGCGAGCTTACCACATGCCGCAGTGAAGACTCGTCCGAGCCACCACTGTCTGCCGTTCCACCTCGTGATGCGATAGCAGATAGGATAAAAGCGCGTATGACACAGGGGAGCGGACTGCTTATGGGCCTGGCGCGCGTTTATATTCAATAGGCGCGGCAACAGCGGTAGTGGCAGCGGTCCCCTGACGACAGCACTCAAAAGCCAGCGCGGCCTCCCTCTGCTCCTCCGCGTCCCGCTCTCTCTGCGACGGCTCGCGGGACCTCGTGCGCATGCGTAACCAGCTACAATGGCTCTCGCCGCGGGACTGGCAGAGACAGGCGACGACCCGAGGGCGCGTCACCCGGATGGAGATGTACACGGTATCACTCACCAAGTGTGAGTTCAGAAAGTATTCACGAGGAAGGATTTAACATTTAAGGTAAAAATTATTTTTGGCTTTTACCTCTTATCGTATCGAACACAATCGGCTTACTTCCGCAGCAACACTACCGCCTCGCGCCAGGAATGGCTTCTTATTAATAACTTCAAATTTTAAAGCGCAGTGACGCTTCGCTACGCGTGTCAAACGACACGACGACACCGCGGCCTTCGCGATTAACTTAAAACATTCTTGAGACTGTCCAACGCTTAATTTTCAACGTATTTTATGCCAGTCTGTTTTTGCTACACACTTTTAGCTTCACCTTTGCTACATGCTTTAAGGCGCAGTCACGCTTTGCTACGCGAGTCTCATGCATTCGATCTACGCACTTAATATGAAACGCATTATTTCCAGTTGTCACTCGATCTATGTAAATAGAATTATCGCTTTCCCACAATCTCTATTTACTCTGAACATAGAGATAAATGCATTTCTGAAAATGTAATTAATAGTTATTTATGTCACGAGTCCTTAAAGACTAATAGAAGACGAGACACATACAATGCTTTTTGTTATTTCTAGTTTATCGCTCATTCAAAATAAACTTATCACTTTCATGAGTTAAGAAAAATTGCATTACTCTCGGTTTTCTGTAGCAAGCGTCGGTTGTGTTGGATAATTTGTTTGTGATTAAACAGTTGAATGCTTTTTCCGCTAATGCAAGCTGATTGAGAAAAAAATGTCCTGGAATTTCGAAGTATCAGCATATATTTTCGTGTCAATGGTATTCTGGAGGAAGCAGACTATGCAAGATATAGTTTGATGCCTTCTAAATCTGTAACCACTTATGAAAAAGCGTATGGTTTATTTTGTGATTGAAGAACGAAAAGGAATGTTCAAGGCATTCACGAAGATTTATGTTTGTTTGAACGAACGATCAAAAACATTAAAACCAACTAGTCTCTTGTCATACTTTAGTATGCTGAAATAATGTATAAAATACACGAGAAGACTGAGTATCCACGTAAGTTATTCATTCCCTATAATTTGAAATAATAGTAAATACTGAAGGCTAATTATTTAAAATTTATTTGAATATACCAAAATAAAGTTATTAAATATTTGAAGAAAAAATCTAAGCTAATTATAAGCCTAAATAATCGGAAGAGCAAGTAACTAAGTTCTTACTAGAGGCTGACGATTACATATACCTGCTTTTGAAGGTCATTCTTATTTTTGGAGTATTTGGTGCTTGCCGGGGATGAGAACTTACAGACTTGACCGTGAACAATATAAAAGAGAAAGGGGTACACATTCCTCTGAAAATTGTTTACGTTTATTCCCAAAAATTGTGTTTTGTGTTAAAATCATATTTATCCCACGATTTACGAGCACTGATAAAATCTAAATCCGAAAGTCCACTAAAATATTCTTAACGGACTCCGAGCATTTTAATGGCCGTTGCTATGGATGCGTTCTTAAAGCGTTGTTTAAATGGTTGGTTGCTAAGGGGCTAAGTGCGTGCTTACTAACGTAAATAACAAAAAATGTTTTATATTTACCAATATTTGTACATGTATGTTTGAGTGGACTATTACAGGGAAATCTGCTACACATCTTAAATAAAAAGCGTAAAACAATACATAATTATGAACCCTGCCTTCTTTTCTAAAGGGTCATGTGGGTGTTTTGTAAAGCAGACATGTGACAAACGATTGCTGGACATTACATATACATTCATATCTAATCTTTGCATTTAAAATACCCGATCTTGGAACTCAAAAATCTCTTCAATTCGCTGTTGCAACTCGAACAAAAGTCGCCAACCAAAAAGGCCACGACCAACTACATTCCAACAACACAATGTATTGAATTCGATGTAATGACAATTAATTTTGAGACGAGTTAAAATTCTAAACGAAAACCCTTAGTGTTTTAAAAATACAGATGACTCCGTAAGAAATATCTGAACATCCGCGTTAATGAACATTCAAAACAAGTGAATAAGGAAGCATTGTTGTGCTACAAATGATCAGAAACGTTATGAATTGACGTTCTTTTCTCCGCGATTGGTGCATAGCTAAATGTGCACCCGGCCACTTTGATGCGAAACGTCTTGGAGCGCGGCACCGCCCACCCACGGCAACAGGCGCGGCGATATCACCAGCCGCGCTGGAAGCGACTTCGTTAAGCTAAAAACCGCTATACTTTCTCATCGGCAACCCGTCCACTCATCCTGCGGAACAGCCTGCAGCGCGCCGGGGCCGAACCGGCGGGCGGGGAGTGGCGCAGGTGGCGGGCTCCAGCAGGGCGAGAAGCCACCTCCGGAGGCGCCGGCAACGGACGGGAGGGAGACACAGAGCGGACTGAAAGGGAGAAGTGTGATAGGGAAAGAAAAGAAGAGAGAGAGAAGAAAAGACAGGGAGAGAGAAGAAAAGACAGGGAGAGAGAAGAAAAGACAGGGAGAGAGAAGGAAAGACAGGGAGAGAGAAGGAAAGACAGGGAGAGAGAAGGAAAGACAGGGAGAGAGAAGGAAAGACAGGGAGAGAGAAGGAAAGACAGGGAGAGAGAAGGAAAGACAGGGAGAGAGAAGGAAAGACAGGGAGAGAGAAGGAAAGACAGGGAGAGAAAGAGAGACATACAAGTAGACAGAGACGAGAAAAAAGAAAGGTGCTTTGAAGAGATTGTGAAGCCCAATCTCCAGGGTAAATGATCCACTTCTTAATTTTTTTCTCATTCATTTAACGTAAAAACTAAAAGGTGATGTATGGAGACGGACGAGGACAGATACACTTACTGTCCAGAAGCAAAGAAAGGGAGAGAATTTGCTCAGTGTGTCAAAGTAAAATGTGATCCAAACGGGTCCGTGAAAACCAAGGCCAGGGGGGATATACCAGCCCATTCATGCCTGGACGCACACAGCCCAACAGAAAATATCCAGTCATAATACGCGTCTATCTGAAATATCAATCATACAATAACAACAAACAAAACATCTTAAAATACTTCGTGAGCCCTTTAATTCATCGTCGATAGTACGTAGCGATTCTTGGGATCTCTGAAGCTTCAACACTCCGCATAGATACGAGGGTACTTGGCCAAGTGTAAAAAAAAAGAAATGGTACGAAAAGTGTACTGTATCAAAATATTTATTTCAGTGGATTTACTGCTGGGTTGTTCACCACACGGTCTTGAAAACGTTTCTACTATAATGGACAACTTCTCTAGAACAGGCATATTCATAACTTGAACACTTCTCCGCGAAAGTTTCTCCAATTTAGGACAGTTTTAGTACAGTAATTGAAAACTGATTAAATAATATTGAGACTGGAAGTCTTTCTTATCTTCCTGAATGGTCAATGAAATGAAAATGTTAAGAGAATAATTTTTAATTTACAGCGCGTTTTTCGAATACACAGATCAAAAGAACATTCCTTCAGGAACTCCACAACGAAATCTCTGTAATCAATTTCAACTAACGGGATTTCTGTAGTTCATCAAAGTGCATTAACTTTTCAAAATGCAAAATACATTTTGCCATTTTGTTGATATTTCTTTATGATTCTTCAAAACTATGTTTTTGCGCACGATCTTTGGAAAATGAAGAAAACTATTAGTTGCACAGAGAGAGAAGGAAGAATACCTAAAACTCTGGATTATATGAGAGCAGCCCTCCATCAGTTTAGAAAAACTACAAATTCCTTGAAGTTTGGCTGAAACTTACAAGACACTTAAATGTAATTCCAGCGAACTTCTACTCACATAACCTACACATCTTCAGAACGAGCGCTCTAATTTGTCAGCAATTAAGGGAACACGGCCTCCAATCAACCTACATTCAAGTGTTACTTCACTGGATCACGAACGCACATAACCCTAGCTTCACAAGTTACTTCACCGCTAATTGCCGCGCCAGTTCCTCCGATCCGCAACTTTCGTGCAGCGAACGGTTCGCCTCCAACAGCACCGCTCTCCGCGCCCGGCCCAGTCCGCGGCGGAGAGAGGAACTTTCCTACAGTGAGTGTTAAATGAATCCGGGCGCGTCAACTACGGTATTCATTAGTCCGTAAATGTAGTGAGTGTTCTCGCAGTGTACTCACGAACGTGGGATGGATACCGCCCTAGACGTCGGCTTGCTGGGGTTTTTCCCTCCAGGTATGTCCCGACTACGGCACTGTCTGGTCGGGACAAGCCCGTAATTCCCTACTAGTTTATCGTCATGGATAATATCGTAGTGCAGTAGTATGTGTGTGCATGAGAGGGGAGAGGAAGGCCGAAGATAAGGAAGGAAAAATAGTTCGCGGTCCGTGGCCCCATTTGTTAAGGTACTACTCCCGCATTCGCTTGGTATTAATTGGAAAAACACCGTAAACTACAAATCAGAGCACCAAGCCGGTGCAATTCTCCTCCACACTGAGGCTGAATTCGACCTACAGGTAGGTATCTAGCTAGTGTCGAAAACTCGTCACTGCAGAGACTCTAACCCTAGAACCTCCCGATCAGAGACGCCGCAGCGGTAAAGCTGCTGTCATTAAGTCATCACAGCCCATGGAACTTTCCTCGAGCGCTTCCGGTGGTGCCGGATCGGCAGGCTCACTTCCGCCTCCGCAGGCGCCGTCTGGGACAGGACCAGAATATCTGCGCTCCTGGCAAGCAAGCTCCACGCCCCTCCCCGCTAAATTTTAAGTTTCAAGAACACACTGTAAGAATACATTTTCTTATTCATCTACCACATGAACACGCATTTAAGTCTGTAGCAACTAACCATCCAAACAACCAATTACCGTATGTAAGCGAATCTAATGCGCCATCGAATCTAATGCGCATCCCATATTTGAAACTTAAAAACTGTGAAGAAAGGGTTCGTATCAAATGTAATGCGACAGAATAATAGGTATGGATTTTTATTTAAATTTATGAAATACAACAATGGATTTATCGTATACATAAACTATTAAATTATGGATTTGAGTTTCTTAATGTTAGGTGACACATTGGTAAAGAAGAAAATTAGGGAACATAAATAAGTGAAATAAGGAAAGTACACATTCAAAATGAATTTATTAATACAATAAATTACAAGCGTGAAACACCATTATTCCCTACGGAATGGATTTAGCACTCGAATCTAACGCGTCGTCGACTCTAATGCGCACCACGATCTTGAGTTCTACATTTGGTCGAAAAAGATGCAAATGAGATTCGCGTAAATACGGTATATCTGCGGCCTTAGCTCCGAGAGTCCATAAGGACTTGACCGCGTAACAAGTCTTTTTATTAAGAGCTACGTCTTTGGACATCTTCCTAGAAGGCTTACTTAAAGGCCTAGTAACATAAATAACTATTAAGTACAAATATACATGATATGAGTACAAAACAATTTATTCCGGTACATTAAGTCTCGGATTGTAAGTCGCTCTTCCGAAATGCGCTTTCTCTCCAAACTCCAAGCACAAATAACCGTTTAAGAAATAAAATTACTCCCAAATTACGTACGTTAAATAGAAAAATAATTTGACATTGATAACGCTATATTGTAGGAACGCTATATTGTAATTGTTATATTATAGGGACATTCCAAGGTTGTGCTTAATTGGTTTAATACAAATTTTAAAGGTTTATGTTTGAAAATGTCCCACCTGATAAATACGCCTCTCTTATCTCCAAGGCATGCCTCTGGTCTTAATGATAGTTTGACTTCCAGTAAAGCAGTACTACCATGTCAGTAGATCAAATCGCATCATCTTACTACATTTCAAACTCGATTCATAATTTCCCAATCCATAATTTCCAAATAATCCATAATTTCATAGTAAGATTTTCCATTCAAGACGTTTATTCCTAATGGATGCATTCCAACCACGAGAGACTCAATTCACATATGTGTGCAGGGTAGAATTGGAATCTGCGATCCTTTGCAACGCTGTGCCTGTTGAGCATTTTAACCACCTGGCCATCAAGACAGGCAACTGATGACGTTTTTATGCTTCAATAAACCTCTCAACAATCGAAACGTGAAAATAAAAAGCACTTAGAAAAAAAATTTCAACAATTGCAAGCACGTCATATGTCACACATTGCATACACACTATATGTAATTTTTGTATTTTATATCTTAATATCTATTATGTATTTTCCGATAAAGTTCAAAAGTTGCTTTAACTACTGTCGCGGTCACAGAGAAAAAAGAAAGAGAAGAACTACTTATCTGATAGTTTCCAAATTTAAGTCCAATTTAATCCAGTGAGAGCAAATCCGTGTGTTGCAATGAGACATGTTACGAAAATATAATCAAATGCATAATGAAATGTTTAGTTATCTAATAACGGATTTTTTAAATTTTAAGTTTATTTTTTTAAATATTCATAACTTGTATACTTAACACTTTTCCTTATTTACTAACACGTTCCGACCTACCGCTTAGGTCCACGATTTTTCTAATAGTACCATATACATGTAAGTTTAACATAGTATGTTACTTACCAACGCCATCAGCTTATCTTTCTCTCGACTAAATAATGTAGGAAGATACGATTAACGTAAATAATGGTACGTCCTCTAAAAGATGTTACGACAACATCCATTCAGATCATGAATATTTTGGAGGACAAATTCCTCTCCATTGATGTTGCAGGCAATAGGCTGTGGGTGAATTTTAGAAAATAACTTTTTCAATAGGAATGGAACATAAATGGAATTCTGAAAAAATCCTGCTGCGAGAAAAGTAATCTTTCATTCATTTTTGTGGTATTAATATTTTCAGAATGGGAATGCTTATAATACCAACTAATCTTTCCGACATTTCAAAACATATTTATTCTCGTTTGTGGTATACTTTAAGTTTCTAACGTATAAAGTTTCTATTCCTCTGAAATCACTTTTATTATTGCAGGAAATCATTTGACTCTTGTAACAGTAGGTACTTGTAATTAATCTACTATTTATTTGTTATTGTTTTGTGGCAGTATGTAGTTCCCTTCTCGCCGATTGAAGATCTATATGATAAGTGTATATTAACACGTCGAACAAAATTTCTCATACGTTAATGTCTCTATGTATGTATGAATGTACAAATATGTATGTACTTAGCTTTACAGCCCGTGAACGGGATCAGGCCTACCGGCAACACCTCTGCCTCGCGGTCATGGGTTAAGGTGGGAGGTGTGGTTAGCACGTAGACCTCCACACCGTATTCGGTCTTCTCAACCTCAGATGTGAGTGTTATCATCACACAGCAACATGTACTGGGACATTGCAAGGAAAACGCACACTATAGTCTCGCCTCGACCGCGAATCGAACCCGGGGCCGCGTAGTGGAAATCGAGCACGCTGTCCAAGATAAGTCACGAGGCTACTTTAATGTCCCTAATTCGTTTTAATCCCAATGCAACAAAACACAAAGTCCCAAATAAGTTCTTACGTCGAAATACATTTTCAGATAGTTTTAAAATCAACAATTACGAATTGCCGTTGTCAAAATTGCCAGCTACCAACTCGCAAAATGTAAGAGCCGACAAAATAGAGGCGATCGAAATCCGGTATCTGCGACCTCTAAGCACCCTCGTCATAGTTCGCAGGTTCTGCCGAATTTTAGTCTTCGCATAAAAAGCCTTCATACCAGAATTAGTAACACTCAAACTACCTCGAAACTCCTCTTTCCCAGCTAATACCAAATTGTTTGAATTTTCCACGAATCTCTCCAATTTCCAGATTGTCAGAGTAGATATTCGCTAAGACACTCCTCCTCACTCTCTCCTCTGCGACACGCAGGCGGCAAGGGTCAGAGGGTGTTCTCTGACAGTAGTTTGCCTCTCACTCCAATCCTCAACAGCATTCCCTACCGATTCCACCACTTCCCCAGGCAATATCGAATTCCGGGAATTTCTCACCAGCCCTTAACTTCCCCTAGGTGATGATACTGCAACATACTCGGAGACGTGACCGTACATTTTTTAGTATCATGGAACGTTTTATTTCAAGCTCGAAGACCACGTTGCCTCAAAAAGCAGGACAAAAGATTTCCAAAACGCAGAACCGAAAAGGTATGCGAATGCCTGTGCAGCCCTGTCCCTAATTCTACTTCACGTTGTGGGTGCGCAAACTTCAACTTGACCCGTTGTGTGTGTGGTGTGGGGGAGTGTGGTGTGTGTGTGGGGGTGTGGGGGTGTGTGTGTGGGGGGGTGTGGTGTGGTGTGTGTGTGGGGGTGTGGTGTGGTGTGTGTGTGCGTGTGTGTGTACAAGAGAGGCAGTGGACACAACCTGCCAGTAACTTTTCGCTCCGGACAGTCCCCAATTAACGAAGTTCGCCGCCAATTCCGGGAATTTGTCAACCAACACCGAGGTCCTTGAATTTTTCAGGATACCCTGACTTTCGCCGAATGTCCACCCTCGCAGGCCAGAGATCGTGGGCAGAGCTCGTGCTAAACTTTCCAGCCACCGTCCTCCTCACCCTCCAACTACCAACATTCGTTCATAATCTCACTCACGGGGGATCCAAGGAATACTGACTGCAGCCAATATTCCTTAGATTTGTCCCCATTTATTCATTATTTTCTTCTCCATTCGTTATGTTTAGTTCTCCCTGTACACACAACGTGCCCAATCTCTCCGTTATCATCTCTTATTTGGCAAAACTCCCTGAAAAGTCAACCTCACAAAACAGTACACACAACTTCTTGAATTTTCAAGATCATGAAAGTGAATGACACAAAAGTAAGGAAGATGAGTACAAAATGGAATACAACAAAAATGAAAGAGGAGAAGGACATTCGTATTAAGAAGAATATTCACAATAAAAAGCGAAGAAAATCAGTATCCAAATTAAGAAGAAATACATTCGAATATTACATAGAAATGAAAATAAAAATGAAGGAGAAGAAAAGCAGAAAAAGAAAACAAACAAGAAACCCCTTCCTACTCAGTAACCAGTCGAGGCCTTGTAAAGCATGAAAGCTAAATGAAAAAAATGTCGGGAAAACAATAGAAGCTGACATCCAACCAGAGCCATCAGTGGTAGATGTTATAACTACTTGGAAAGTATTTGCAACATCGCCTTTTAACTGTACTGGCACCGATTTATGTATAATAATTAGCTATCAAAACACTTGTTGATACTTTGGCTTTGCAAGGCCTCAGTTCTTCCCGCGTGTGCGCTCTGCCGCCCCCCTGCCGCGCGCTGCACTTGCCCCAGAGGCTGCGCGGAGGCGGTGGGCGGAACCCGCCGCGGCTCCTCGCTCTCCTTTCGCCGACCTCCGCCTCGCGTCGCCACCGCCGCCGCCGCCGATGCATATGTATGCCGCCGCCGGGCGGTGGCAGTGACATTCCGCTCCGGAGGCCATAACAACTCGCTCGCACTGGGGCATCCGAACCGGTTCGCCACCACGGAACCGTTCGCGCCACGCCATTTGCGGGGCGAGTCGAAAATCGAGAGTCGAAAGCCGCACTTCGGCCAAATTAGCCGCGTAAAATGTATCAGTGCGTAGGATATCAACGTTTTTTTTTATTTCCTAAGAATGACACTGAATCACTACTGCAGGAGCATTGGTAAAGATTCTCTATAGAACCGTACGCATCGTTAGCGAATGGAATCGAAAATCGAAAGCTGCACTTCGGCCAAATTAGATACGTAAAATGCATCAGTACGTAGGATACGAGCGATTTTCAATTTTCTTAGATATGAGACTAAAAACACTACTGCAGGAGCATCAGAAAAGATTCTTTAAGGAACTGTTGTTCGTAACATTTACGGCGCAAATCGAAATCGAGAGTCAAAAGCTGTGTTTTTCTGACAAATTAACCGCCAAAAATGTATCAGAACGTAGGGTACAAGTCCATTATTTCTGATTGAGGAATAGCTAATCTGGAGCATTCGAAAAGGTTGCCTGAAAAGATCAGAACTCTTCACGACGTTTGTGGAGCGAGTAGAAAATATAAATTTGAAAAATGTACAATTCTGTCAAATTAGCAGCGCAAAATATTTTAGAACATTGGAGCGTTTTTTCGGTTCACAAAACCAGGGGCATATTCACTGGTTCGTCAGGTAACCGCTCGCGCGGTTTCGGGCAGAATCAAAAATCAATCGTCGAGAACTGTATTTCTGGCAAACCCACAGTGCAAAATAGTGTAAAGATGGGAGTTTTCTTAGTGATGCCACTAGATCACAAATTCAGGAAGTTCTGAACCGGTTCATCACGCAAAACACGGAGCGAAGTCGAAGATCTACAAATGAAAGTTACGTTTTTCCACGATCCGACAGTGCACAACTTACTACTTTCTGACTAACCCTTTTATACTAGTAATTTGCAATAGTGAAGAGGGTTTGCGAGAATAAATAATCGAGACAGAGCGAATATCCAAATAGACAACTAGCGAGAAAATTCATTCAAAGCACTCAATTATTTTAAAGAAAATTGGACACTAATACTTTTATCGCTAATCTTTCTCGCATAATTTTTCTCACTAAATTGTGATTCAAGAAATATATGACAAATACGAAAAGAACAGAGTAAATTTGTTGAACTCTTTTGCGAATTTCTTCACTTAATTTAAAAGTTCTGTACGGAATGTGTTGTATATTCAAAGAAGAGGCAAAGTTGGTTTTGGTGTGACCTTTGGTGCACAGGGAGAAAGAGCTTGACACAAACATTTGTTTTTTCAACTGTCGAATGTCTCAGGATCCTTCATGCTTCCTACACAAGCAAAAAATTCATTCCCTGCACATGCTAATAGCTTTGATACGCATTTTCATTATAAAAACTTTATTATTTTAATTAATATTCTATTAACAATGGAATATATTATCATGTAGTTTGTAAACTATAGTTATTAAATGAAGTAAAGAAACTCCAAATTGAAACTGAATGATTGTTAAATGGGTCCAGCTATTTGATTCTCTCCTCAGAATAGTCGAAATAAAATGTAGGGCTTGCGTTGGTGTCGTAATTAAGAAACTGACATCAAAAATACACTTATCTAGTACTCGTTTATTCGGACAGGAAAATGCAACAGTCTAATGGAAATGGATTTTAATTGGACAAAAATTCTTGCATCAGAACTCTACGCAGCAATTCCTCCTCTTTATAACACAATGAGCTGTGAAAAAGAAATCATGAATAAATATGTAGTAGTAAGGTCAATTTAGTAGGTGTACAATGTGGCTTTGTGTCACAATAAACCACGGCCTACAATAGAATTGCATTTAACATATTAAAGATCCTTCACATAATCTTTTTATCGGGTCGCAAGAAAATTATCACTTTACTCCTTCTGATTCTCCGGTAGTCTCAACGGGTATTTCAATAAAGTGATTGGAGTGAGGTGGAGTTACGATACTTGTGGTGTTTATTTATTATATACATTTTAGTTCAGTTTAGTTTGATATTTTATGTCAATTTAAAAAAATCATGTTAATCATATTAACTTTGTAGATCTTATCCTTAATTTTTGTCATATATTTCTTTACCTATTCATTTCAAAGTCAATTACTTCATTCATAGTATTTATTCTTCTCATTGTACAATAAGGAATTTAAAAAATCCTTATTTTCATATGGTACTTTAGATAGCAGCCATGCGGCCGGAAAGCTTTACGCTAAATTAAATTTGATATTCACAAAATATTTCAATTTCTATTTAGGAAGGAGTAACAAAAATAATTCGTAATGCAGAGCACAATCACTCTCCTCTGTCACGACTGATGTCTCAACCCCCACCCACACATGCACTAGAGTAAGCGTCAAGATGCCTAGCAAGTAAATAAGGAGTTCTAAATTCCAGGTCGAAATGTGTGGAAGGTGAAGCAAGGTCACCGTGGCTAAAATCCCCATTCATTCAACAGCGACTCCCGCGTGAAGTGGCATCAATCACAATGCGAGATAAGTATCGGCAAGGACGATGAATATCTCTACAAGTCTTCCGACAACATCGAAGTTCTAGATTAACATCGAGTTGCAATAACCGACTAGGACTGATCGTTGGTCAAAACTCAAAATATACTGTGCTCGTAATAAATACTCAGCTTAGGACAGTAATGGAATTTCAGCGAATGGCCCAAAATATTTTTTGCCATTTTTTAATAAAACCGTGAAGCATTGTTTAAGGCTTCACAGAACTCACTACACATAACTATTCGTCTGAACGTTTTCTATTTTATCCATTCTATAAATAATACTCTTAAGAAAAAAAATGACGGTTTTGTACCATTTGTAAGAATGCATTGATGGAAAGTCAGGCGCGCATGCAATCCGCCACACACGTTACGCTATAAATCACTTTAAAGTAAATACCAACAACGCATATCATGGAAACGGCGCGACAACAAAACCATAACTTAAAACCAGATATTCTGATCCCTTAAGGGACGCGAGTAAGTTTGCTATGCCGTAATATACAAAAGGAGACAATTTTGGGCATTTCACTGCATTTTTGGAAGGTTTCCAAACCCAGTAGCTTGTGTGGCCACAAGTGAAAGTTGGGTTCCAGTGAGATCTATATTTGCTTTTGAAACAATGACTTAACAATACTTTATGGAGATTTCCAGCTTTTGCGAAAAGTAAATCATTTGGGTCATTCATTTACATTTTTTGAAGTTTCCGCTCCTCGGGATACTAGAGCTAATAAGAACTTTCATGGTTATGGTCCATCCACTAGAGATAGCCACTGCACTATCCGCTACCGTAATAAAATTTTCCATAATTTTAAAAACTGAAGTTACATTTTCGAATTTCCATTTTTACTTTCAGATTAACAGGTTGAGGAACATACGGTGAACATGAAGGGAGCATCAGGGGAAACATGTGGGAGTACACATGAAGGAACACATGGGGAAATTGGTCTGGAAATATGTGGGTAAACTCGAGGGAGAATATGCGGTGAACTTTTAAGGAAACGTGTAAAGGATGATGTAAGGAAACGTGTAGAGGGGATCGAGTAGAACTACATATGGGGTACATGCGAGAACACATGCGAGAAGCGGTCGGGAACATGTTGGAAACATGCGAATGAACATGTGAGGAATATGCTAGCCAGCATGCGAAGAAAGTATGGAGTACACGCGGGGGCAGGTGAGACAGTTCTGGTTCTTTAGCAGTACTGTACAAATAAGAATCTTTATAAAACTTGTTACATTTTTGGAGATTTAGTGCTTCTGAGTACTCTCACTCAGAAGCGAAGGCGGCATGATTGTTGGAAATAAGCAGTGTAAAGGTAATTACCCATCACGACGGACCTACAATGCTTTAAAGCACAGTTCGGGAGAAGGCCGTTAGAACTTAGGATCAACCATGAAGTTACTATCACTTTCAAAATAAAGATTTACAAGAGTTCGCCCAGGAGCAGCTGATTTAATTATTAAAATAACATTTTCAAATTTATAATTATATGAGCTTACCAAATACGACAATATTGTTAAAATTGGAACAACACACAGGACTTATTCACGTGAGTTAGATTGTCATCCAAACGATATCTACTAAATTCATTTCCGGTAAATGTATGAAAAGTGAGCGAAGACGTTGAAAGGGCGGTATCGTATTGCAATAACTACTTGTCAAAGGTCCACCACTTCCGCACAGTCAAACAAGGCATGATACGTTTGAGGTGAACCACAAGATGCAGTTTAACCGGAGTGCGTTGCCAGAAGACAGCAAGGCCTTGGTACTGGAGGTTTGAAGCTGGAGACATAAATACGGAATCGTCACTTTATACCTCGAGCAACTAACGGAACTCTGAGAAATTCTACGTAAAGAGAATGTTTCTCTTAATTAGCAAACAAAAATGCAATAGGACGAAGAGTATAACTTCGAGCAGGAATCCTAGTTAGGTGGAAATAAACCAAGCATATATACACAGAATACATGAACACTTTACGCTTTCCATCAGTGAAGGGCACACAATCGCAGACGCGTTGTACGTTCCATTTATGCATTCTCGATGTCCACATCTTCCCAGCTTTGATTCAGAGAAATTTTGATAGAAACTTTGGAAACAATTTACGCTCAATTCTAATAAAAATATCATTGAGATATCAAGGTACATATACTCCAGTAAACCAATGCTTCAATATTATTATTTGTTAAATAATTGAAATTTAAAATATCCTCAAACTTTTGCTAAAGACAAGCCAAGAACTGATATCTTTCATATTTCTAGCTGCGTAAGTCCTTGATAGTAATTTCATATATTTCTCTTCTAACTTTTTTCTCAATTTCTTTTTTTTTATCGTATTGATCTCTGGCGGGATAGTATGTTCCAAAAAGTAAGTTTATGATGTACTTACTGTTCCTTACTTCTTAGTGTTAGTTATCACGGATAGTATACAACGTATATAAATGTTTATTACATGCAGCCTCCGCAATAAAATCGCGATTGCATACGCTGTATCTTCCAAATGAAAAGCTGCCATTTACAGCCAAAGCTTTAATTTGCAGATAAAGTGAATAGTTATCTGCTAGAACTAATTCACTAATGGAAATAACTTCGAAATTTATATATACTTTATGAAGTAATTAGTCATTAAAGTCCTAATAAAAAATATAGTAATTAAAACATTACATAGTGTAAACACATTTAAGAACGAGGAGGCTTTCAAAGGAATTATTATTATTATTATTATTATTATTATTATTATTATTGAGATATTTTTAGATACTTACAGACCCGTTAGATATTCAAATGTATATCGTATTGATTTTCTGTATTAATGGAATCTATTCTTTCTTTTTATACTGTGGAAATATTCTCCAAACAATACGAACTGGCCTTGCCTTTGTGGTCGTACTACGAATTTCCGCATACCGGTGGTACTTCCGTTATCTAGTACCGTCGACACGGATGATCCTACGGGTGGGGTACGAGTGGTCAAGTAAGTAGCGATCTGTTTGTTTGGCACTACTCCAGGCTTTACCTGCTGAGCAAGGAAAGCAGGAAACTCCTGATCAGAAAAGCCGGTCTCTGCATGCGCAATTCTCCTCCGCACTCCTACTTCACGATCACTTCGATGTTTTCATTAAAAAAAAAAAAAAGAAAGGACCATATGAACTTATTTTTAAAAAAAAAGAAAACTGATAAATTCAATCATTGATTTTATCCGATGAAAATAGTTTTCTAAAAATGTACGGGTTCTCATCAGAAATATTATCTCCAAAAATATAAAACAGTGTATTTCGGGTAATTTTTCAACTCGCTATATGTCGTTCACCTCCATCTACTCACTCCTGGCGTTGAAACCAACTCAAAGCTAGGATATACCAGCATCCAACCAGTCCCTAGAGATAGTTGACGCCATTTACCTAAGTAGGATGCGACAGAGAAATTGCATAGCACATTGTCACTGACGATCTATACACATTTTGTCTGTTACTACACGGCTTCCTGTCATCTGTTACATTTCATGATAACGGAGTAACATTTGTTGATTGGTCATTTACAGGATTATGTAAGAAGAAGGGATACGAAAGTAATACGCATCACTCATCTGTTGCCCTTACAGTCGGTCAGATGTTTCTAGGCATAAATTAATTGCTTAAATTTTGTTGTACTGTTATTAAAATTTTCAATATTGTAAATTAGTTCAAAATGCAACAAGCATTTGAAACGCTGTTTTATGAAAGAAGCCTATTTTCTACTTATTTACCTAACATGATAACATCTAATGAGAATTTCAAGGAAATGCTAGCAAAAAGTAATTTATTTTCGAATGTGTGCTTTCGTGTGAAGGGACTAACATTAAAACTTCAGCAAAGGAGACTTTTTCGAAATATAATTTCACTTTGTGTTCATTCACAAACAAACAGAACACACAACATAAGTGCTCTGAAAATAACTTTCTATATTTTTCTTTCTTCTTATCCCCAGGCTTAGGAGCTTATTTTCAATTCGCCTCACTATGACTCGTCGAGCCACAAACAAAAGCTAAGCTGGATCCGCATCTGACTTCAGGCAACTCTTCCTCTACGACCTAATCCTCTACTCTCCGCTTCTAAGGAGGAGCTATGTTCTCACGGAGCTATACACGCAAGTTCTCTTGCTTGCCCAGCAATTGGACAGTCCCTGAGCATGTATTACCTTGCGCAATCCTCGGATCTAACCTTACCTGTGAAATCACTTTCAGATTGTCCTTACCTCAAAGACCCGAAATGTGACCGAAATCGAATGAAACTCACCTGTAAAAGAAAAATAAATGGTTAGCAAAAGCATTATTGTCAGACCTAGAAATAAGAAATAAAAGAAAATGAACAAAGACATTCAAAATGGAATCAGTTGTAGAAAATAATATTCACAAGCGATCTGGGCAATGAATAAACGGTTATTGCAAAGTTTGAGCACGTCATGTCATCTTACATTCACTAGGGGTCATTTTCAAATATAAACGAAATACCAGTACTTGAAAACATGTACTGTATTGTTTAAGTAACTGAAATTAATTTTTCGGGAAACTGACATCAAGGAAAAACTTATCTCGGGTAAAAGGTTTCAATTAGATTTAAACAGAACTTCTAGTTCTTTAAATATAATCCTCTATATGTTTATAGACCGTCAAATTATTTAGTCTAATAAATTGGGAAAATCTCGTAAATTTTATTTATTAACTTCCGGGAATCATATTCCCATCATCAGGTTCTCAATATTATAAATTTTCTCTTTCTTGTAATTAGTCTTCATTTTGGTTTAGTTAACTCACGCAGTATACCAGACACCACTGAATTTGTAATTCATTTTGTTATTCATGTTATAACCGACGTGACTTGAGAAAGAGGATAGAGGCATTCCAAAGTGAATTTCCTGGGGTCAGCTTTTCAGCTCGTGGACATCAACTCTTTGGCTCAAATGTTTTCTCTCACACGTAACATTTTGCCTTATCCTCCGAACTGATATCACATTACGCCCATGACAGAACTAAAAGACGAAATATAACATGTCAAAAACGCACACACGCCCACAACGCACACACGCCCACAACGCACACACGCCCACAACGCACACACGCCCACAACGCACACACGCCCACAACGCACACACGCCCACAACGCACACACGCCCACAACGCACACACGCCCACAACGCACACACGCCCACAACGCACACACGCCCACAACGCACACACGCCCACAACGCACACACGCCCACAACGCACACACGCCCACAACGCACACACGCCCACAACGCACACACGCCCACAACGCACACAAGACCACAACGCACACAAGACCACAACGCACACAAGACCACAACGCACACAAGACCACAACGCACACAAGACCACAACGCACACAAGACCACAACGCACACAAGACCACAACGCACACAAGACCACAACGCACACAAGACCACAACGCACACAAGACCACAACGCACACAAGACCACAACGCACACAAGACCACAACGCACACAAGACCACAACGCACACAAACCCACAACGCACACAAACCCACAACGCACACAAACACAGATATGTGCACACCCACACGCACACAAACCCACAACGCACACAAACCACAACGCAAACAAACCCACAACGCACACAAAGATGTATAAAAGATATATAACACACAACGCACACAAACACCAACAAACGCACACAAACACCAACAAACGCACACAAACACCAACAAACGCACACAAACACCAACAAACGCACACAAACACCAACAAACGCACACAAACACTAACAAACGCACACAAACACCAACAAACGCACACAAACACTAACAAACGCACACAAACACCAACAAACGCACACAAACACCAACAAACGCACACAAACACCAACAAACGCACACAAACACCAACAAACGCACACAAACACCAACAAACGCACACAAACACCAACAAACGCACACAAACACCAACAAACGCACACAAACACCAACAAACGCACACAAACACCAACAAACGCACACAAACACCAACAAACGCACACAAACACCAACAAACGCACACAAACACCAACAAACGCACACAAACACCAACAAACGCACACAAACACCAACAAACGCACACAAACTCACAAGCAAAGCACACTCACGAACACAAACATACAAACAAAACAAATGCTCACGAACACAAACATACTAGCAAAGCAAACGCTCACGAACACAAACATACAAACAAAACAAATGCTCACGAACACAAACATACTAGCAAAGCAAACGCTCACGAACACAAACATACAAGCACACCCACACAATCGTCTCAGCGCCTCTCTCCCACCCGCCCACAAAAACAGTCTTTATCTCGTCCGGGCGGGCAGTCAGTCCCAGAGCATGAAATCACCACCGCGCGCCGGCGCGAGGGGGCGCGGCGGGGGCGTAACGCGCGCGTGGCAAGCGACGCTCAGCTGCCCGCGCCGCGACGCCGGCGGCGGCGGCGCCCGGAGACAATGGCCGAGCGACGAAATGCGGCGTGGCGCAGCGCGGTGCGGCGCGGCGCGGGGGCGGCACGACGCGGGGGCGGGTAATAACCGTGCGAAAGGACTGTGACCCGCAACTCTCCTTGCGCGAGGGGCTTTCTCTCTCTCCTCCGCGGACGCGCGCGCAACACGACGCTAGCGCCGCCGCCGCCGCCGCCGCTGCCGCTTTTGGAAGCGCAGCTTGGGTGCCGTCGACGCGACGGCCTCTGCACCTCGGACGGCTCCGCAGCGGCTGCGCCGTTACGCAATTCAGCTAACAATGCGACGGACAGCAAACAATAGCTTGGTGATTGTTGTTTCACGCGAAGATGGGCCGTGATCTACATGAATGGAGAGTTCCAGACGTTTTGTCCGCATCTGTGTTAGACATCTCCGTCGCCGTCGTCATCGTCGTAATAAGGAGGTGGAGGAAGAGGCGATGACTTCAGAAGACGATTATGTCAACAATAGATGTGCACGGAACGTCTCGAAGGAAATTTACTGTCTGAATGCGATGGTTAAGTATTGCGTACTTTAACAATATAATTCATTCCAAACAATAGTCAGTGGTCATTGTCGCTGTGCCCGCTGATGGGCCATGGTCTATTTGAATGGTAAGTTCCCAGTCGTTTTGTTCTGACCTGTACTGGATATTGTAAGAAGTATACGAACAAGAATGTATTCCGAAGAACATTATGTCCACTGCAGATATGAACGAAGCTTTTGGTAACTCACTGGCTCGATGTGGTGGTTAGGCATTATGCAGTTAATACAATTCCTAACGAACAATGAACTGTTCCGCTGTCTACTGAAGTGCTAGTTTCCAGAGGTTTTTCGACACACGAGTTCGACATTTTACGTCAACTTCTGGGTCACTTATTCCTTTGTTGATCTGATTTTTCGTCCACTTTCCTTGATTCTTTGAGAAAATTCAGAGATGACCCCTTGTTTTGCGCCAGAACAAATATGTAGCTGCACCGTCTGTGCACGTTTCTTGAGCTCAGTGGGGAATGTAGTAGGGTATTCAAATAATCGTCTCCAGTGTTATCACGGCTGTAAGCCGATTCCTTCACGTAGGGTACAATGTTCAAAATCTGTACTTCATTTGACTTTGCAAATAGGTATTTCACGGGAGCGAATATTTTCTTATCAATTCTTGCCAAAAACGCTCGTTTGTATTGCAATGAATCAGTGATTGCCGCAAAGCCTACTGAAGGGAAAGACTGTAGTAAGCCATGGGCCATGGATGTCATGACAAAAAAAAAACACCAGAAAAAAAATGGTGAGAAGTTATTGGGAGACGGTGTGAAAGGAAGTTATTTTGGTTGATGGAGTAATAATAAGGATTATGAACGTTTCGTTTTGAAGCTAATTCGGATTATGTCCAGATAATATTATCAATATATGGAGAAAGAATATTCAAGACATCGGGAAGACGAAAGTATCCGTAAACTCAAATATTGGAGTTTATAAACCAAGAGAGAGAGAAAGAGAATACAATTCTATGGAAATTGTGAGAGATAAACCTGAGTTGTTTTTTGTTTTTTTTTGAAAACATGAACTATCAGAACAGAATAATGTTAATGATTTGGCAGGTTTCGTTTTCTTCTTATTTGTTCAGTGAATTTAATCGTTTCGTTGTGGAGATTGTTCTATTGAACTTTATTATTTATTTTTTTTATTTCATTTCTACACCCGGAAAGCAAGAAGATATTAGTTCATAGTAAATAGTAGTATGTTTAGATTCATTAGTTCATATTTTTGTTAATAAATTGTTATTCATTGAACTTTGGATTTGTTTTTATCATCATTGCCAGTAAGTTTATTATATTTTAGAATATACAGTGAGTACTGCATGATTATCAGCCCTATTTTTTTTATAAAACTATATATTTTTCCAATTATTTTTTTTATAAACTTTAAATTTATAGAGAAAAGGAAAAATAGTACAGTATCTACGTTCGTAATTCAACTTAACATGGGTATGAGTCAAGGTAGATCGCAGAGCTCAAGAAAGTGTGCACAGATTGCACTTTTCCCCATAGTACGTCACACAAAGGTTTCAACTGTGTAAATAAGATTTAAAAAAAGACATCGTCAGAAGAAGATAGAGTCTAGTGCAGATGAGAACAGAAATGTGTCTGTAAGTGAATATTATTCACTAGCTGAGTGTGGTGGTTAAGTTTTGCGCACATAAACTAGCAATATTTTTTACACCAAACGATAACGTGATTATTGACGTCCGTGATGATGGGGCATCTTCTGTTGCAATGTGTTTCCAGATATTTTGTCCACATCTGTGTTGGATCGTCATCAACAAAATGATAAGAAAAGAAGAGAAAAAAGAAGAAGGAGGAGGGGTGAAAAAAGGGGAAGAATATTCATATTGAGAAAGAATATCATAAGATGTCATTCTTTCCGATTGTTATTCGTTGAACTTTGGATTTGTTTTTATCATCATTTCGTGATATCTTTCAGATATCACGAAAATGACGATCATTCCATCACTTTTCGTAATTCATATAAATAATCTACTGTCGAATCAAAAGAATGCCGGTCTGCCAGAAGCATATTCGGGCGCTAAGAAGTTACAAACGATACTAAATAGAATAATTTTTTTATGATGCCACGTCTTACATTTCGTGTGCGTATAGTATGTCAATGATCAAAACAAAGTGGCCTTTCCACCCGTTCAAATGCTTACTGCATGTCTCCAGAGTGAAAGTTAAGTCAAAAGAAAATATGTTTTACTTGTTGCCCACAAGCAGAAGATCAACGCCAATTTAAAGAGTGTGAACAACAAAATTAGAAAAAAGCTGTCTGTGGCTGGTTGGATGAAACAAACGTCCTCGGTGCACTTTGAAATGTTAGAAATGTGCGGTTAGCTGGCACAACACGAAATACAAAAAAGAAGATTTTTTCGAAAATAACTTTGGTGTTTTCTTTAAACTGTTTTTCGGGGATCACATTACAAAAGTCAGTTTGATTAAAATTTTTGAGTTTTCCAAAATTAAACGTATGTAATTTCTTTATACATTTCGCATGTTAATATTCACCGGTATATTTTATAATTTACTTCAGTATAGTAGTACATTTAGTATACATGTAACATTTCATGTACTTTCCTAAACATTTCACATGTTAATTTATACATTATTGGTGTATTTTTAAATACATTGGTATTGAATACATTGGTGTGTTTTTAAAGATATTTTAAATACAAATGCTTGAAATGATCTCTCACAAAGTTCATCGAAATTTTCTCACTGAAATGCCGCAGTTCGTGAAACAAGACTCTCAAATTATTTTTCACATTATTATCAAATTATAAAAAGCAGATAAAATAGCCGGGGAGAAAGTGAATCATGCAGGAAAAGTGTGTGCTATGTTCACGCAGCACTAGTTTCAAACAAGATGGATATTCCGACAATGTAGGACGACACGTCTCTTTCATGGGATTCTGCCCATATGCTTCTTTTGTGTGTTATTTTCTGTGGGCTGCAATGCTTGTGGGCGGTACAATGTTTTTGTCTGATCTTTCTCGCTATCAAATGAGCAACGTCCCTCTTTCAGTAACAAGCGCCTTTGTCTTTGACTCTCTCCTGCTGGGCACAGCATAGTACTGAAGCAAAAGAGGCGTTCATAATATGTTCATTAGATCAGAGAAGGCCACCTACATCATTTAGAATCAGGTGTTGCATTCGTGAACACGCTGCGAATTGTCGTAGGAATGCCCCTAGAGAGTCTAATGTCCTCTATTGAAAAAGTATTATTCATTTGTCCCTTCGGGACAAAATTACTGCATTTCTAGTTAGTTCAATTATGGTTTTCACAGCTTGAAATGCTCAAATACAGGAATTCAAATCGAGGGAAATAGGAAAAGATAACTTTCTCAACAGTCTCATAAGGATTTATTCAGACCGCTGCGAAAGCAAAGATGGTCATCGTTTCACTCGTCGATTCCCCTCACCTCTCTCCCATCATCTGCGTTAACTTAGAGACAGCTTTACCGCTGCCAGCGATTCTGACTGGGAGGCCCTAGGGTCCGAGTCTCGACGGTTAGATTTTAGACACTAGCCAGATAGACACTGTCTGGAGAATTTCTAGCGGCCACATGTTCTGATCGGCAGGTTTCCTTGTTTCTCCGATAAATAAAAAGGCTAATATCGAAGCAATACCCTCACAAATGGGCCACGGACCGCGTAGGTTCTTTCCTTCCTCTTCCTTCTTTTATTCTCATTCCTTATTTACACTCACACTTACATGCACTATACTACCACAGATGTGAAAGAACCACTCGGAGATTTCGTGCTTGTCCCAGCTGGCGCGGTGCCCCACTGTGGGAAATACCCGAAAAGAAAACCTCGCAAGCCAATGTGTAGGTTGCCGAGTCATACCATCCAGTGGGGAACTCTGCCACCTCCCGGGATAAAACCTTTACTACACTAACGGTACGCAGTGCACGTATCAGGAACACGAGTTGCACGAGCAGTTAACGCAGTGCACGCAGTGCACGAGCAGTTAACGTATCAGGAAACAAACAATAAAGCCTCCCCCTATAGTTTTTATCCCACCCCTCGGGATAATATTCTAATTTTGCATCCTCTTCTTGATTCTTTCGTCTAATGAAGTTCAACTGCTGCAACCTCCACGCATCTTTATGGACGAACATGAAAATATAGGTGATTTGCGGCAATTTAAAAGATTGGGATCTTGAGCTACATATACGGTAATAAATCTGAGCATTAAGAGTAGCGGCTCAAAACGACAATTTTTTTAAGAACAATCCAGGACATATTCCTGGAAGAACTGAGGTAAAAATACCAAGTATTGTGCATATTCCTGGGGGGAGGGAGTGGCTCCACAGAATATCATTCCTAAGAGAGCAGGGAATACGCGAATATGTGGTGCTGAAACTCGAAATGAAGTTTAGTGTCGTGTGGAATATTTCATATATGGGATGTATTCTGCTTTCTATCTTTTTGCAACAAAGACAAACACGCATACCCACGAATACTTTGTATTATGAGCCATTAATCAATTATCTCATATTTTTTCAAGAAATCCACAACCGAAATACGCAATGCATGTTGTATCAGAAAATCAGAAGGTGAAATATTTCCACGAAATGTGAACTGGAGTGACTGTTTTCGTACAAGTTATGTCAAACGAACGCTGTTGAGAACACCGCGGTAATAAATTCCTATTATCATTTGCATTTGCACAATAGTGTAATGAAGTAATAGAACGTCATCCCGGCTAGCAAAT
Source organism: Acheta domesticus (assembly GCA_031308135.1). NCBI lineage: Eukaryota > Metazoa > Arthropoda > Insecta > Orthoptera > Gryllidae > Acheta > Acheta domesticus. Next base: position 100,452,867 of record JAHLJT010009355.1, on the reverse strand, counting down.
ATCCATAAATATTCTAACATTTTTTCATTACTTTGCACGATCTTTCTGATTCATTCGGAGAATTTTGTGTATCCCAATAGAGTAGTGTTAAAGCAATAAAGCTTAATATGCTATTAAGTTGTAAGGCCTTTTAAGTTATTGGGCTATAAAGCAGAGAAAGTCGCTTTATAGTTTTTGCCTATTTCCAACCACTTCAATCGCTTCTGAACGTCCTTCTGAACTGCCCTTCCTATAATCAGTTCAAGAATCTTCAAATCACGTATTTCATTTCGTTTCTTAGAAATATTCAGACAACAAATTCAACATTTTTGGAATAGAGTTTTCACGCAGAAATAAGAGAGAAAACATTTGATACGAGTCCGGATATGCTGAAGTTCAAAGTTATCTGCACTTCTATTAATGTTAGTGTACAACTTCATCGCGGGACTAAAATGTAATGTGGATGTGGAAAATGGAATGTGATCTCTCATTATTTATTCTGAAATGAGTAGTCATCTTGACAATAAAACTGATGGTGGCTGGAATTCCTCTTAGCTTCCGCAAATGATTTCCCGCAGTCTACAGACGTAGGTATATCTGGTAAGGTTTGTTTATCTAATTGCTGTTGTTTTCTGTAGTACCCAGTCAGTTGTAATGTACCTAAATGACTGCATACTTGTATTATGTATGGTTAGGCGGATAGCAATGCTTTGAAAGCCGATCACTTGAGTCAGGAATGAAATTAAACCCAGTTTGTGTGCTACATCGGAGGAACTACTAATCTGGTAATGAATACTAAACGAGACTAGTTAAATTTAAATGGGAAGTAAAAATATGTGAGTGAAAGGTGCAGCGGCTCATGGCTCTGGAAATTATCGCATCTTCAGAAATGAAAATCATTTGACGGTTGTATAAATTAAATATGAAGTATATAATATGTTTTTACATACTGATGAGTGTTGACTATTTTAACGTTGCTGTAACGTATCTTTTTCTTCGTAGGTCAAAAAAGCCAACGATTTGTGTATCCAATTCTTATAGTTTATGATTACGTCTCCTATAAACTGATGTTTCATCAGCGACTTGTTTCATTCAAATCACTGACACAAATCACAACTCTGATACAAATCACTGTCTGACTCATGTACTCTGGTCTTCATACATAAGAAAAATCACGTGAAACCACAAAATATCAAGGCAACATAATTTTATGACCGCCCAGCGTCCTCATTTGACGATACATATTTTCTGTCACTTTTTCCGTTGCTCAATTTGTATATAATATTATATATTATTGTATATAATATTATATCTGCACTAGACATACATCATAGCGGGCCATACGATCACGTTTTGCAGTTTATGAATGCGAAATGTTGAATAAGACGAGATAGCTAAGCAGTGTACGCTCCTAGCCAGGACGAATGTATGCCTTGCTATGTAGAATCGTAGGCGGGTGCAACGTAAAACAAGAGGGAGGTGCAATTAAATTTCTGGACATCCTCGCCCAAATGTCAGTCAGTTTTACTTTTCCGCATTACTTCGTAAGAAGAGAAATTATTGTAAAGTGTACCGGAAAACTGAGGTTTTTCGAGAGAAAAACTCTTATTGGCCAGCCCTGGTCACGAAAACTGGATAAATTTTGTTCCTATCCGTAGTAAATTACTTACTCTAATACGTGTAGTCAGAATACACATTTTGTGCATCTGCGCATGTGCAGAAGATTCAGATTCCAGTGAATTGCTGTAGACTATGCCGCACTCGCTCACACTTTGTGAATCCTTGATATGGAAAAATCGAATTACGGCAAAGCATTCGTCCGTCCGCTTGTGGCCAACGATAGCATACACCTTTCAGTCGATTTTCGCCACAATTAATATTCCCTGATCGACTTGAACGAACTCGTCCCTGAGGGTTTGACACGAGTATTTTGATTTTGCGGAGTATTTTACGTGAAGCCACAACAACATTCTCTAAGTTTTCTCAAAAATAGCTCCAAATTTTTTGATAAGACTTTGTCCTCAAAAACCATAAGTGACGCTTGAAATAATGGCGAGGTCTCATTTTTTCGTCGAACCCACTAAATTTTGTATATTTGCAAAAGTTAGAAATAATGCAAAACATTGTTCTTTTGAAGCACCAATGGTTTTGAATGTATTTTTGGAGGGTTGTAGAGGCGTTCGACTGCGACTTGACCGCAGTTTCGTTTGTTTTCTTCCACATTTTTAGGAAACGTTTAGTTGTTTTCGGCCGATTTGGGATTTTTAATGCTTTTTTAGAAGTTTCTATGAGAAGACTTCCTTCACTTGCTTATTCAGAATGTGTCCATTACACTGTAGCAATCACTGTAACGGACAATTTGTAAAGTTTGCACAGTACTATCTGCAATATTTGCAATTTGTTCACGGTTTTTGAAACGTTTAAGAATTTTTCACATATTTTATGCGACATTTGTATGTAATATATTTAATATGATTTCAAAAAATGTATAAAATGTTCCATTCGCCATTGTATCAAGGATTTAACACATTTACGGACATAAAATCTTATTATGTAGGGCTACGGCGCTCCTTTAAAAAAATTTCAGGTGGGTCCCGGCTCCCCTGCACACACACACACACACACACACACACACACACACACACACACACACACACACACACACACACACACACACACACACACACACACACAGTGGGCACTCCTATGGTTACAATAATCTTCTAAAACTGATCTGTGGCGGAAGGGGAGACTGGCGAAAGGGGAGGCTGGTGTAAAGCAAATGGCGGTCCGCATCCAAGCTGACGGTCCATTCCAGCCAAGATCAACAGACAGAATTTAAATACCAAAATAGCTCATAACCAACCGTACATATTGCACAGTCTGCAATAGCGTGTGAAGTTGTTATTCCGAATCTCAAGCATCGTAGACCGGAATATTCAAGGTTCGACACCTGACATTGGCAGAAAGTTTTGACAACAACTAAAAACCTCCGTGTATCGATTCATGAGGCAAGCTCTTTTGATCGTTTCCATCATCAATTCCTGACTGATGTCTGAGTAGTACCTGAAACAATGGGTCACGGACCGCACGCAATCCTTTCTCCCCCGTCCAGTTATTTCCATTCTTAGAACCGACCTTCCGTCCTCAAATGACTCCCAATGATTTCCTCTTATTCCAACGATTGAGAAAACCTTCAAGAGTAAGAGATCCGGGATTCAGCAAGCAGCTGCAAGACACTCGAGATTTTTCTGTTATGGTAGAATTAACGACAAGTTAAAATTCTATTGCTCGCCATTCCCGTCCATCATTTTTCATCAATCTAATACATCTCATTGAACTTGTGTACCTTCGATTGATCAGTCAAGATGGCTTCGTACCTTTCCAAGAAAATCTCTGACAAGCTTCAGCGAGATCGCAAAGAAACAACCCGCTGATGGTCCCCGGAGACTAATTTATGTCTCGCGTGATACGATAACCGAAGTAGTAAAAAAAACTCGTTCCACGCTCTACGCTTTACGAATCAAGTACATTTGTTTGGATTCGTGCATCGCCGGGAAGTCCTATTCAACTTCGCCTCTTTTCGAGAAAATCTCCGACAAGCGACAGACCGAGCCGAGATGCAACAGCCAGCTAGGGACCTTTCGAAGCACTACAATATGTCTCCCACGCTGGGGGAAAACCCACGTAATAAAACGATTACCCTTCTCGCCATCCTCCTGGCCTCATCACCTCATGAATCTAGTCCAGTAGTGTCCTCTACTGGTGGCAGTGGCACACATCGTGGCACCGTAGCATGTCACAAGCTTCTCTGCGCAAGTAGCGTCGGGAAAAGAAACTATTAGTAGTAACCCCGCCGTTTTACAATAGGGATGGCGTTGTCTCTGTTGGCGGGGGTGATGAACTGCGTGGAGGGGCGATTTCGTCGGGGCACTCGTGCCACGGACTCTCGCTCGTTGCATCGACCTTGACAACACTGATCTAGTCCATCGGATTGGACTCGTGTACCGCCGACTGGCCTTGTTCCACCAAGATGATTTCGCCCGTGGCAAAGGGAAGGTGTGCCTTGTCGTGCGTAGGCGGCCTTGGAGCCAGAGGAGCACGACGAGGAGGCCTTGGTGGCGAGGAAGACGCACTCGCACCGCTCTGCGCGGAGCCGCGCCGCGCTCCCACTCACGCCGAACAATACCCGCCCGCCCACACACCGCCGTTCCTCGCATAGCGATCCACTCACGCGTCGTCAACCCGACGAGGCAGCAGCCTTCGAACCGTCTCCCTGAGTATCGCGCCCACGTGGCGAACACGAGGATAAAAATAAAATTTCCATACTACAAATGAGATCACTGATCTATTGACCGACTACTACAAAATACTGACTACTCTACCCGACCATAAACTGGTTGAAATCGTTTGGGATAGTAAAACATGCTATGCTGTGGGTGTGATCAGTGCTAATGATGTGCTTTACAACTATACTATAAAGCAAATGCAAGGCTTCACTGGTCACCTCAATCTGTTTTATGTTTTTTTCTTTTCTTTTTTTCTGAATTTCTGCTAGATTTCAATTTAGCAGCCCATGGCTCTCGGGAACGTTTAACAGATAAAGAAAATGATTTTGGATTTTAAAATAAAAGACAATGCCAAAAAACTTGTGCATCTCAAAACATTAGACGTAGAAGACAATTGAATTTCAAGTGATATGAAATGTCAAATGACGCTCGTAATATGATATCAACACCGATTCGAAGACTCATTATTTTGTGTGATGTCACGTATTCCATTATCATACCGAACAGGAAGCCATTTCCTTGTAAGAATCAATAAATATGGTACTGATTTCCGTTTTCTCCGCTCTTCCGTTCTTCCGTTTACAAATACTAAAATTTTACTGCTATTATTTCGTAGTACTATTACAAGGCGGATAGATAAGTAACGCATAACTGATGTATACTATTATTATTATTATTATTATTATTATTATTATTATTATTATTATTATTATTATTATTATTTCAGACAACGCCTTGCACTTTCTCCCTCACAATGACGTCTAATTCGCGGACAGTCATCGGTTATGAATGGAATCCCAGGAATAAGGTCTGCTAGAAAATTAGAGATGTCGAGAAGGAAAAGAGAGATTATAACAGCTGACACTGTCCCGCAATGGAGAAATCGATTTCAACAAATGACATAAGGATTTCCTTTTCACAGTTACCCCATTCCACACAAGACATACCATCAATTAAATGTAGAAATGTGCTTGGACATCTCTGGTCATTATTTTGTCACCGAAAATATCAACACTTAAATTCCTGTAGCATTAACTTTCTCTAAACGGAGTAATTAAGTAAAAATTAGGATTCCAATTCTTCTCAGTTTTTCAAAAGTTGCTGCTTGGATAACAGTGTATACTTTTGCTTCGAGTTCAGCGTCTACGTCACTGTAACTAAACATATTCAGTCTGGAATTGGAGGGCACTGGGATAGGGTCATAATAATTATGCACAATGAAAGCCAGCGAGATTATATATGTAAATCAGAAGCGCCGTGCAAGTTCAATGGTAATTACCCCGTTGCGTGCTTCCCCTGGGACTCAGGCTATTGCGGTCGGATAGAGTGCAGTAAATATCAGGAGGCATAGAAGAACGGGTATTCGCCTCACTCCTGCCTCTACTTCCATTTTCATCGAATTTGAGTCCAGTTAGTACAGATTCCAAACTCTATCAAAACCAGTTCAGCATATATTTTATGTAACAAACCTCAAAATAAAATCAACCAAAATAATAGGAAAAACCAAGGTAAGGACACATTTTCAAAAAACCAAGAAACAAATGAATGTTTCATTTTATCCTCAAGTTTGGACAGAAAATTAAACTTTGGTCAGTTGACATTTTAAAAATTATTAATACTTGCGCCTATAAATAACTTCTTTGATTAGAAACATATTGATGGAAATTATTATTTATCCATATCTTATCTCTTTTCTACATTCAAAATCTTGTCATCGGAAACCAAATTTTATTTTACATCAGCCGTTAATAAAAATGTTTTCTAAGTGTACGTCGATGTTGAATTAGTACAAGCTACAGCTTCTCAAATTCAACTCGAGTGTAAGAAGGACGTATGCACTTACATACATATTACCTAGTTTTAATTACTGCATGCATGTTTCGTACTTGCATGTTACATAGGTGTTCACATATCTCAATTATGCATCTTAGCAAACTTGGTTCTCTACCGATCCGCAGTGGCCGAGATCGTTAAGGCAGTAGTGTCATAGCGATCTCGGACCCAAAGATCGCGGGTTCGAGTCCAGCCTCGGGCATGGTTGTTCTTGTGTTCGTCCTTTCACCCCCTGTTATCACCATATTATATCACCATATAATTACATAACGTTAAACCCAATAGTGGTCGCTAATTACCTTGATGTTAATGCGACCTAAATTAACAAAAAAACAAATCAAACTTGGTTCTCTCTTTATATCGAAAGTATTTTTCAGGTTATTTATTAATTTTATTCATGTTTGCAATGTGTTAGATATTTATATAGTGTTGACCCCTTTTCGACAGAATTACAAACATCGCATTGCTATGTTTTTTTTATAAATAGAAAATAATATTATCTAAAAAGAAAGTGATCTCAACGAGAACCAAGCTCTCAAGCACTTGTTTGGAATTGACAAGTCTAAAACAGATCGCAATCTCTCATTGCAATCTACAGACAACAGCAACTGTGTCAGGCACTTTTCAGTCGTTTGTTACGAAGTTAAATTTGCAGTAAAAATCACTTCATATTCTAATAAAAAATATCTTGATTTACTAATTTTTGTTGAGAGCATAGATATAGATTCTGTATTCTTTTCCCGACTGAAATCAGTTCGATACGTACAAAAGCAATCAATCAGTTAATGAGCATTTACAGATGACATTTTATATTTTACAAAAAAACAAATTGTGAGAATATTTAAATATATTGTAAGAATGCTCTCCATGAAACATCACCGCAACCTCATCAAACGTCACGTGACTTCAATGAATATCTCCCTTTGTATTCTACCAAACTTATTCAAACCTGCTCTGTCGCTACGGTGGGATGGGAGCAGTCAAAAGAATAAGAGTGCAATCAGTGGCCGCGGAAAATGTCAACTTCCTTTTACCGTTCCCCGTGCACGACAAACAAGGATGCTGCGTGAATACAGATCCCACGACAGGGCACACGACCTAAACAGCAAAACATCCGACAGCTACTCACACTAACAATTCATTGGCTGCGTCAGGGAACATTCTGAACGTGGAGCCTGTACACAGTAAGTCTACTCACGTTCCTTGATGTCAAAAGCTAACGCCTGACACGAATACATGATTTCGACCTTCAAATGAAGGAACGACATTATCTTGCGGACCCGAAAGCATAATCCCACTCGCATATTCTCAGCCACGAGGAAAGTAATCAGTTATCATTACAATCTGCAGTATTTACGTTACAAAAAAAAATAGGATGCAGGTCATACTGCAAAAACTAGAAGAGATGTCAAAGATATATGCCATTGGTTTTCTGTGTGTATTTGATGATCATTTGGTAATTCAACTTGTGACTAGGGAATTACTAGAGATTGAAGACAGAGATCATGTCATCGAGTACACTGAGCAAAAATACAACAAACTTTCTTGTTAAAATATTTAAATTATATTTTTACATCAAATGTCACCCTACACGAAGAAAACGTATTTTCTTTCTCTATAATATATTTATTAAATTACTATGAATATTTTTCCACCTTGTTGGAACCACCTTTACGGAATGGTTGTTCCGAACTTCAACCTAACGACCAATTTAAATATAAACTATTAGTCTGTATTACCTAGATCTTTTAACCAGCAACAGCCGGTTACCCTTTACTTCCCGATGGGACGCATATTCGACCACATACTAGAAACCAACACACTTGCAGATTTCTCTGATCTGGAGTCAGCAGAACGCGACAACACATACGTAAGAGATAAAAGACAAACAACAATGCCCAAGGCGTTACTCGAACCCGCGACCCTTCAGACCGAAGCGCTGAGTAGGTTCACGCTCTTAGCCACTCTGCCATCCAAGTCGGCTGATACTACGGTATACAGACGTTAATTCTAGTGTTTAAAAATCATTGTTTCGGATGGAAGCTACAAGACTGAATCAATCAAGATTAATATTCTCGAACGAATAAAATTGTGAGCGTCAGCGTCATCAGTGGAGGCGCTCTATTAAAAGGCGGATACCCATATACACCCGTTTTAAGGACATTAAGCTTTGGATCCTCTATTTTCTTTATAAGCCTACACATCTTATTACCTCGTCTTTGAATTTGAATACACAATGACAATTTAACACTGTGCACTATGCACAATGTGATCGTTGATGAGATAGAGACCACCTCAATTCACGATGTGCGCATCAGAAACAAAATCTTTCTTTTTAATATTATTCATACACCCATTGGGACATACTTGATGGGAAACTGAAATCAAGTACACATCCCGTTAGAGTTTGCACTCAAACATAAATACACTTGGGAGATCAAATAACGAAAAGATACCAAAAGGTTGGCGAGACAGAAATGCGTGCGAAGGTCGAAACTGCTCCAAGTAATTTGCCAGAAGTTCTGCTCCTCAGAACCGCACTGTTTATTCCATTGTGAACCACTCCCAGATGACGGATTCTATGGTCATTGTGGTGGATGAGAAGCAGTACATGCAGTTCTCATTCCATCACGAGGCACTTCTTTACCGTACTACGACGTGTTACACTTCTATCAACTGTCTTGCCCTTACGAATTAGATACGGAATAAAATATATGATATTTTTTCAAAATTCTTATTCTTCAAAAAATGGCACAATTACCGATCATCAATTTGGTTTTCAAAGACATCACTCTTCAATAGAGCAAATTCATATACGAAACATGAGAAACATTTTATGAACTCAAAATACTTTTCGTGTTTTCTGACGGCTCTGATTAAGTGAAGTCACTGATTCGGAAATCGTTAAAAAATAACCACTTTTTCCGTAAACAAAATATGTATTTGCTTCCAAAATTGTGAATTCAGTTGTGACTATTCTAAATGACGTTAATAATTAGGTGTACGCTGTTATTTCCCTATAAATACATGTTCGTGAACGGCTTTGTTTGCCGAACCCAAGTTCAGATTCAGCAAAAACTCGGCGTTTTGAATAAATCTCTGCGAACGAGGTTGAACGGATCATTTTCCACATCAACCCACAAGATTCTGATTGAAGTGAGGTAATTGTCAGAGACAGGCAACTTGTGAGTTCGCTAGAAGTAGTTTGGAATAAAAATGAGTTTGAAATTGTATGGTGCGGAGGCAGAAGGTTGTTTTATGTAAATCACGAAGGCCGAAGGTCAGGGTCTCGTCGCCTCATCTCCGCAATGCTCGAAACTTACGAGTGGCACAATGAAACTTAAAATAACACTCTCAGTAGACTTAGAAACTTCTCACCGGTTTATCACATATCTTCTATTGTTCGCGACTAACGTACGTCAGCGACCCTAGCTCATTTTATCTACAGTACTAACAGCATATAAGCGACTCTGACAGTTCTCTCGCCAAGTGCTGTGGTACTTCGTGTGACCTGCTCTGAAGCAATCAGATTGCGAGGATTTGTTTACTTTCTTACATCCGGGGTTCAGTGTTGTCGCTCATCTGATTCACATGAAGTCGCGGATGCTTTAAGGTTCGGTCATGAAGGAATATATAATATTCTATACCTCTCCATGGTTCGCTTTTGGCGAAAGCTATGAATGGATATCAAGACGTGTCATAGCCTGTCAGTAAGTGTTAATGTTTTGAGATTTAATTTATCTGTCATGTAGGTGGTTCCATGTGCGTAGTAATGCGTGGCAATAGAGCCTTGAACTGTCAGTAGCTTACGCTGCCGGTACTGTTATGTGTTCATTTCCCGGTTATAGCCTAAGTATGCTACAAAGCAGTTTCTATTTCGGACTCCATCCATCCATTCGGATTCTGTGAACATTCACCGACCAATTCGTGAATTACCGGGCACGGGTATTAGCCGTAACAGGTACATGGCCAACGTCGGCTTACGAGCACTTCTGCAAGTCGAATAGCAAATCAGTGGCTCCAATTGCAAATCTCCAAGTATCGGCGCAGAGACACAGCGCATGCGCAGAGCTAAGCAGCTGTAGAGGATCCTTCCCATTGGACCATGTCAGCCTTCATCCCCCACCCAACTCCTCCGACCAGCTGAGTTTCGCTCAGAGTCAACATTGCCTTTGTCTCTTCAGCGACTGTGACCGGAAGGTCCTAGGGTTCGAGTCCCGATACTGGCGGATTTTCGTCATTAGCTACACAGCTACGAGGGTCGGTTAGAAAGTAATGCCCCTCTTTTTTCTGCAGAAATATTTATTGGAGGAACCTGAAATTTGCACACAATATTAATACAATAACTTTCTCCCTGACGACGTGGCCATTCCTTCACTTCGCGTCACTGGTATCATCGTCAGATTTTCCTCCGCGAATAGCGTTGTTCAGCGACTCAGAAAGATGGAAATTGGAGGGGGCTAAATTCAGATAGTATGGTGGATGAGGAAGCACAGTCCAACCCATTTGACAGTGCTTTTCTTGTTGCGACACTAGTGTGTAGGCGTGTGTTATCGTAAGAGAGCAAGCTTTGTGCACAATACTCATGGGATCGAACTCGCGGGAAATACTTCTTTAGGTTATTCATAGCGATGCCGGAAGAATTTGAATTGATGGTACTTCCTTTGGACGTAACATCAACATGAATGACACCATCGATGTCCCAAAAGATAGTGATTAGCATCAGTCAGGACTCGTCGCTGTGGGGGGATACCCGGAGGGCAGCAAATCATGGAAATCGCACCTTCGTTTTCCGAAGCTCCAACTCGTTTACCCAAACATCCAACGGTACTCCTGGTGACAACAGAGGTGCCATACATTGCACACAAGCATTTGTGGATATTCACAACAGTTTCCTTTCTCACAACGAGGAACTCAATCACAGCTCATTGCAACGTACGTCCTCTGTAGCCGCCATTGTAACAAATAGTTAAGGAACTGCGGTCAATAGAAGATTCTTGAAACTCCATAGAATAACTCCGGAAAAATGAAACTTTTTAGGGTTAATAACGCCAACTGTCTACCATTATTATTGGATATATAACCAATGCTAATCCACTCTGTAAGATGTCATAAACGCCATTTTGCTCTATTTTTTCTCAAAAATTACAAAAATTAAGGATAGTGCAAACTGCACTTTTTAAGATGTTATTTTTTTTAATTTCACTCACGCCGCCAATACGCACGTATCCAGCAAATTTGTTTACATAATTATATTTGTGAGAGGAAGTGCTTCAAATGATTTCAAATTAAGTTTTTCGAAAATTCGAAATATTCCTGTGAACAAGTGCTTCAAATTTCGCATTGACGAGTAACGCTTAAACGCCATTTTCTTTGAAACGGCTCCAAATTTTTCAATGAAATTACCATTTAGAACGAGTTTTTACTCTTCTTTAATATTCTTAAAGTAATATTTCGGTTCCAGTATTAGGAAACCGAAAAATTGAGAAAATTTCAAAACAAATGTACTTTGGATGGCGATAGATTGAAGCTCGCAAAAGTATGTGGCATGATAGAATATCTAGGCCAGACAAAAGAAATTGGAAAACAGTACGAGAAAGTCTGTGTCATTTTGTAGCACCACTCGTTTGTAATAATTATTATTTAATATTTATTATATGCTATTAAAAACTAATTGCAATCTATTAAAACGCGATAATAATGTTCAAAATCCTGTATTGAGAAAATGTCGGAATCTTTTTTCTTTGGTCTTTTGTGTAAATCTTCCGTTGCGATAGTCTTTACAAAGGGCATTACTGGGGACAGAACACGTCTAATGAAAATAAGGGTAAAATAAAACAATTTCTTGCCGAAACGTCTGAACAATTTTTAATCATGTGCCGGCCGAATTGGAGAAGAGAGGTCCGAGGTAGTAACGGATTGCAAACAGAAGGAAAATAAAAAAAACGCCTAATAGCACGTCCCCGACACTTCATTTTTGTTTTTTTACGCAGAAAAAGAAACGAAATTTCATTGTACATTTTGTTTGGTAGAGAACAATTTAAACTAGAGAAACACTGAAACCTTAGATGTTCGGAAATAGAACGCATGAAAACATCGGGTTTCTTTGTTGCTTCATCACGCCCGAGCTGGTGCAAAACGGAGCGAAAACAAAACGCCAGAGCAAATGGCAAAAACCGTTCGATGCCCCTCACGTCTTCGGTCAAATAAGTAGAGCTGTTACACTCGGAATTCCCAGCAAAGAAAAGACCCAGACTCAAATGAAAAGGCAAGAAACGGAAAGCGGTGAAAACATAAATTTGCATGGGAGAAATATAGAAAGAAAATTAGAAATAAATTAAAGACGTTAACAAATAAAAAGCAAGCGTTTTAGAGTATCATCAAAGGGACAATTCGAAATTCTGGTGTATTTGTGACCAGCAGTAGTGAAATTTAGGAACTTGCAAACAATCAGAAACGATAAAAAAACATTCATTCGTCACTTTACTTCACGATGTCACATTCACAAAACAGGAAGCAAACATTTTATAACTTTATTTAAGTTATTAAGTTACATTAATACAGAATTACCGGTCAACTGTATCAAAAAATTACAAAACTGACTAAATTGGTGAAGAATTCTTGAAATCTTTACCTACACGTTTCCATCATAACGGTTTTGAAGTAACTTGGTATAGCTTAAAAATATCCCGCGTTGAAAATAGATCGTTGGCTTATGATCAAAATCCGTTGAGTCGTTCAAAACCTAGGAGGATAGGAAAAAATAAAACCCAGCCCAAATTACCCACTTGTGGGTAAATTCAGTCTTGGGCTGGGGACGGTGGATTTTCAGTGAGCAGAAAATCTGCAGAATGCCATGACATGCTAGTGGCATTGAGTATAAACGGTTATATGTCTGTCCAGTTCTCACATTCATCTAGTCAGGGAACCGATAAATGCCACTAACGTGTAACTATAACTGAGGATGTTATTATGTTACGTCTCGGGGGAAAATATCGAAGTCAAAAAAATAGTTGGTAGTACTGGATGCCCAAATTATGTCCAATTTGAAAAAGTCAAACAATGTAAAATCCAGGTTGGGGATGTGCCAAGAGAGGAGTTTTCAGTGCATATTCATTAACAACATATTGATGCAATATAATAATCCCCAGTTATAAATATAATATATCTGCCTATGCCCATTCTTGAGTTTAGATATTCTTTTCCTCTGACGTGAGAAAATGGAGTACGATCCAAGTTCGCACTGCTTGCTGCAACTGACTCAGAGTAGAGAGACAGGAACACTAGTTCAAGTTCAGAGCCATTTATTCCAAAAGGTGTTATAGAATGACACGCTCTGTTACATCTTACAACTAGAACAGCCCACTTCTCGCGGGAGCTCTCCGTTAAAATGCACACCGCCAGGCGTAATATACCCACGTGTTGCCCGTAACCGCTTGGTGGATGCTCGGTTCCTAAGGCAACTGTTCACACTTTAGAGTGGAGAACTTTCCTGAGCGGATCCTAGTTTGTACTAGTGCCCACGTGATTAAGTGGTCTCGTTCCCGCAGGATGCACCGTAGAGTTGCATCGTCCTGCAAGCTACATTTCCAAATAATTCATTTACTTTATACACATTCTAAAATTGCAATAAATATAAACTGTGGCTGCTCAGGATGCGGTTCTGCGGCTGAAGGAGTTGCAGGATTGTGGGACACCTCTGTAAGTCGAAGTCGTGTAATTATAATATTCTTTGTTACTATACCAAAGTCTTAAGATTCATTTTCGTATTGGAATGGATGAATGATGTGATGAGTAGGTGATTGTGAAGATATGATGAATGACGATGGAGCAATGGTGGAATGAGAAGCATAATGAACAGGAGAACCCCGAATAACCGGCCACGAACCCGCTTCATTCGCCATAAACTTCGCACGGATCGAATGGGATTTAAATCCCCGGTCGCAGCGGTGAAGGGCTGGATATTTGGAAAGGTGAAAATTTAACGTTAACATTTATAAATATGCGTTCCATGTACTGCACTCTATATCACAAAAAATACGTTACATTCCGTCTCAACACATAACATCACGTAACAACAAATCACATCACGTCACAACACATCACATCGTATCACATTGTATCATATCACTGGAGTAAATAACGTCCCATTGGTCTAGATTGGGCAAAAAATGTAGAATTTAAATAGTGAGCGAAATTGTATAATGCCAGATATATCTTTGCTGATGACAAAAATTCTATTGCAAAAACGGCAATAAGAAAATCATGCAACCGCAAATAGAAGTTTGGTACATTTCATTTCAGGGAGCACCGATTACAGTATCAAAGAGAACAAGTAATTAGCTTAAGCTGCAGTTTCGTTCACATATAATCTGACATTCTGTTTATTAATAATAAATCAAAATAGCGTTGGCACTGGCAATCAAACGTTACATGCCTGAATGGCATCCTGGATTGACTGCTCGGAGCACTCAAGCCCTTTTTATCGATAATATTAATAAATGTTGAAAGCTACATCTATAATTCGTGTGAACAAAGGGGATGTAAAATTAGTCTCTTTCAAACCCTTTTGAAAAAAGTTCAATAAATCATTCTATTGTTTGTCTCCCAATACCAATAGTGACCGACACGGAATAGAGCAAACAATTATTATGGATATAACTTTTACTTTCGTGCTACGGAGTAGAGAAAAATGGGACATTTTCGGCAGTAAAAACAGATCCTGGTAACGAAAAAGTGGATAAATACAGTTGCTACATTTAGAAAAAAATCGTGGCACGTGGTGTAGCCAGAATTCATGTTTTGTGGGTCCTTCATACCGAAAAATCGATTGATGACAAAATATCTGTCTAAACAATGCTAGCGGCTGAAGCGTTCAGCCGATTTTATTCAAAACTGACATTCCTCAATCGATCTGGCTGATGTCGCGGCCCCTTGAATTTTAAACCAATATTTTAATTCTGAGGGATACTTTACATGAAGCCCCTGGGACATTTTCAAAATTAAAAAAAAATGACCTCATCGTTTTTTATTAAATTTTCTTGTTGGATAGAATGAAGGACGTTTAAGAGAATGGTGCAGGTCTCATGTTCGCTGAAAACCCTGATTTTTCGAAAATTGCGAAAGTTCAAAATTTTTTAGACTTCTTCCTACATCTACAATTATGAAGATAGCGACTTTTTTCCCTGATAAAATCTGTCCCTTAATGATTGATTTTAAAATACGTTCATGTACAATTTTTCGAAAAATGGAATACTTTTCGCGCAGTTTTGCGTCAAAATACGGGCAAGAAAGTACATGCTGTTTTAGCACCACTAGTTTTACTTTCAAATATTGATTTGGTATGTTTAAAAAAAGAGCATCTTCCATCCACAACGATTCCAGCAGTGTGAATTCCACAGCTCACGGGAGAGACAACGTCTTCCTCATACACAGTTTGTTCAAAGCACTTACGCAGCCAATCAGCGAAAAAACAGCAACTTGAGCGCGTGTTCAGAAGAACTTCCGGTCTGATTCTGCTAGCTGTGATGTAATGGAAACTTGATGCCTTATTGAAGATGCCAGTCCGTGTTGTACTACAGTTGTATCTAGTCATTTATCAAGTGGCACCATTTCATTTGTGATCGAAAAATAGGCCGAATTTTAGCAATACAACCCTTTTTGAAACTTAAAAAACAGGTATATTTATTTTAAAATTTAATAAAATGAAACATAAAGAGAAATGTTGATACAGAAGAATTTGGGAAGTACTTTACTTGCCGTTAGAAAAGCTGTCTGGATTCTGCTGATCGACACAGACTTACCTAAAACAAAAGAAAAGAAATTAACATTTTCTCTATGCATGTGCTGTTTAAGAATGTTTGCATTTTGTGGTAGAACATTTCGGTACATTTCCTGGTCGTTGGAGAACATTTTCAGAATCCTTAACATTTTATATAACTAGTCACTTCATTGTCGTTTTACCATTCTATAAGTAATTTGTTAGAACATTTCTAGGTCATCAAAGCTCGAGCTCTGTTCAGAAAATAGCCTTCCAGAAAAGACGTACGAACCATTAATTTATTTGGAGTCTCCGCCAACGGACAACCTAAAGAAGAACGCCCAAAGAAATGGCGTAAGTAAAGTGGTATCATACTAATATATTCAATAAAAAATAACGTTTTATGTCGCATGACAAAAACAACGCAATGTTCTCAAATTTTGTGATTTCTGGCCCAGATCTACTTAATACACATCTCTCAGTGTGGGCTATGTTCAGTATTTTAGTCAGACGTTCTAGCATAGGCACTAGTGTATTGTCAGACAATAAAAAAATTGTTTTTGGAGCGACGAAAATTTGAAGGGATTTCCAAGTGAAACCTTGTTGAAATGTTTCGCCACCGAAGATAAGCTAAATTATTAACGAGAAATTTAGAAATGAACAAACCTTTTGTTCTATGTCATTTGCATGGGAAAAGCGGAATATCGCCCTCGAAATTAACATAATCAGGTTCTGCCGCTAAAAATGGAAGTGGACGGGGGCGGCCATATACAATGTACTCTATCGTGTCACGATATAGCTACCACGACACCATATGCGATTTACGTTAACAACAACATCACACACTACTAACAATTCCCGGTAACGTAATGCATTTTATCGCAATTAAACTCACTCTCGACACTTGTAACGACGCTCATCTGGTTAACTGAAACATCCAAGTCATGGGATTAATTTGTTCTATAACAATTTAAGGTGACTATGTACTCTGGGCCAATACCGAAGTTTCTGATTCGTTGTTGCATATGTACAATTATTATTCGTAGAGTATTAATAACTAAAGTTCTATCTTTGCGGCGGCGATGGTGTAGCGCTTAGCGTAACGTAACCCAGGTTCGCGGGTTCAAACCCGATCGAAGCCGTGGATTTTTAGGGGCGAAAAAATCCTTCGTACGCCTTCCTTCGGAGGGGAAGTAAAGCCGGCTGTCCCATGTTAGTAGATTTACTTGCATGTAAAAGATCAAGCTAAATTCAAATCGCCGGTTTCGTCGCCTCAGAAATACCTTCTTTCCGCTCTATCCGGGGAAAGGAGTGTAGCGAAATTTACGTGGTCAGCAGGCCTCATGGCCTGAGTCTCGCCACGTAAAATAAGGCAATTCAATTCAATTCAATCCCCGGCCGGGGTCCGAACCGGAGTCCTTCGAGCCAATCCCCTGCCGCGGGCGGAAGCTGGCCCGTTCGCCCGCGGCAGCGCACCCGATTCGAACTTTCTCGAAGGCCAATACGCGAAGGAGCTTTCTACCCGCCACTGCCACTCCAGGGACATTTCCAAACATCGTGAGAGGCAAGAAAACCGTCAGCATCTGGACGCCTGCGGCAGCGACACTTTCGATGCTCCCATCTCGCTTTCTCGAGGAATTCGCCACTGCCATTGTCTCATTTGCTCTCTGCAACCCCCCTGCGCGCTCTGTACCACCGGACTCGTCTGATTGTGGTTTTACGCAAATTCTAGAATAGATGACACTCTGGGAAGACGTTTCGCTAATGTCCGGTTCATGACAAAAGGTTTGTCTTGAAGAAAATCCCATCTGTTACCCCTGCAAAGGCTAATGGAGCGTTGTCCGTGTAGAAAGCGACGATGCTGATCACAGTAGTGTTCTGGCTTTCCGCAATTCGCCAAGTGCCAATGTCTCTTTTGCTCTCCAAGGCTGCAGCGCACTCCGCACCTCAGAGGAAGTCTATTCTCAGGAAAGTCAGCTTTTCGGGAGTGAAGTAGTTTGACAAAAGGGTTCACCTAGAAAAGTACTATTGAAGGAAATGGTTCCCTTCGTACAACAAGGATATATGCTAACAATATTTAAAGTTGTGTTTTCTTTATTATTAATAAAATTATTTTCCGTCATTTTCCATTATCAAGGAAAATTATTTTGGCTATTCATGACATGAACAGTTTCTTGAATGAAGCGTTGCAGTTAAGAATGGATTTTTTAATTGTCAGGCCAGCAATCTCCATGAAGGCGGTTGGGTCTTTTGATTTCCTATAACCTTGGGAGGGTGCCAAACAAATATTCTTAAATTTAATTCTTAGTTTGAATTTTGTATAATGTAATAAGCTTGATGATGAGGCAAATTCAGTCTCGAAACGCTGTTTCCTAGAAATATTAATAAATGCATTATTAACTGCAATATTTAATTCAAAAAACGTTTCGTCTCACGAATGGCCAAAATAATTTTCTTTGTGTTTTCTTTCTTTTTCTAATCTCTGACCATGTCCCTTACCTTAATGTTCGAGTCATTTTTTTTCTTTTTTCTATTTTAACTTATCATTATTTTTGTACCATTTTTTTAGGTATTTAAAGGACCCCGCGATCCAAGAAAGAGAAGTTTCTCCCACCAAATGCCACAAATCAGTTGATATAGCGCTGTTAGAGTGAACTTAATTAGAGGAAACATAAGTAGAACCTCTTATATATTAATTACTCTAAAGAACTCTTTCTTTGGAATTGTATATACTTAGAATGTTAGCAATTGAAACTTCCAATCTAGAGAACAGTCCACTAGTCAATGAAATTCAAATTTGCACTTGTTTTATGAAGTTAAACTACTTTGTAGTTAAATTTGTTCAAAGAACTTTGTACGTTCCCCTCAAAACGGTGTGACGGGAACACATCTTATATATGTTATGTGTTATCAATTTTAAAATCCAATAGACTACCCTGCTAGGGCAAATCTCAAAATGTTTATCACACCGTTCAGAAGTTTTTTGATCGTTTACTTTGATCCACTCAACAAATGCTGAGATGATCCCTTAGTTTTCTTCTCAACTATAAATATAGTCTTACTTTTCCAACCCACAATATGTCGCAAATAATGTTTACAGCTATTGATGTTAAATAATTAAGTATATTCGCTTTAGATTTTAAAGGTCAACATAGTGAAACAGCGACTTCCCCCTCATTCTTCCATGTTCGTTACACGAAATTTACATGGTGTTCTTTTTATTACATAATTTTCGACGGTGTTATATCAACCTAACATTGTATGACTAACACAGAAAACTATAATTTTGTAATTAAGAATAATTGGGTATGAGTTAACATACAATGAAAAGGGGGCAGATTCTGAAGAGCTTAATTCAGTGATGAAAAGGTTATGTAATACATTTTCAGAAACAATAATAATAAAAAAATCTACAAAAACACACCTCTTAAAAACCAGATCCCAACTCGCCGTGGAGGGATATATCATCAAAGAAGAAATTTAGTTTAGTGGTACTATTATGAATTTAGAAAAAAACAATATTAAAATGTAAAAGAGAAAGAAGAATCTTTACATCCAAAGAATAAACTACGAGACGATTAGGATAATACACAATTCTCAACGTCGTGATTGTGATTAAACAGACGAGAAATACAATGTTGCACGCAAAAGTCTAGTATACAAACATTTATATTCAAAACAGATTCATCGAATTATCATTTTCGAACAGTAAAGCAGTGGCGTAGCGTGACTCACACGTTTGGGGATGCTCAACAATAACACACAGAATGTCACTATCAACTACTTCATCTAACGGTGTAGGGCCTACACCGTCGTAAGCAATCGAGATTGTGGAAGTAGTCCCAGTGTATCTGCCTTGTGTTGCGTTCGCCTACACTGTAGGCGCTTCCCACTAAATCCTCACAGCAGTCAGGGCTGCCGATGCCTTGAAAGCAAATTATACAATGGCTCAGCTTTAATTCTTATACGCGAATGGCAATAAGACCATTTGTTAATTTATACATTGCAGACTTAAATAATATGTAATCTATTTAAGAGATAATACAATTTCTTGGATATTAATTAAGAAATAGTAGTCAGGCACTATTTCTACAGTTTGTACCCATGACCAAGTGGGGACTCCCGAGTGAGAGAGAGAAAGATAATTTACTGAACGCCTGAAGTGTGCTGCGCTCTCGTGCACAAACGAGCTTCTTACCGCAGTAGACGCTAGCGTAAAGCAGTCGGGTTTCCCTGGGCCAGGGGTGAAGAGGGGAGAGGGGAACCTCGCCATCTGCGCATGCGTCATTGCTCGTCGCAATCTGGCGGCAGACGCTGAAGTATTTTAGCTTCCAACCAATCAGAGGCCAGCTTCAACAGCCCGCCGAATTCAATCATAGGAAATCAATTTAAAGTTAATACAAAACGTGTTTCGCTCAACAGACCACTTGTAAGATTATCAGTACAGTATTTAAGGTTCTTATATACGGGGATGCTCAGCATCTCAGCGTCCCCTGACGCTACGCCACTGCAGTAAAGCCTTAGAATTAGTAACGAATTCTTTCGTATGGGGTCACTGGATAACAAATTTGAGAATTCGTGTCTGACGAACTTTTAGCTACGTATCTCATTTCGTTCAGCTTTCAAATGAATACCTCTATTCCATATACACTATTAACATTTCATATGTGATCACAATGACTTCCAAATCATTTGCAATATGCATGCCCCCAACTCCATTCTGATACTTTCTGTTCATTAAAAAATTACTGTCATCGAGCAAGGGAATTGGCATGCACAATATTTTAGCAATGGAATGCCCTTTAATGAATTGTTTATTAGATTGAAAATAATAATTAAACTAAAGCTTTCGCTATTTAAATAAAATTGTTCTTTCGAAAGACAAAAACGAAAAACTGCCCAGGTCAGAGGATGAATACTGAAATAAAAATTATATAATAAAAATTTTAATGCTCAGTTGGGAAGAATGATTTATAGGTGTTCATGTTTTAAAGCTTTATTTCACCAGCTCTTCAAATAAATATAATTTGAAACGCCGATTTTTATAGTTAACAGGAGGTGCATATCATGCACTCTGGCACCTCTTGTGCGCAAGCCTTCGGCCAATGATATACTTAATCGCGATCAAACACGGATCCTGCTAAAACCAACACCAATGTTTGCAAACCAACCGTTGGTGAAGTAGGCAAAGTAGCGTCTATGCTGTAACCAACATTTGCCCCGAATCGGTGCCCGACTGTGTACCCCCTTAATTAACCGCTGCAATGAACGACCTACTCCGCTGTGCAGCGGGGGGCTGCACGAATATGAGGTCCCGTTTGCCGAAGTGCAGTGGTGCGACAGCTGTCATCAGTCGCCACAGACGTGCACACTGGGGCGGAAGTCGAATCTAACGGTCCAAAAGTCAAAGCTTTTATTAGCGTAATTATCTCCCTTCCCCCGCGTTCGAGGCGAAATGCTACTTGTAGAACCGCAGAAACCGTACTGAACGTATTGGAACATGTATTGGAACACGGGAGAGTGTATTACTTATTTACAATGTAAATTCTATGCAAACTTCTTTTTAACGACTGTTCCACTCATAAAATGAAATACCAATTGCGTTTAACAATATAACTGGTATGCCCCAATCAGGGAGATGTATGTAAATAGGATTTTTAATCTGATTTCACTAACCCCATTTCTCTCCTAGGCAATCATAAAACATTAGTTATGAGAGGCGATGAGCAACTCAAAGTCCAAGTAGAATAACAAAAGTTCGATGCATTTTTAGCATCTTTAAGAAATAATTTCAATTGTGTGATAGTGCCATTAAGTAACATCGCCTATGGGAAATTTCAAGATACATTTATGGAAAATGATCAATGTGCTCATGGTATTACCTATGAAATACTCCTTAAAACTTAATAAATTACTTGACTTTGGCTGCTTTACGTCACAAACTTATTCTGTATTTTCTCAATAAAAAGGAAAGTATCTGCAACGATGGAAAGTACTCTGTCCTTCAAAAAACCTAAGTAAGGGTTCGATGGATTTGAATGACTTAAAAAACAAGTTTTTCGAACTATTTTCCGGTTGGGTACCTTTGTTTTATTTGGGATAGAGGGATTCCAGGATATAAATGTTTTAGTTTATTTGTAATTTCTAACATTGTAAATCTATCCTCAGAATAGGATGCTCATGAATCGTGCTTATCCCATCGCAGTTGTAAATTTTGTTTAATTTCCCCGCGGTCCTGCGAGTAAGGGCTTTGTTTGCTTCTGGACACTGTCACCATCGCCGCACAGTCACCATCACCGCACAGTCACCATCGCCGCACAGTCACCATCGCCGCACAGTCACCATCGCCGCACTGTCACCATCGCCGCACTGTCACCATCGCCGCACTGTCACCATCGCCGCACTGTCACCATCGCCGCACTGTCACCATCGCCGCACTGTCACCATCGCCGCACTGTCACCATCGCCGCACTGTCACCATCGCCGCACTGTCACCATCGCCGCACTGTCACCATCGCCGCACTGTCACCATCGCCGCACTGTCACCATCGCCGCACTGTCACCATCGCCGCACTGTCACCATCGCCGCACTGTCACCATCGCCGCACTGTCCCCATCGCCGCACTGTCACCATCGCCGCACTGTCCCCATCGCCGCACTGTCCCCATCGCCGCACTGTCCCCATCGCCGCACTGTCCCCATCGCCGCACTGTCCCCATCGCCGCACTGTCCCCATCGCCGCACTGTCCCCATCGCCGCACTGTCCCCATCGCCGCACTGTCCCCATCGCCGCACTGTCCCCATCGCCGCACTGTCCCCATCGCCGCACTGTCCCCATCGCCGCACTGTCCCCATCGCCGCACTGTCCCCATCGCCGCACTGTCCCCATCGCCGCACTGTCCCCATCGCCGCACTATCCCCATCGCCGCACTATCCCCATCGCCGCACTATCACCATCGCCGCACTATCACTATCGCCACTCTGTCAACAACGCAATATTCTCACCATCACCATATCGTCACTAACGCCACTTGCACCACCGTCATTTCCATCATCATCACCACCACCACTATCACCACAATATCCTCATCAGAACAATCGATACGACCGACGAGTTTCGCCAGGTGCTTCCGCGCCCCGCGCCCAGTGTGCCTGACTGCGCCTGAGCCCGTTGCGCAGGTCCTTCACCCGCGTCGTGCACCACGCCGCCATGCCGCCCGCGCCGCGCAGCACCGCACCGCACCGCGCCGCGCTGCGCCGGCCACGCGGAAGACAGCCGAGCCGCGCCGCGCCTCCAAACGAGGACAGCGGGCGGCGGCGAAGGCTCTCGACGCCGGATCCCCGGGACCCGCGCACGCGTGAGTGAAGTCGGCGCCGTGGCGAGCAATGTGATGTGAAGTGTAAATAGTGTAAAGTGTAAAGTGTAGAGTTTAGTGTGTATGAATGCGAGAATAAATGTGTGAGAGAATGAGCAGTAAATATAGTTATACGAATGACTGAGTGAGTGAATGTAACAAAAATGAAAAAGAAGAAGAATATTTTTAAGAACTCAATAATCTCAATATAATAACTGTATATAAAACTAGGCTAGGCCCAAAGAGGCCAGCCATGTAATAGTTTTAAGTTAGTATTAAGTTAGTTTTTAAGCTAGTATTTTTAAGATACAGCCCTTCCTAACTCCAAAAGCCTAATCGGCTGGAGTACAAATGTATGCCCGTAATTGAGTAAAATCCCTGCCCCACCACGGCAACTGGAGAGGGGAAATCGAAAAAAAAAAATCGCGCACGCAGACGGCATGTCCCCGGGGGGAGGCAACTTCGCCAATAGCACACACGTGCAAATGGTACGTGAAGTGCCTCAAGAGATGCAGCTCGTATTTATTTGGGATAGAGGGATTCAGGATATCAATGTTTTAGTTTATTTGTAATTTCTAACATTGTAAATCTATACCCAGAATAGGATGCTCATGGATCGTGGTTATCCCATCCCCATATCCTTAAATTATCCCATCCCCAAATCTTAAAGTACTCGAAAGACAAAAGAGTCGAACGTGAGGGAATAAATTTAAAAAAGTAATAATAATGATAATAGAGAAGATAAGAATGATAATGATTATAATAAAAATATCGCCACACTATCACCATCACTAACAACAGCCGGATCTCGGAGCGCAGTGGCTACGGTGGTTTCCGTGAACTGAGGGATCTGCGGGTTCGAATCCCGCCTTAGTGATTACTTTCGAGTTGTGACAACGTGGGTCTTATCCCAAACACCACTTATCACCTTAATACCCCCATTCCTTCCCAGACCTGTTTCCCTGCCCCAATGTTGTACGAATGTGAGGGATGAACGCTACTGCCTGCGTGCCAGGGGGAGAAAGTTCCGAAAGCCACATGACCGCCACTGAACAGCCCTTCTTGTAACAGGAATCAAACATCGCCACGGTCTTACGAGCCACAAGCGGCAGGATGAAGAGATCGGCTGCAATGGGCTAAAGAGCCACGTTGGACAGGAGGCTAGAGTCAAGGGTCTCTAAAGTGAAAAGCTAGACGCATTTGAATAAATGGAATACAATTTAAAAAGAAGTGAAATGAAAAAGGGGAAAAATAATTATTTAAGTTAAGGACGGAAAATGTCCTTGGGGAAACGTGAACGTTTTCGAAGATTTTGAAAATAACTTTGTCCCAAAGCGGAATTTTTAGATGCAGGTGAAGAAGGTAAGATGTTTTAATAGTGTTTTAGGACTGAAGAATAAAATATTTAAAAGAATCAATTTGAAGTTCTCTATCTATTTGTGTATAATAGACCATTGTGCATCAGTGCAGAAATTTGTTTCAAAAAGTTTATTTAGTTTAGTAGGAGTTTATTAAAATTAGAAGTAGAAGCATTGCACCAAATAGGGATGACCTAGATCTAAACAACAAAATACACCCATCAGGTCGCAATTTAGATTTTTTATTAATTAATACAGAATAGAATACTGATTAAGCTACATAGTAGCACACAAAATATTTCGAGTGGCAGCGTTCTCCAAATACAATTACTAAAAATACACAAAACAAACAAACATTGTAATAGTATTTACGTATCTACTTAATACAATTTGGTAAAATTAATGTCCTAACCCTTTCGTGATAAATCTGTCCTAATATAGTAGTAATAATAATAATAATAATAATAATAATAATAATAATAATAATGTTATGTTAAAGAAATCGTGGAGAGACAAACCACTCCAAGGTCAATACCTAAAAAGAATGGACAAGGTGCAGATCAATAAAGATCAATCATTTATGTGGCTTAAAAGGGGAAGAATGAAGCCAGAATCAGAAGCACTTGTAATAGCTGCCCAAGATCAGGCCTTGAGAACACGACATTATGATAAAGCGGTTCTCAAAATTTCCCAAGATGATAAATGCCGCATTTGCCTGGAGCAAGTAGAAACCATTGATCATATTGTCTCAGCTTGTCCAATCCTAGCAAAGACCGAATATCTTAAAAGACATGACAGGGTGTGTAGCTACCTCCACTGGCAGATCTGTACCGCCCTCGAAGTTCCAAACACATGCCCCAAGTGGTACGAACACTCACCGAAACCGGTGACGTCTGTTGGATTGTGTACGATATTGTACGACCAACAAATTCAAACTGATCGCACGATAGCGGCAAACAAACCGGATATAGTTATCCGGGATTTGGCGAAAAAATCGTGTTTACTTATCGATGTTGCTGTACCTTGCGATCAAAACGTCGTTACCAAGGAGGCAGAGGAACGTCTTAAATACAAGAGTTTGGAAATCGAGATCAGCCGAATGTGGGGCGTAAAAGCACAGATCGTCCCGATAGTTATCGGAGCTCTGGGATTTGTTCCGCAAAATTTGAGTAAGAACTTGTCTAAACTCCCAGGTAATTCAAAAGACTGGGAAGTGCAAGAAATTGCTTTATTTGGAACAGCCCACATTTTGCGTAAAGTATTGTAGAGGCACTGATAGTCACCGAATCTGCTCCTTAGGTAGCTGGTTGCAACCTGGAGTAGATTTTATATTCAGCCGACTCATAAGATCTTTAGTCGTGATGTAATGGAATAATAATAATAATAATAATAATAATAATAATAATAATAATAATAATAATAATGTAATGAAAATAATTTGAAAATTTTATTTGAATTCAATGTTCGATCGATGAATATATGAATGTGAGATTTCCAAGTCAGTCTTTGGTCTATAAATATAAATCTAAATATTTAACTGGAACATTATTTTCAAGCCAAGTAATGGTAGTATTATTAATAATAAGTGGAGGTTTTCCGATTTTGAATCACAGGTTTTTAATAAATATGTCCATGTCCGTATACGACAAAGTTAAAAATCCGATTTGAAAACGTGCGTTTGGTTACTGGGTATTAAGCAAAACGAAATGGAGAACTGAAAGTGAAATTTCCAGGTAACTGCGAAACGGATTGTTCGTATTTGTGCTGCCTGAGTTTCTGGAGGAAAACAATTTTACCTCCATATCGGAGCCGTAGCTCAGTATTTGCTAGCGGCGAGGTGTAAATAAATGTACGCCGTTTAATTCTCGTGGCAACGATGTAATCAATTCTGCTACATCACCTCCCAGGCTATTGTGTATGTTCGCGTTTCTCTCGTATAAAATCCCCTCACAAGTGATTTCCATGAAATGTTCCAAACAGGAAGATCAAACAGAGCGCTATATTAAAACGATGAAATAAACAACATGCTTCTAGAGTAAAAAAGAATTCTGTTTGCATTCTATCTTGAAACCCAAATTCTGTGTATCTACCCAAAACCTCATTTGCAAGGTAGATGTTATGGAGGAAAAAAAGGGGGAGGTGTTCTGTCGCCCGAATAGTTGCTTTTACAAAGAACAAAATCTGGTGTTCCCCGAATAAAGTGTGAAACGCACAAATGGCATTTTAAGAAGCACCTCTGTGTTTAAACGTGCAACCAGAAGAGAACATACATTTGTACCTGAAGGCATTCGTGAAGAGAGATCCATCGACATTTGTCCGCAGAGTGGAAGGGCTTCGGACAAAATATCTGTAAGAAGACACTGATAGTACAGTTGTTCTCAAACTTAGGTTTTATCTAAGTACTTTTGCCAAGAGATTGCACACAGTTCATCTAAATATTTTAACCTGTATTTTTCTAAGATTTTTTCCTTTGCTTTCCTGAATTTTTCCGGTAACTCCGCCCAAAACGTTTGCTCTTTGTGATTCTCTACTAAACCGCAGTAACTCACAAGCTCAAGGACCCGATAGGTGGATTATCTGATTTTCCTCCAATGTAAATTTGAAGTTAAGCACAATTGATGCACCACGCTTTGCAAAAACTCTATGGTTTGTCAGTAACGTGCTTTTTCCGTAAGGAATTCAGCGATTTATAACCGCTTCCACGCGAAATATTTATTTTAGCAAGATATCTATCGCAAGAAGTGATGTACAAGAACATAATGCAACGTCACGAGCTGCTAAACATGCACGGAGAACTAGGGCGTGACTTTTCATGCTAAAATGGTGAGTTGCATTTTTTTGTTCCGCTAAGCCAAGCCAAACGTAGATATTTCTACTTGTTGAAACATGCCTAGCAAACTATTTTTGTTCTCTGAACATGTGAACTGCTCAAATCTTTCTCCAATTCGGTTGAGGTAGGACCCCAAGGCTCAAACTGGGCTGGAGCAAATCAAAAAGTTTAAACTTTTAATAAGACAGCGCTCATGTCACTTCAAGGTGAATGCAACCAAGGACGTACATGCTAACCAACAACCATGACAAGTTCATGTACACCAACATACGTACTATTCGCGGTTGACGCGACAAAGGTCGAAGACTTTTATATCTCGTCTCATTCCCGATGAATCCTGAAATACACAGCACAAGCTCTTAAGAACTTTCTTTAGTACCGAAGTAAACCAACCTGAAGTCGTTAATTTATTCTAGCTCCAAGATGGTGGGCATAACTTGGTATCAGGGTGGCTTATTTTGAATGGAAAATACTATTTTACATTGCGTAAAAGAAATGATTAATCGGTAGGGTTTCTCATTCATTATTTCACTCTCACCTACATATCCGTAACAATAACAACACTATCACCTACATGTGACGCGTCATACCGAAAGTATGAAAAGCTAAAAGCCAAATAAACTAACCGCAACAATACTTCCGAGAATGAGTTTCATATCTGACCTGGGTACACGATGCCATTAAAGTGGGTGGGCGTTAATTAGCTCGATCATACACTCTTTAAATCCCAGTTTTGAATGGGTATTTGGACTAATTTTACCTTTCACATTCATCAATTTCAGTTTACAATCGGTTAATATTGAACCCGGCAAGGGAATTTATGTCTTTACCTCTAAAACACACACAAGTCCCTGCCATTCGTGAGGGCAAACACAATGTACGGGTCCTATTGACAAGGTTTGCTGCATTACTTCGTCTCATCACAACAGAAAAAGAGCAATTCCCGCTTTTCAAATTCCCTCAAGAAATGACTAATTCCACAGTACCATGTAACACCCACTCCGTTTGAGCTCCACCTGCTCAATTGTTTGCACAGCGCGGCTGTAAATCAAATCTGCGAGAAATGGCAACACGAATCCCTTACAACACGAAAAGACACAAAACAAGAGCCGCAAAAACAGATAAGGAGCAGCAAATAAAAACAAACGAAGAACAAGAACGCGACAGTAACAACCGAAGAGAGCACTGCGCTCCGTATGCTAAGCAGCGCCCCGCCGCCGCCGCCGGCCCTGGCGAATCGCGGCAGCACGAAGCCACCGCCAAGTCTTTCCACGCGATCAAACAGCTGAAATTCCGGGGCGCACGACAAGCAAAAACGGGCGTGCTCTCGTTCGCCTTATCTGCAGCGGAGCGCGCAGGAAACAATGGAGGCGGCGGCGGCGGCGGCGGCGGCGGCGGCGGCTGCGTCCGCGAGTAAGACGTGCTCCCCCGGCGGCGGCGGGGACAGCGATCGTAATAGCAAGGGTGGCAGTGGGGGCGGTAGCAGAGAGAATGAAGCGTAAGCGGAGGTTGTGGTGGTGGAGGTGGCGATGACGGTGGCGACGGCGGAGGTGATGGAGGCAGCAGAGGCGGAGGAGGTGGAGGCAGCGAAGGCGGAGGCGGCGGCGGAGGCGGCGGCGGAGGCGGCGGCAGAGGCGGAGGCGGCGGCGGAGGCGGCGGCGGAGGCGGAGGCGGCGGCGGAGGCGGCGGCGGAGGCGACGGCGGAGGCGACGGCGGAGGCGACGGCGGAGGCGACGGCGGAGGCGACGGCGGAGGCGACGGCGGAGGCGACGGCGGAGGCGACGGCGGAGGCGGAGGCGGCGCCGTCGGAAGCGGAGGCTGCAGAGGCGGCATAGGTGACGGCGATACCTATATTGGCGGAAACAGAGAAGACGGCAAGACGAAGAAGCCAGGAGCAGAATCGGCAAGAGTCAGAGACGCAGGTAGAGAACCATCGCCGAACTTCAAGTCGAACTTCAAGTCGTGAAGCGAAAGACAGGAGAGTACGACAGGGCGGAGAGGCGACAAGAGAAAAGGGGGAAGAAAGAAGACTAAAGTCAAAACAAAGCAGAACAAAGAAAATGAGAGACGGCAGGGAAATTTATGATTGAAGGGGGAGGAGAGGACACAAGAAGAGATGAGAAAAGCTGAACAAGAGGACGGACGTCCACGCAAAGCGGAAGGAAAAAGCCTATAAAGGACGGGGAAGGCCACATGAGATTTTTGGAGTCGGGGTGTTGGGGAAGAAGGTGACAGGTGAGGACAGCTAAGACGGACGGAGTACTTTCATGTCAACAGTTTATAATTAACGAAAAATCTTAATTTAATGATATTGCGAACATTATGCAACAAAAACATACTGAAACTACATAATAATTGCAAAAAATTATTTTGTGATTTAAACCTACAAAACCCGAACAATAGGAAACTGAAGAGGAATCTGCGTTAAAAAGTCTTGGCCCAAAAAGGAAATCGCCAGCCACCCTTTACTTCGGCGTCCTCGGGTTAACAGGAGGCGAGCGGGATTTGATGAGACGGAGAGGAGGCGCCACGGAGGCAACAGTGCAGACAGGAAGTAGTGGTCGGCAATTGGAGGTGCCGGAGGGGGCATGACGTGGCAAAGAAGACGCGACGCTGCAGCAGGCCGCGCCGCGAGGCAAGAGGAAATTTGCTTCGCATTGACGACCTCTATCTTGGATTACAACTTGATACTAAATTAACTTAGGAACCATACATTACATCAATAATAAATAAAACTAATGTCAAGCTTCTAAAATTATACCCATTTTTTAACAAAAATTCTCACCTTTCTTTAGATTCAGCGTTGCTTATATTTAAATATAAAATTCGCCCATCTTTGACATACGCATGTCCCATTTGGGGTGGTGCAGCGAAATCACATATTCAAAAATTAGAGACTATACAAAATAAATATCTCATTGAAAGCACCCTGGTTCATAAGAAACGATCAAATATTACACTAACTCAATATTCTGCCTCTAAAATCCTGGATCCTTCGTCTCTCAGATAAAGTCTATACTTCCCTTACTTCTTCTCCATTCCTTATATTTTTTTAACTCGGAAAAACAGCTACTCCTTTTCCGCGAATTAAACCATGTTATTCAAAAGATCTCTTACGTCCTCCATAGTTAACTTTACTCTATATATCTATTATTTATTGTATACATTTTATATATTATGTACTATTTATAACCATTGTTTATTTTTATGTTAATTGTCTCTTCAAAATAAAAAAATACTTATACATGTCAATAGTATATTAGAGGTTACTTTTTAAGTTTCTCCTCATATTCTATTCGATGTAATGTTCACACACTTGAAAGACAAATTTTTGTCGAACAAGTATTAATAAATATATATTTTTTACAAAACAAAACAAAACAGACGACCTCTCGCCGCCACCCCTGTGAAGCCTACTCCGCCACGACCGCATTTGATCAAAACTGTACTATTTAATTGGATAATTCAAAAAATTGTATGTCGATTTTAATCATTTTTCACACTTCGTCACTTCGGTCTGAAAATGTTCAATTTGTGGATATCTGAAAATTATTAGAGAATTTTATAATGATGGGAAATGATTCAAAAATAAAATATCGACCACGTAAAAACGTCGAACACAAAACATCGATGTTAAACGGCACCGGCTTTTAAAAAATCGATGTTAAATTCACAGATGATTTTATAAAAACATCGACCTCGTTGTCGCATAGCTAGTTCCGCCTACTCCGCCACGGTGCAAATGGCGCAGCACTCAGATCGCTCGTCTTCTACAACTGGGATCCGGGTTCAATTGCCTATCGATTACGTACAATGTGTGGAGCAAAACGCCAGTTTACGGCAGGTTTTCTCGGGGTTCTCTCATTTCCCCTGTCTCTCATTCCACCATTTCCCCGTCGTCTTTCATATCTTTCTTATCACCTCTATCAAAATCATTCATCTGTTTCCAGGTATGGTCATAATGCGTAATCACCGGCAACACAAAAAAGACGATGTCTGCCGGAGTTTTTCGATGCGAGTAGGGACATTGTTAAACTACTCATTTGACACTGGTAGATATACTTTAATCGTATCCAAGCCTAGATGTAGATACTGTACTCATCTCATTGTCTGCTACCTCTAGATAGCAGGTGGTAAGCGTCATACGCGATTACCGAACAACGGCGAGGAGGGGGAGTAATTGGTTGGTGCAAACGGAAGTAGGATCCAAGAGCACGTGGACACTAAAAGAGTTAAAGCCAAAATGTGGGAGTGAGTGAGTGGGAGAGCGGGAGAGTGAGAAACCGAGTGAGAGGGTAAGAGAGAGAGAGAGAGAGATATGACGGACGGAGAAACGTAAAATCTAAGGCGTGGAAGGAAACGGGTCGAGGGAGATGAGGTAAGTAGGACGAGCAGAGGTAATTGTCTCACTAGTTCCAGTATAATAGGAATCAGATAAAAGTATCAAGTGATAAGCTTGCGGAAACGAACCTTTATATATTATAAGATACTCTGAATCGAACTTAAAACATCGACACGAATATCACTTCAGTAGAGATGTATCTCGTAGAAATCGACCTTGAGGACGGGGCTTTTCTCCCGCGACGTAGGGACCTGTCCCCGCATCTCGAACTCTCTGATCATGGGAAGCTCTGTGGGCGTGGCTTCTTACGGCGAAGCTATGGACAACTGATACATTGCGACCGGCGCGCTATGCGTATAATGCAATCGTGCCGTAATAGCATCTCTACATACCGGTACTGAACGCGTGGCTACATCACATTGAACGATTGAGGACAAGTTGCCCAACGGTAGACGATGGTTATTGTGAAGGGACAGCCAACCAATCGAATCTTAGCGCACGCGACGTGAAAGATTTTTCTATGCGGTTCACCGGAATGCATATTATACATAATGTTGAGAATTTAAGTAGGCCCAGGCGTGGGGGACACCGTTAGCTGCACCGTCGAAAGTCGAACTATCGACCGAAAATTCCAACTACATACAGGCATGTACACACACATCTGTTGCCTTTACTTTCACCTTCAATACCGCGTACTTTATAATGTACACTTAGAATGCGAAACCTTTTCACATCATTTGTTGCTTCAAGTTAGTTATCAAAATTGTATGTGATTTATGGAGAAGATTTGCAGTCTGTGCAAATTTTCTTGAGCTCCGGAATCTGAACTCTAGCTCTTATACTATGTTAAAATAAACTAAATAAAAGTAGCAACGAAAGTTTTTGATCAGATTTGATAACAAGAAATATTCGCTTCTGTGTAATAAAAATTACTTACAACTGCAAAAGAACTAAAGTATTTAGCTCTCAACCCTTATCGTTCCCCTTGTGAAGGAATCAACTCTCCACCACGAGAACATATAGAACGATTGTTTATGGCTCTGTTCACGAAATAACATTCCCTGCAAACATCGCACTAATCTCAAGAAAAAAATGTGCAGATTCCTATTATAGTGGAATTAACTCTGTCGTTACAGCAGGAATTTCCAAACATATTCTGTTGTGGTCCCCGTTTTACAAAATAATTATTTTATTATTTTTTGTACTATTATAATTTTTAATTTTACTAACATTCCTCTAACCCAGGTGTTCCCAACAGGGCCAATATCGATGCCCTGGAGGACGGTGAAAGAGGGACAATGATTCGTTTGGGGGCCGAGAGCTAGAGAATACACCGGCCACTGATCGGTGTAATCAAGATGTCATTGTTTACTAAAAATATTAATGAAGTTGAGAATTATTTGTTTTCTGATATTTAATATTTGTGTCTTTTAAGTTTCATTTAATAATAAATTGCACATTTGCTCCTCTTTTGGAACTTAGCATTGTTCTCATGAGTGAAAATCGAACTTTTGTGTAATTAGAACAAGTTCTTAAAAACAAAGTCACGAATTCTAATTACACAAAAGTTCGATTTTCACTCATGAGAACAATGCTAAGTTCCAAAAGAGGAGCAAATGTGCAATTTATTATTAAATGAAACTTAAAAGACACAAATATTAAATATCAGAAAACAAATAATTCTCAACTTCATTAATATTTTTAGTAAACAATGACATCTTGATTACACCTATCAGTGGCCGGTGTATTCTCTAGCTCTCGGCCCCCAAACGAATCATTGTCCCTCTTTCACCGTCCTCCAGGGTATCGATATTGGCCCTGTTGGGAACACCTGGGTTAGAGGAATAGAATCGCTGCGTCCCTAGGCGCGAAGAACCGCGAGTCCGGCGGGCACCGCCGTGGCCGATGGCAGACGGCGGCGGCGGCACGGGCGGCGGGCGCGGGGGCGGAGGAGGAAGAGGTCGCGATCCGTTCCCTTTCACTTGCGGGCGGGTGGACGGGCGGGCGGGCAGAGCTCAGAGAGCCCAGAGCTCGGCGCGTACAGCTCAGCGCTCCCTCCACACCGAACGGCCCCGGCGGCGCGGCGCGGCGATCCCGCTACTCGCTCTCCTCTCCGCGCCGCTCCCGGCCCCTCCGCCGCCACACAGTGGGCCCACACACACGCCCGCGTTGCGTTACTTCCTCTCCAGCCCACTCGAATTAGACAAACCGAGTGAAACCGGGAGAGGTGGCTCAGTGCATCAACGGATGTCACTGCAGTGCCGCTGACCCGGGAGGTCCTAGGGTTCCAATCCCAAAAGTGGCAGGATTTTCGACAGCAACTGGGCAGCTACGTCGAATTCAGCCGCAGTCTGGAGGAAAATTTCAGCGCCCAACTGCTCTGTTGGATAATTTGCCGTGATTTATCCACCAGGTGAATTCCGAAACAATGCCCTAAGAAACGATCCACAGACCGCGCGCTATCGTTCCTTTCTCTTCCTTGTCCTATCCTCACCCCTTACTCATGCACATTTACACTAACATGCACTACACTACTACACATGCCAGGAGGCCGGGCGGGAGATTAGAGCTTCTCCCGGCTGGGACAGTGCCCCGCTGGAGGGAGATACGTTGTTGTGAAAAAAAAAACAGCTAAAATCAGGCCTAACCTCAAGACTCTGTGCCCATTAATAAGAAGAGCCCGTGAACTTCTGAGGAAATAAAATTTTGGAAATTTAATTCAAGATAATTAATGTAATGTATATTAAATAAAATTGTGGATGTATAATTTTATATATGCTGAAACTGGTTCCAACGTTCATTAAGTTATAGTTTTCTTGTTACTATTTATTAATTTATTTCGGGCAACTTTTGACCATTTAAAACTGCATTTGTCTTACCGCGGACATCCGAATATTTATTTCAATTGTTCTGGGCTTGACGCGTAAGTATTGTACATAGCGACTTCCAGAATGCCTGTTATAATTAGAAATACGGTAGTACAAAACATAGATGGACTATAACATCAAGATTAAACATGAAAGATGAATTCTGAAATAGTATCACCCGTGTTCAAGATGATAACGGCCCCACAATCCTTCAAACTATGATAATTAGGGAGGTCTCCCCCCTTAGATAAGTCGTTCTAAGGACGGGTATGTAGTTCTTACTGCGGTTATCTTATTTCTTCTGAAATCTCCCATACTTCAGGCAAAATCCACCAATGGACGAGGATAAGAATCTTTTATATATCGTAGAGACATCGACCCTTGTGTATTACTGAATAATCGCCTTAGGACATGTCTCTGAAGTGCTAGTGTAGACTGATTGGTAAGTCTGTTATAGAAACACTTCTGGGCAAACAACGACCAGTATGTCACCATTTTCGGTGAAAAAGCTTTCAACAGTAAGCCCTGCAGAGCAAGTACGGATATTTATTGTTTCTCATTTGACAATAAGCTTCTTACACCAAGGACGGTAATTTCCATTCAATATACAGACGTTACAAATTGCTTTTCCTCTCCACAAGCTCCGACAACTCGTCAAATAAGCAACTTAAGAAGCCAAGAAGATCAGCTATTTTCCCTCATATTTGTAACACGGATGGGATATGGACGTAAATGTTTTCAAAACATGTTTCTTTAAAAATGTCTACGTTTTAAACTCGATTGATTAAAGCCGATGTTTTTTCAACATCCATGTTTCGTGCTAAATGGTTTTACGTTTACGATGTTTTATTTGTGAATGAAAAAGTTCCGTAATCACAATTTCTAAAAGTTAAAATATGAAATAATTACTCAGAATACCAATGTCAGTTCAATTGTTGGAACGAAGCGAACGCTGTTTATGTTAACTTCACCGAGCAAACTATCTTCCCCGAGGAATGACACCGAAGCCCTGTATTTTCTACGCCTTTCCTCGTATTTCGCATGCGGAGTCGGTCAACGCATGTGCAGTACGCATTAGGGCTCCCTATTCCTTCCCGTATCCTACGGCGCATAGCACGTACGACACGAACTGAGGAAGCTCTGATCCCCTGAGATGACCGTGCTCAGGTTTTCAGACTCTGATTGACTGACTCATTGTTAGTGATTCCAGGCGCGTCAACTACTGAGGTCATTATTTCCGTGAGTGTAGCGCGTTTTCATCGGAAGATGGCGGTGCTCTTCCCCCGCTGAATGTCGAGATCGGGCGTCGATATATATGACTAGCGGGGTAAACCCAACCAGGTATCTCCCACCAGCGGGCCACCATCCCAGCCAGGACAAGCTCTAAGCCCCCGACAGGTCTCCCGGCAAGTGTGGTAGTGTAGTGCGTCTGAGTAAGTGTGTGTGTACGGGGTGAGGGTAGGACAACGAAGAGGAAGGACAGATCGCACGCGGTCCGTGGCCCGTTTGTTAGGGTAGTGCTCCAGCATTCGTCTGGTGTTGATCGGAGAAACCACGGAAAACTACCGATCAGAGCAGCCGGCGGCTAGAATTCTCCCCCAGGCAGCGACTGAATTCCACCTAGCTAACAAGCTAGTGTCGAAAATCCAGCCGCCGTCGCGACTCGAACCTACGACCTCCCAGTCAGAGTTTCAGACTCAGTATCGTTAATTATTATTATTATTATTATTATTATTTGTTTAGTTTGATTTTGCAGTTGAATGTTGTAAGTTAATAAACACGGGCGCTATCGAATTAAATTATCCCCGAACTTAAATAATAGAGATTACTAAACCACCATCCAAAATACCGATGTTTAAAAATATCGATGGTTCTGGGGAGATGTATTAGTAACATTTATATTTTAATTTTGAACACCGATGATTTGTAGTCGATGTTGCACCCCTAGTTTGTAACGGTATACGTGTAAAACTTTTGTTCGTGTACGAAAATATAGTTTCTTACTAATGTTGACTCATAAAGCTGTTGTAAATCAGGCCAGTGAATGGTAAATTACTGGGGAAGACACTCAAATGGGTCATTAAATCAGATGACAACAAAAGATACAGTAGATGAACAACAAAGGATAATGAAAGGCGTATGAACTGACGATTATCTCATAAGCATGTTGAGAATTCTGCTGAATGGGAAGCGGGACCTTGATGAAGCTCCGACTGAAACGTGAAGCACACCTCATCATCTCTTACTAGTTCGAGGGGCCTAGTATGTGTAGCCTTCACCGCGATCACCAAGGGCATCCATCGCCGTGAAACGACGTATCGTGTCTTCTCTAACCTTGTCTCACAAGAGGCCTCTCCACACACTAATAGATACGAGAGAAAATCCAAAAAAATTACGTCTTAACAACTTAATAGAAAAATTGCATTTAAGCTTCCTCGGATTGTCATTTTAAATAATACTTTATAAAGTAATTTCTTTAATCTTCACGCCCCAATCTAGCAATTCACTTGTAGTAAAGTAATGTTCACTAGGTATGGAGGTCTCTCGCACAAATGAAAAAAAAAAAACAATTTGAAAAAGTTTCTCTCAAATTTGTATTAATGATATATCTGGCATTGCCGAACACTTCTCTATGATTCTCCCATATAACCTCACAGACAAATGAGACAACATCATGTCTTTTACGCATTGGATCTCATCCTTGTTCGTAAACGAATCAACATCCGCGAGACCAGAGGATCTAAGCGGAGAACGACAGACGAGAACCAGTGAATCAGTATTCTGCAATTGCATTGTGCAAGGTTTAATTGGAGAGATCTGTTCAAATTATTAGACTTACAACAAAAAATGAGAAGTTTTGATTTTGTGATAGAAAAGCAGATTCCTAGAGCAGTGAAAATAATTTTTAAGTATTAACCTACCAGATTCCTTCTAATAACATAACTTTTAAGAAGCGGAAGTGTTGCTAAAGGACAGTGCGAAGTGGGAAGAAGGAAGGAGCTTTCTTCTCGTAAAGTTGCTGTTGTTAAAAATCTTCTGGAAGAAGGTACATATACAGAGAGTCATATTGCTAAGATTCTCACAATAAATCAAGAACCAGTTACTAGAGTCAGTTTTGCAAAAAGAGATATGAGAGATACATTGCTAAGAGACTCGCAATAAATAAAAAAATTCGTTAGGGAGTCAGTTTTTCAATGGGAGAAAAGGAAACATCAATAAACAATCAGGAAAATGTGGGACAAAATCAGATCTCTCTCCTCGAGGCATCAGGAAACAAAAATTAGCTCTGAAGAACAACAAAGCTTCTTCTTACGTATGAAGAGC
The DNA here is from genome assembly GCA_031308135.1 of Acheta domesticus. Lineage (NCBI taxonomy): Eukaryota > Metazoa > Arthropoda > Insecta > Orthoptera > Gryllidae > Acheta > Acheta domesticus. Next base: position 100,414,930 of record JAHLJT010009355.1, on the reverse strand, counting down.
TTGAGTATGGAGCACATGCTCCCCCGGGAAGTGAAAGAATTCTCTGTGGAGAAGACAGATCATGGTGCCCAGAAAAAGGAAAACTTACATTTGCAATGGCAAAGAAAGGTGTCATGTTTCATCACATCTCACGAATGTTGCAGATATTTTCGATATCGACATGGTGAGGCGTTCAAATTCGACTGTGTACGAACTGTTAAACATCCGACATAGGAAATGGTGAGGGGCATAATGCCTTCCACGAGTCCTGGGAGGTGCCACATCATAGATGGAACAATGAAACAAGTCTATAACTTAAAAGTTCTTAAGGAAGAGCTACTTCCAGAGGCAGCAACCTGATTTAATGAAGACAGTACACGTTTACGCACAACGGCGCTTCCTAACTTCAAGTTAAAAACGTCAAACAATTCATCACGGAAAAAGTTTTTAGATCTATCCATGGCCGGGAAACAGTTCCCACTTGAACCCCATAAAAAATCTTTGGAGTTTCATGAAGGGCAACCTGAAAAAATAATATTTCTGCCAAAAATCAGTTTATTGAGGAAATCAATTCATTACGGCACACTAGCGTTAATTTGACGCTCAAGTGCATGAAACGTGTCGACAACATGCCAAAAAAGACTGTATTTCTAGATAAAAATAAAGGATTCTATACTAAATAATTTTTATTATTGCTCTTGGAAAACAAAATAGATCACCTTTTTAATTTAAATTTATACTTACTTAGTTCTACTTATTGAATTTGAGAAATTTACGTTTCAATCTTTGGAAATTTGTAAGATCACATCATTAATTTGGTGTAGATATGTACTCGATTTACAGTGCATTGTTGCTTGATAAATAAAACGCTTTGAAAACTGAATACCGAGTCTAATAATTTCAAAATATTTGTATATGAACTAATATAAACACACCAAGAAATAGCAAAAGGATTCTTTTCAAGATCTTACAGAACGAATTGCCTAATCTGCGCCTCCTCCTTAACTTCATTGCACATTCATTTCTTCATTAACTTACTTAACTCTTTTTCTGATGATTTAGTAACACTGTTTGGCAACAAACTATCTCGAAACAAAATGCGTAGAAAAATGCGTTGCACAGATTAACGGTTGCTTTGTTAATGGCGGAGAACGAAAGCCGGAGCCACGTCGCCAATTCTGACACGCATAGCGAAGCATCAACTGGATTTTGATTGATTGATTAGTGTTTCCGGGCGCGTCAACTTCTAAGGTCATTCGTCCCATAGGTGTAGTGCATTTTATCACTGAAGGTGGTTCTTCCCCTGTTCAATGGCGAGATCTGGCGCCGACCTACACGTCGGCTAGCGGTTTCCCCAACTAGGTATCTCCCAGCAGCATGGCTTCGCCCCAGCCGGGACAAGCTCTTAAGGCCCCGACTGGTCTCCCGACATATTTGATAGCGTAGTGCATGTAAGCGGTCCATGATCCGTTTCTTAGGGTACTGCTCTTGCATTCACCTGGTGTTGAGAGAATACGGAAACCTACAGATCAAATCAGCCGGTCGCTAGAATTCTCCAGACAGCGGCTGAATTACACCTCGCTAACTAGTGTGGAAAATCGAGCCACCGTTGGTTCTCGAACCACAGGACCTCCCGGTCAGAGGCACCAAATGCCCTGAGCCATCCCAGCCAGTGCGTCAACAGGATATGGTTGGATATGGATTGGATTTTACGGAGGTATTTCATTCATTAGATGGAGTTGTCGTCAATGATCCCAAGGTAGTGTTTCCTTCCCGTGGAACACGATAAGGGATAAGGGCCAAAGCAAGTTTTAAAATTTGGCGTTATTATTTAAAAAATTGTTTCAGCTCCTTCCATGGACATCATGTGTTGTAATCTCAGAACTGATGTAGACAAAGTCTGTCACTACTTTTCAACAACACATTATGTTAAACACCAGCGCTCTTGGTTCTTCCAACTTAGGCATGTTGGCAATATTCATTCGTGCCTGGCCCTGTATTAGAATTGATGTTGCAAGGCAAAATGACGCAATTATGTGGATATTTTCATACAATACTCCTAAGCAATGTCTGCGAATAAGTTGGTAAATGCAGGATAAGTACAGGGACTTACCTAGAGATCACATTTTTCTTTAGCAAAAGGCGACTACGCGCTACAACCTAATAGGCGCATCTTGTACTAAACCAGAAACGTTGTATGTATGTATATATGTATGTATGTATGACTTGGGTGACTGCCCGTGAACGGACTCCGGCCTACCGGCGATGTCCCTGCCTCGCGGCCATGGGTTAAAGGGGTACGTGTGGTTACCACGAAGTCATCCTCACGCCGTATTCCGGTATTCTCAACCTGAGAAGTGAATTTTCTCATCGTCACACAGCAACATAAACTGAGATATTGCAAGGAAAATGCACACTATAGTCTTGCCTCGACCGGGAATCGAAACCGGGGTCGCGTAGTGGAAAGCGAGCACATTAACCAAGAGCTAGCCGCGAGGCTACTTGGAACTTTGGTGAAGGCAACTTACAAAGGTGGTTTGGTGTACTGTTCTTCAGGTCCCACCCTATGATGGTCACCGCTAAACGATTCCCTCCCGTTCCGCAGACCTGCGCGAATTTTCGACGATCACTTTTGCCCCGCCGAGTTGTATTGAGTTAGTACTGAAAAAGACCTCGAGCATCCCAAAATTATTGGCTCTAGTATAGCAAACTTGCGGGTTTCTCGGGTTCCGGCACGCACGCACGCAAAGGAAGGGGGATCACCTCCAATACGAGATATCAACGTCCATAGCGGGTTTCGAACCTTCGACCCTTAGGATTGAGATCGAAGCGCTAAGTCGGTAAGCGCTCTTGGCAACATAGGGTCTCCAGGTCGCCTGACTTTTTCTCTCAATTTCTTCACCCTTTAATTTTTGGGGACCCTTTTTTTAGAAATCAGTAACTGGTAATTTGGTGCAAAAAAGTGGGAGTCTCATTTCTTTATTATAGTAAACCCTCGATAGCACGAACTCGCTTAAAACGAATTTCGCAGAAACACGAACAAAACTTGGTTCCGGCAAAGGATTATGGAAATAAGGACATTTATAATACACGGTTCATACGAATTTTTATTTCACGAACTCCGATTATTTCGGTCCCTAGGAATTCGTATTAATGAGGGTGTACTGTATTATTATTTAGAGCGCACGACCCACGGCGTTTGTGACCGGGGAGCCCCACGACGTGTGCCACTGGTCCCCACTGGTCAGGGCCGCTCCCCTCCCACACCTCGCCCCGGAACACGGCTGCTGTTGCGGCGGCGGCGGCCGTCGGGCGCGCTGCCAACGCGGCCACCGGAGCTCAGTCGCCGTCGCGCTTGCGCTGGGCCCCACCGCCACTTCCTCGAGGCCCGGCCCGGCCCGGCCCGCGCCGATTAACCTCCGCTCCGCCATGTCAACTTCGCGCGCCGCCCCCGCGAGCGGCTCCGATATGTATAGTTAGGGTCGGTCACGTGAGCCATTATTTTGTCACTCTTTCATGCAAAACTAAATAGGGGGCGTGGTCGGCGAGTATCGTGTTAAAATGGTTACCGATTACTTCACGAAGGCTGGCTAACTTGCGTTGGATTTGCGGTACATCCTATTGTTTTGTATAGTGCCAATTGGAGAATATTTTCATGAAAATAACTTATTTATGTTGTGAAAATTCAAAAAGGGTAACTGGAAACTTCTATTCAAAGAAATAATATTTACAATGAATACATTTTGTTTAAAATATGGAAAAACGAAAAGGAAATTTAGAAACATTCAAAGAGACGTCCTGAATAACCGAGGTCTCTAAGGCTGAAGAGTGGTAGCTGCCTCGTGACTGAAGAGTCGCGGGTTTGAATCCTGCCAGGGGCATGGATATTTGTGTACGAGTACCAGTATTGTGTCCGTGTACGATTATGCGAGTTCTACAACCATTACAGTTACCTCCAAAATTACAAAACCGACGTTACTCGCAGTGGTCACTCTATAACATTAGTAACTGAAAATATACTTTCAATAAGTAAAAAATGAAAAATAAATAAAAGCATTCTAAGAAAACCTATTTTATTCATTGGATTTGGACGGTTATGTCGAAAATTTGGAAGAATTTCATGATGAAGCAATAGACCATGAAATACTCTTTCACAATGGCAAACACACAAGGGGAAATATTTCCTGAAACATGTCTAAAGTAGCCTTTGTATGAACTCTGGCTGTACTGTTGGCAGATGTGCAATGTGTGTCATACCCTTTCCCTTGCATCATGCAGCACGTTACTCCGGTACCATTCTCCCTGCGTATATCCGAGGCACCAATGATGACATTTGATGCCAGGTGCATCCCCAAAACGCGCCTGAAAGAGTGGATCTTACAGCCGTTTCAGGTCAGCACGGCGATCGACGATTTTTGACAGGTTTAAAGACATTTTGAAGATCGCAAAAGAATGCAACGCTTCGCGAAATGCTTTCTTCAGCCGGCCATATGGCCTGGAGCGCCAGCTGATAATGTTTCAGTTCAGTTCAGTGTGTGTAGTCACAGTTCGGGGATAGTTTTCACGAGAGATGTACTTTGTTCCGAATTGATGCAAATTATACCGAAGAGCAAATGAAATGCGAGATGTGAATTGCGTCAACAAATGGATATAATCGGACAGGCCACCACTCGCATAAGAGATTTTAATCAAACAAACTGTGGTTGTTGTAAATAATATTTCTTCAAAGATACCGTTTTTATGTGTGTTTTTTAGTTCCAACAAAAATTACGAAATTTTCATTACGAAATTCCCCAATAGTCGGAATGAGAAAATTACACATCCCCAAACACAAGTTGCCAATGTTCACGAAATGAATGTACAATCATTTGTACATGTTACACACCGACCGCACACTCCAATTTCGTAGTTTGACATAAATGAGTGTCAACATAACTGGTGACGTAACTTCACAAGAAATAGCACTGCGAAATTGCTGATTTTACATAAAAATTGTGGGGAATTGCAGAGACAGTGGAAAAAAGAAGTTTGTTCTCTCGATGCATGAACGTCCTATAAAAGTTTTTCGATTGTTTCCCTTTTAACTGTCATACATTTACGTACCTATCTGTACTTCTTTTCGCACGATAAACGAAAACACGTTTTTCTGAAGATTATTTTCTATTGTCAAATTTCACGCATTGCGACAATGGAGTTTACATCCTGCAAAAATGTTTTACGCTCCCAATTCACCTTTACATAGTAATATAAGTACGCTTCATCTACGTCAATAATTCAGAACTCAATGTAAGGATGCCTCAGGTATGTGAATAATGCAGGGATTTAATACTGATCAACATACTTATTCTTCAACCCTTCATTTACCACATATCAAATTTCAATGATTAAAAGGTGAGGGTGAGATCTTTATTGTCCTCTTTCTTCATGCAGTTCTGCCAGTCCACTAGCTTAGGGCATGAGCCACGGAATATCCAATGGACAATCTACCGGCCAACACGGGAATGGAACGTGATGCGAATTCCGGAGCTTCCATTCCACAAACTAGCCCCCTCACTCCCACGACATTCTGCTGGAGGCGATATCAATTGCTGTGGGAAGGGGGGGAAGACGCTGTTGGGAGATGAAGTGCCATCTCCAGAACATTTCGATGAACTGTTCAACGTTCAATGCAATGTGACATCATACTGGAACCCCCTGGAAATTTTGAAAGGAACCGAAGCCTTAAGGAAGAAAATATTTATTTCGTGTGCTTAAAGATATCTATTTGCGAGCAATTTGTTTTATCGCATACATGAACTGAAAAAAAAAAACGCACACGGAGATTAAAGAGTTACTTATTGCAATTAGCTCTCATCTTCGATTGTTGATGGTTTCTTGGACCCCATGTTCTTCAAAAGACATGAAGCTTGGTTTCATCTGCCTGGTTACTTTAACTCGCAGAATTGCAGATATTGGACACAGATTAACCCACACATTGTGCACGAAGAACCTCTTCCTCCCGAGAAGATAGGCGTTTGATGGGCAGTGTCCGGAAACGCATCAAGGCCCATTATTTTAAACAGACGATAAATTCAAGGTTCATTCATTGAAAGATATCTTCAGATATTTGAGTCGATTATAAGAACGAAAGCTGAGGTAGACATGTAACTTCATATCTAAACCACTCCAAGCATCAGTTTGAATGTCTGAGGCAACGACATGGCTAGGTCAGTCGGGATAATCTCCACATGCACAACAAGCTGCAGTAATGGACGGCATCACTTGTACGTATTATCGTTCGAGGAGGGGGCGGGTGGTTGACGGACCTCACAGGATCGATACTCCCGCGCAACGGGCGATAGACGAACGTATCGAAAACTTTCGAGTAGCTCCGCATAAGCGATCTCAACACTGCAAACGCAACAGCATTAACCGCTCTACCATACTCTTGTGGATTTGAATCGAGCTGTCGGCATACACGTTTTCACTTCGGGTGTGTACTGTGGTAGACCACGAACGCCAAGCACCATTGGCTGAATTTAGGTCATCATGGATCACGATTCACAAAAAATGTGTTCACCCAGTAAGAGGAAAGAAAAAGATGAGGGAAAGGAAGAAGCGAAATAAGAAGAAACAAGGAGAAAAAGTATCAAGAGAAAGAAGAAGTGAGAAGAAAGATGTTTTATCTCTAGGATTTCTACCGCGATTTTCTGTCTCGTACGCTAATTTACGCTCCACAAGCTAATTACTGCGAGGTTTTGTTGTTTTTGTTCGTGGTACTATTAGAATAATATTTTTATTGTTATTCTTATTACTGGCATTCGTATACCAATATACAAGCATACATTCAATTAATGATATACGTTGCAAATGTTCTTGCTTTTAACTATCAAAGAATAAAGTGAATTGAAAACATAATTATGGAGGACTGCAGGATAATGTCTGCGGAACAACCCTGACGACATCCAATCTGCGACCATCTTGTTTGCATTACCATCTAAATTTGGAGATGGGACCATTCGAAATGCCAAATTTCCGGCGAGCGCCGTGCGTTGCGTGCCGGCCACATCCTATCTAATCTCGGGGCGTTAACGGACCTGCTGCAGGAGACGTGGAGGGCGCTCGGGGTCATTGGAGAGGCAAAGCAACCGATGGGAGGAGACCGGGTGATGGGTCACGGCTTTTGTTTTCGGTTCCCCTTCGGCGTTCGGGAGGGCGAAGCTCTCAAACCTCAATCGCCTTGATCCCGCACTCGTTGCAAAAAAATGCGAAAGATCAGTGTGTTCGACTGTCGTACGCAATGGTAGCGCCGAAAGGCTCGGTTTTTTCAATGCGATATCAATTCAAAAATTATTATTTCCTAGAAAATGCGATTTTAGTTTAAAATTTCCATCCACTTCAATAGGAAATTGTTTCATATTATTGTATTTACTTTTGATTTCAGATCATTACTTTTAACGCTCAAACAATTAAACAACAAAAACGAAAGCTGTTTCGTAAATCGATACAAATAAAAATAAAAATGAAGTATGAAGTATGAATTTTTAGTTATAGTGGTAGTGAATTTAATGAGCGATTCATCGACGTGTAGGCTCACCGCCGACTTTTAAAATAAGCGCTTTAGACACACACACACACACACACCAAAAAAAAAAAAAAACCTTCAAAACAACCGCCGCTATTCTTGAAGGGACATCGAGTGCACACAGGAGCCGCTGCACAGGAGATAGTCACGAAGCATTTATAACCTTTCGCGTCTGAAAGGGCGTTTCCTCCCCCCAGAGCATTGAAACCCTTCAGACGTTCCTGACATTGGACCAAATTGATCCGACAGCACGCTTCGTGTCGGAAGCCGCGCCGCCTCGCGACTTCTGCTTTGCCGAACGAGCAACAGTGGCTGTACTGAACTCCCTATTTCTGTCCAAGCGCCACTGCTATTATTCGAAGACATGGATGACAGTGCTCTAGCTTTCTACCTCTGCGTGTCAGAGTTCATATCTCAGTCGATCCGTATGAAATTTGGGGTGGAAGTGGACGGATTTTATAGGGGGCTTCTCCCGTTTATCCTGCCTCTGACTCCAGAATTACTCCATCATCATTCGTTTCATATCGTCGTAATCAGGTATAGATAGTGTAGGTCATGTAAGTATACGTATGTACGTATGCATGTATGTATGTATGTATGTATGTATGTATGTATGTAAGGAGAGAGGGGACAAAGAGAAGGAAAAATCGCGCACGGTACACGACTACTCGATTGTTTAGGTGCTACTACAGCATTCGCCTGGAATTGGTCAGAGAAACCATGCAAACTCACTGATTCGTGCAGGCGGCCGTTAAAAGTCTCCTCCAGTACTTGAATTAGCTATAGGCGTGCGCACAGGGAGCGGCAGGGGGGGGGGCGTTGCCTCCTGTAATCTTACGTAAATATGTTGTCCTGGATTGTCCCCTTTTTTAACCTAACAATTTGGAAAATTGTTATACATTTGGGAAAGAGGCTTTCCAAGCCATTTGGGAACCCAATAAATGGCTTGGAAAGAGGCTTTCTAAGCCATTTGGGAACCCAATAAATGGCTTAACAAAAAAACAATAGTTTTTGTTAACTGTATCATTGAAGTTTGAATGTCATCCTCCTTGTAGAATATATTATTTATTTTGTTGTAAACTATATCATAAAAGTTAAATGGAAAAGGGGTCCCAGAAATGTAGTTGCTCTCCTTATTATCTTAGGTTGCGCCCACTATGGATCCAGTTATAGTTGGGAATTGAAAGGGAGTCCGGCTCTGAACTTCCAAGTAGCGCCTGGGTCAATGCGTCCCGCCTTGGAGGTGGCCGCGCGAAGCGGCCTAAAGCAGACCAAAAGCAATGATGGGCCAATCACCGGCGGGCATCTCTTCGCGACGGACCGAATGACCCAGAGAGCGTAACGAGTACCGAGTAATTACACACTGCGAACGCGCGGAGAGCAAAACCGGTCGCCTGACTCAGCGAAGCCAACTCCAAAGAGAAAACAAAACCGAGCCTTCCAGCTCGCCTGCCTGCAGCGACCAGGGCTGTCCAGGGTAACAGAGAGAGAACGCAACACAAATTACTCTGCCCGAGGTTCGCTTACGTAACTCAAACCAATTGAAGGGTTCACTGCACACGTCGATCGCATTTTTAGAGGTGACTGTTTTTAAAACTAACTTTTTATGTCTATTTTTTTCGCTCTTCTCGCGTGGCGTTTGATGTAAGAAAATTACGCTTGTAGCTTTCAAGGGTTTTTTTCGTGATTAGAACTGAAAAGTTAATTAACTTTCTGGGGAAGAAAGGACAAGATGAGCTTATTTTGTGTTCACCTTTGCGTGAACCTAATAAACTACTCGAACATTGAAAATGACAAACTGCATCTTTAGAAGCAGCTTCATTATAGGGCATCTCCCATCACAAGCTTCTTCAAAGTCTTCTCAAAAACGGAAACTCGGGCAAAAATTTCACTCGTGTACGTCTTATTAATACTCTACATCATGTCTTTAATAAGGGAAATTGTAGATCTTCAACGAAAAAGTCAGCGAGGCTAATATCAGAAATAATATCAAAATGCAAAAAATAATTAACACAATGACAGAAACAAACCAAATAACCACAATATAGACAACGCCTTTCAACCTACGGATTGAAAAACAAGCCTAAGATATTTTCACTTCTTCCTCCTCTTCTCCCACCCTGTACATTAATCCCTCAACATTTGTGAGAGTTAAGTTCCCAAAAACATCGCGAATGTCAAATCCGCGAATATAGTCAATCTTTTAATGAAGAAAAGTGGGTTAGGTTCCTGGATATCGAAAACCTGCAAAGAAAGAAAAAAAACTGACGAACAATTGCAGGAACGAGGCATCGCCACTGAGTGTGAGTCTGAGACGGTCGCGCCGTGTAAGAGCGAATCGTTGAGACAACATGACTCTTCAGTGGTCAAGAGATATTTAAATAGAAATAACATTTTGTTACCTTAGCAAGTTGTCCACATTACCGATGCACCAGATGTTTTCATAAAGGAAAAAGTTATCCATATTCATTTATACAGGTTCAAAAAGTGTATATCAAACTCAATTGTAAATTTCAATTAAAATTTACTGTAAATTTCAATGTCATTTTTTTAGTAGAAATAATGTTAAGTAAGATTTTAATGACAAAATGTTAAAAATAATTTTAAATTAATAGAAAATTTTTAGTCACCAGGAAAGAGAGATAAAATGTACTCCAGACGCGTTGTTTAACACTATTGTTTTGAACTCGAGTGTCTGAGTTTTTGGAAATTCAATAGTCAATGTAACGAAAATTGACAAACATAAACAAATTAGGATGTAACGTAACGAAATAAAAAACAAAAAAATACCATTTCGATATGAAAATTACATTTCTTTTAAATTATTAAGCAATCACACGTGTACTATTAAATTATTAAGTAATTTTTAAATCTATTTAGAAAAGCTTTCCTAGCATACACAAAAACCTTAATAGTAACTCGAATTAAATACTAAGAATTCTCAAATTAATTTACACAACAAAATGTTTAATATTGCCTGCTTGATAAGTGTTTATTTGACTACTAAAGTATACGAGTATACAGAGAATCCAATAGAACGAAAAAAGCATTCATTTCATGGAAATGAAATGAATCTATCAATTTCGTATTCTCGCGAAGCATTCATTCTACATTGTCTGGACTCTCTTGAAGTCTGTTAACAGTCTTTCTAGGACTGAGACAACTTATCTCAATTTGGATATTCTGACCACTCAAAAGAAAATACAGAGATAGTCCTAGACTCAGGCATTCAAATATAGTTACCCCAACAAAAAGCATCACTAGTAGTTTTCACCATTTCAGCCCTGAACAAAAATACACTTCTTGTCACATTTAAACTAGCGCATTCTCTGGGATGAATCATCGTATCCACACTGCTGGGGATTGACGATCATATCGATTGATTGATGAAGTGACGAACGACGAGCGTGGATCTAGAACACTTGGGATCTTGAGGGGCAGAGGAAACGGGAAAATCCTGCCAAGAACCCGTTTAGGGCATCGTTAATTCTACATGGCGAGAACGGGTTTTGATCTAGGTACCCAAAGGTGGACGGCAGGAGCGCTGGTGGCAAATCACTCCGCTCTCTCACACTCACACACTAGGGAACGGAATTTTTGTAATAAAAAAAGGAAATATGTACATATACATACATTTGTTTTCCAAAAATATGCGAAATAAAAATGCATTACAGTGTTTAAAATTGCTCCCTACAAGCATTTCAAATTTTCGAATACAAAACGTCACCAATCAGGGCAAAGTGGATTCAGAACAGCTGAATGTTCTACCTACACAGTAGTGATTGTGAACAGTCGACTCCAGTTATAGTGAACTCGGATACAGTGAACTTAAAGTCACTGGTCCCGTTTCACTTGCATTACAAACAAGCACAAGAAGATTCGGTTGCAGTGAACTCTGAACCTCGGATAAAATTAACGTAGGAAATGCGACGTCTTGGAAAAAATATCGGTGGTCAAAGGTTAAAGTCGAAGAAGGCTTCCCTGAGGTGGAGGTAGCGGACCCGGAATGGGGACCTCACTGACTTGTGGCACAGTTTCACTGTGGAAACAAAAGGCCTTGTCCTCCGTGGGCTACAACCAGCGGCGGCAATGCGCGAGTACTTGCTTCAAATTCAAGCTTTATTGAGATTACTTGAGATTCTTTGAGATTCCGCGGGACAAATCGCGTGATGTTCTACGTAGGAGATAGGAAGTACGCGACAGCCACAACCCCACAGCCTGGCGATACCCGCTGCGCCGCGCCGCGGGGAAAAGCGATCAGCTTCATTCGTCGCTTACAACATGCCACTACCGAAAATATCTCGGATGTTATGATGCGAGTAAAACGATCTTCGGAGCGTGGGACTGTATTCCAACAGTGCAACTATCATTGAAGGGTATCAAGACTGAGATACTTAGACAGTGGGCAATGCAGAAACAAAGTAAGGAGAGAGCAACGTCTTTGGAGAAACATCTGAAGAAATTACTAATGAATAATATACAAAGCAAACAATTTAAAATAATTTATTTTTAAGGTCAAATAAAAATATTAAAATTTTCAGTTCATGCTGTTAAATGTATTTTGCTGTATCTACATACTAATAAAATCAATAATTGTGGAGAAATTCTATTTAATTTTGACATCATCGGATGTTGTGAAACTGACATAGTGAACCAAAAAGGTTAGTCCCCAGAAGTCCACTTAAACTGGAGACTATTGTATTAGCATTCTCATCACTAGAGACCGGATTTTTATGTAATTACATATTTTTTGTCTTTCTGTATACCGTTCTCAAAATTTTAATCTTGGCGAATTGTGGCAGTCCTAACGCAATATCCATTTTTTTCGTTACATATTTTTACATATTTGGTACTATATATACTATATTTGGTTACATATTTCATATATTTTGCTATTTTCTCTACATAGTTTACATATTTTGCTATTTTCTCAACATATTTTCTTTATTCTATCAATTTTCTTTCATATTTTTATGAAAAGAGGTATTTTAAAAAAATCAGCATTTGCTCCTACATAATTATGGCGCGCTACTGCGTACTCAACTCGAGGTACGCTATACGTGAAGACGCGGTAGGATGTTCTCACAGGCCGGTGCGCCTGCTTCAGTTATCTCAGTGGCGAGAAGTGCGCGCGTCAGTGACTGACACTTTCACCTTTTAGTGTGAGAAGTATCATTGAAGACCTTTAACCTTAATTTCCAACAAACTTTGGCGACTGCCGTCGTGTAACACTTTGATGAAAATATTGTATGCAGCAGTGATTATTGGCTGATTGTAGTTATCGCCAGTTTGAACGATGTCTTCTAATGCGTTTAGTCTGGCTGTTAAACAGCATATCTGGATAGCCATTTGTGAAGCTTTTACTTCTGCTGGGAAAGTTGTATGGTGCAAAAGTTCATCAATTTGTGCTTACCAAATGATTTTTAAAATGTCTGTATTTTTTTAAAAAAATTTGTATAGGAAACTTTTATAAATGTGAGTTGGTATTATGTAAATGTGTTTTGTAATTAGGGTATTTTAATATTACATATTATATCCGATTTTACATATTTATTACATATTCTTACTACTTTCATTACATAGTTATGTACATATTTTGACGTTTCATACTACATATTTTTCCGGTCTCTACTCATCACACAATTCGAGTTTTATTCGAAATATGAAATTCGCACGTAGTATCGCTAAGTTCTTTCCGAGGCGCCGGTGCGCACGTAAAGCCAGTGATGAATTCCGGAAAGAAGGGGTGGGGGCGGGGGCTTAAGGGATCCGCCCCCAATTCAACAAGGCGATAAGACAACGGCCTTCAAAAAATATTTGTCGGACGTCGATCGAGTCAGTACGCTTGGGTTCTTTGAAATATATACAAGCACATGGTTGAGATTACGATTACTTCTGCTATGCAAACTTTCCCATCCTCTCATCCTTCATTCCGAGTACACAGTTTTCAAGAAGCCAAGGGAGGGTGCGTATGTTTGACAATTCACAGTGAAGGCTCGGTGGTCACAGACGTGCAGTATTACTTTGTAAAAGGACTGCAGAAATATTATAGTATTAGCAAAACCGTATTGTATGAAATATTCCGTTTCGATGTAAAAATGTATAAAAAAGTAACGAGATAAGTAAGATGTATGTAGTAATAGGTAAAATATGTAATGATACTAATATATGTAATTATACCGAAATATGTAAAATAAAAACAGTTATAATTCATTCAGAATGTATTGTAAGTTCTATAAAATATTACTGAATGCACGTACATCCTTCCTGAAAAAATATGTATTTGCATGAAAATCCGTTCCCTACACATCACACACACACATGAACACCTACACCTGATCTACCTACACCTACTCTTTCCACACTGATTAGCTCGCAAAGCAAGACAAACTTCTCCGTAACTTGGAATTTTCATTAGAAACTTCTACATTACATCAAGAGTGTAATACTCAAGTAATTTATTTTACAAGACGATAGAGATACATTATTTTCGAGAGGGAGGTATTACCTCACGGAGAACGAAGAGCGATTTAGATATTTTTCTCAAACAGATAATCTGTGTATCGTGTGTAATATTTGATTAGTTGTATTTGATTTCAGTTTATTCCAATTATTATGGTAAAATACAAACAAAAAAAGTTCCGTCAAAGAATACCTCACAAATAAGATATTGCGCGTGAAATTTAAGCAATCATTTGATTGTCATTTAAGAAAGGTTTCTGGAATAATACTGACAATTGTACGCAATCTCTTCCGGAAAATCTGAACAAAAAGGCTATGAACTGCGGCTACCTACATGTATTAAATGTAGGTAGCTCTTCTACATACATTTACTCGTAAACAGTAATTATAATTTTTCTTTGTCTTCTTATGTTGTAAGAGAAGGTATTGTAACGCTGCAACAGATACAAAACTAGCCCCATGGGATATCATTTCTTTCCATCTCGCTGTCTGCGTCGATTAAGTTTTCACGCTCGACAGAATTGCCAAAGACGAGCTGAACAAACGTCATCGACGGCAGTTCCCCCAGTCCCTTTCATTCGCGGTAAATGCTACAAAAAATAACTCACGTGACCCTCTGCCTGCAAACTGTTAGTGTCATTGGAATTTGCTGTTCTGAGGAGAAGCATTTTTTCTGGATGTTTTATCTCTCACTAGAGCTCGGCTCAGTAGATACGATGTGGAGAGTTCACCGAATTATCTAGTGTTTATTTGTAATACATCCGGAACGGGTCCAGTGACTGATGCACTGCAACCGAGAGTTCACTCCATCGGAGTTCACTCCATCGGAGTTCACTCCATCGGAGTTCACTCCATCGGAGTTCACTCCATCGGAGTTCACTCCATCGGAGTTCACTCCATCGGAGTTCACTCCATCGGAGTTCACTCCATCGGAGTTCACTCCATCGGAGTTCACTCCATCGGAGTTCACTCCATCGGAGTTCACTCCATCGGAGTTCACTCCATCGGAGTTCACTCCATCGGAGTTCACTCCATCGGAGTTCACTCCATCGGAGTTCACTCCATCGGAGTTCACTCCATCGGAGTTCACTCCATCGGAGTTCACTCCATCGGAGTTCACTCCATCGGAGTTCACTCCATCGGAGTTCATTCTATCAAGAGTCGACTGACCAATTTCTTTTTATAAATGTTATAACGTTACGTCATAAATGAAAATCTTAAGAAATTCTGTAACAGAGGTGCAAAACAAATTGTATTTGCCGATCCGGGTGGTCGAGATCGCTAAAGCAGTAGTGCCGTGGTGATCTCGGACCGAAAGATCGCGGGTTTGAATACCGCCTCAGGCACCGTTGAATTTTCGTTCGTCCTTTCACCCCCCATCATTACCATTCAGTATATAGATACCCCTAACGTTTATGATCTCTCAGTTAATACGACCTAAAATAAAATACTGTATTTCCTAAAATAAAATAACACAATTGTCCCGACTGGAGAAGAACAGGGTGTGTTACGTTGACGGGTCACGTGCTAGTTGGGTTCACTTGTTATCAGTCCTTACCGCAAACCTGAAAGTTTGTTTATGGCAGTTTACATACAAATGGGCTGGCCCACTCCCTGAATCCGGCGGTTGTTTGTTGTGGTCTAAGTTGGCCGACTGCACCTCGATGACTCCGAGGAGGCGAGTCTAACCCATCCTGTTATTGACGGGATGATGGGAATTTCATTCGGAAGTCACATGATAGAGCTGCGACCACGCAACATACAATTTACCCAGCGAGCATGATAAAGACGAACCGTGATCCTTTATAACACTATGACTTATTCACGTCGCTTGAGGGAAATCTAGAAAAAAGCTAGGGGCTACCCTCCCTCCCAAAAAATGTTGCTTAATGATGCGCCATTTGGTAGTTGCAAATATTAAGTGAACTCATTTTATATTTGCAGACTAACAATGAATCACAATCAACAAACATATCTCTGTCATTTCATTCACATGAAATTTTGTTAATTTCTTGAAAAGGCTTTACGAAATATATTAAAGAGACTACTTGAGTTAAGACGTAATTTTTTATTCCAATTGCCCATGTGACGAACCTTCTCCGAAAGAGGATTCTGGATGTGGCATTACCTAAACCCACACACCAACCCCAGTGAACCAACTGTAGAATAGACTACGCGCAATTGGTAAGGATTCAAGAAGGTTCCTTGCAGGCGGGATGCCTTCGAAGGCAACAGACTGCAGGTCGCATCGATCGCGAGCAAGAACCGAGCTCATCTACGGTTTCAAAGGTGCAGCAAAGACGTCGGTAACGAGCATATTGCGTGCGTGAGAGGTCTCCTCTTCTGGGTTTTGTTGCCATTTGCATCGCTTCAGGGGAGGATTCACAGTATCGAGACTAGCGGACCCGAGCGAAAACTCGTGCAGGTGGATACCGTAGACACCTCCATCTCTTCCTAAGCGATATATGTTTTAATAGAATTCGCCCCACCTTTACCTCGGAGAGGAAATAGCCACAATGGTCGAAGCCCCGTAAATTAAATACAAAGATCCTTAAAAGAACTCATTTTTTAGATTACGATGTGATGAACTGGATCAGACGTCTTTGGCCTCGTAAATCAGGTTGAGTGGCCCTCGATAGCACCGGTTTTCCTTTACCATATACTTACGTGTATACGGAGTAATATACGTAATATAGGGAAAGTTACGTAATGCTGCGCGAAAAATATGCGGATTTTCGGCAGAAAAAAATTCATTCCCGGGCCCTGATAACGAAAAAGTGGATAAATCCAGTTGCTAAAGTAAGAAGAAAAAATCGTCTAATACGTGGTGTAGCCAGGAATCCCTGTTTTGTGGGTCCTTGATACCGAAAAACCAATTGAAGTTAAAACGTCCGTCTGTCTGTCCGATGTAACAGTAGCGCCTAAACCATGCGTAGGATTTTTTAGTTATACTCTAGCGATAACAAGAAACTAACAGCTAAGCGGGTCGTGCGTTGCCAGAATAAATTCGTGCCTGCCCAATTTTAAATATGTTTTTCAACAAATATTAACTTTTATGAATGTACAATTCTTTTTTTTCATTCTATTTCTTTCTTTACCTTCCTTTCTTTCTGCGTTTCTTTCTATCGATAACTCAGTCAAGATTGACACGGGGTCAGTTACGCAAAATATGCAAAAATTACGCAGAATACGCAAAAATAGAAGTAATAGACGATGATGATTCTCTTTGCGTGTAGTGTGGGTAATGGGTGCGTATGTTGGTAATTTGTGTGCACAGCACATGCATAAGGACAGACATTAAAAAGATCAGTATTTCAACCCAATTTGATCTTTTCCATCCTCTCCCCGTCAAGTTTTCAATGTAGCAAAAAATAACTGATACAAATATTCAGTGAGAATACACAACAGTAACGAAACGCAATGTTCTCACAGTAGTTTTGGGATTCTTTCTTTATCTCACCTCAACAAACACCACTGAAGTCTTCGATTTCAAAAGGGCTCGCCTAAGAGTGTAGTTGGAGAAACTCGAAAACTCTTTTCACGCAAAAACAATATATTTTAATTTTTTTAAAAGTGCTGTGGAAATTACGATTGTATGGAATTTATATCCTAATCTCTGTTAGTAATATGACAAGTACCAAGTTCATAACCCTCTTCCAGTCCTTATCTCGATAGCACTTTCCTTACAAAAAAATGCATTGAAATATAATATTTTAGTGCAATGACAACTTACACAAGCAGGAAACAGTGCACATTCAGAGCATGAGGAGCGATTTAAATAAATAATGTAAATAACGAATTAAGTTCACTTGTTAAATAAAACGTCGAGAAAAAAACATATGGCCGTTTTCAACATTACCAGAACATCATATGAAATTTAATCCCACTAGACACGATACATACTGTAACTAACACTCCAATATCCCGATTAATTTTATTTGTCGAATAGTGGTTGCAGGCACGACTCTCGCATATAGAGGGACAACTCAGTATTCCGTGTTTCATGACCCGAAACTAATAATTAGGGAGAGGGATTTTATGCCCTAAAAAATCTTGAAATATGCTTTTAAAAATATGCATTTATGATCTAAAGATTTTGAAATATGCACTTTAATGCGCAATTAAAATTAACAATATTTACCAATACATTAAACCTTTCTTGATAAAATTAAGGACATGAGTGCTTGGATTGAAAAGATATATTTTTGTGCAAATACAATATAATTACCTTACTTCGCGGGAGAAATAATTAAAGTAAATATACACTTTAGTGAAGTACATTGTATGTCTTGTTGCATTTCTTCTGCCTGGTTTAAAAAAATACATCAAGAAATTTCCTATATTTGCACAAGTATGTCATCATCTACAGGAAAGAAAAAATACAAACTTTACAGTATCAGTACCCAAATGACAATCTCTTTGTAATCGACGAACGTTCACAAGAAAATAGATCCTATAAAAGTTGAAACGTTTTAGAGATGTCTGTATTTTCACGAAATGTGCAAAATATGCCCCTATAAGTACACGAATATGCACCAACAGGGAAAATCGGCCAAATATGAACTAATATGCACGAACATATTAATCTACATAGCCGCCAATTCTAACCAAAGGTCAAAAAATTTCACTTTGCTATGCGCTGAAGCAACGGACAAAAATATGCAAAATCCTAGAAATCCGCTTCCTAATAATAGCATTGGCCTGGTTGCACTCAACATGTTGGCACACATCCCAACCAATATCCCTTGTACTATCGCCAACACCCTTGCTGATTGTAAGTACAAAAACATGGTAAGTAATACTTCTGCATGAATAAATTTCATTATAGCTTTATTTCCAATTCTTCCAACTACTCATTTTTAGAACACATTTCAGTAATATCTTCTCTTAGTCTAAATAGATAAAAGTAATAAGTGAAAGTAATCTAACATATCCCCTGGCACTTAAACATTTACGAAAGGCATATGTTATAGATTTCAGGAAAAAAATTGAAACGAAGAGTATAAGAAACAAAACCAATGGCAGATATCCACATCACAAGAAGATAACCATTCACTTATTGACACCCATAACAATGTTTTCATAGGAAGTTGAATTATAAAACGCTGTATACGCCAACCACTATTTCTTTATTTTTACGTGATGTGGCAACATCTCTGCAGTGAAATAATTTTCTCTCGAAATGCCAGCCATTTGAAAATTCATTTAGTATGACCCTGAAACTGCGTCGAACGCCGACCGGAAGTGCTAGCACGCACCGCGCGCCGGTCCATACTTCCTGACCGTGACCGGAAGCAGAAAAATTGGACACATTAGAGGGGGAAAGGGGAAAGCAGGGGACAAAACTTCTAGTAACCCCCTCACAATACTCTCTCAAAAATCGAGCGAATTTTCCTACCGATTCTATTCATATTACACGTTATATTTACGCATATCCCAGCAAGGTAGTCATAAGCACTCACAGACAAAGCGTAAGAGTCCTAAGTGAAAAGGACTGAGCGGAATCTTTATTCGCCTAGACTCTAATATTAAAATACATATTTTAAAAAAATCTCGTGAAATAAAGGATTCTATGGGTTTCAACACTCCTTACAAAGGTCATTTCAACTATAAATTGTTTGAATCATCATCATCATCATCAATATCATCGAATTGATATTCACTGTGACTTATGTCCCCCTTTGACAATCCATCATTCGAATCATGAGACTGATGATTTGCCCAACGTGGGTCACGCGAAAATTTGTGTATCATAATAATATACACTTTAGCCTTGCGACAAGATTCTAATGTTCCTAGATACGAATGGAACAAATTCTAAACACTTAATTTTTCAAGATAACGAAGATTGTATTGCCAAGAAAAACAATGTCAATGATATCAAAGGTCCAAATTATCTGACAAAATAGTTTTCTGTCACCGTCATCAAAATGCGCTGAACATTATCTTCAAAAATTAACTACTGTACGGATTAAGAAGAATGTTCCGGAGATTTTTCACAATATTATTTAAGTACACGATTAGTCTGATTAATTTCGTCACGATTGTATCGTAGCATCAGTTGTTGTATGAAAGATAACAATCCTGTCACCATACTCTGACCACGAACTTCGATATTCGGTATTATCTTGAGCACCTATTCAAATTTCGCTCAGATGCATCTTTTATGCTTGTGGTTTCACAATGGGTCAGAACGCTTAACTAATGGAATTATCACGGAAGTTCATTTACAATGTAATGAGCATTGATAATGCTCTTACCTACCTCTCGGAAGTAGACAAACCGTAGATGTTACACAGTGTAAATCTACGCAAACTAAGCAATGATTTGGCATATTAAATGCATTCTAGATCTCCCTCACATGTTTCACATCATGCTGTTTTATATCGCATTAACATTTCTCGGAGTCATCCACTTTGAATTCTTTTTAAAAGGCAGACAAAAACTTAATTAGATTTTAAATATTCCGAAAGGAGAACTATTGACTCAGATTCCTCTGAAATCCTAACAACCGTACCTCCCCGTTTTCCAATGCGGAGAAATATTACGATGGAATTGCATAGTGGGATACGTCTTTACGAAAAACTAGGAATACTTTTGAACAATTTTAGGCCAAAGAGAACACTATTCGTATTATCATATCCATGCTATTTCAATTAATTCCGTCTCCCACTTTTCGATCTTTCAATTTATCACCTAGTTTCGCTTATAGTCTTCAAACTGCAGTTTCATGGCTTGTCCCTTCCTCCATCTGCCACGATTACCACATACACCATCAAACCGTCCTTTCACTCATTTCTTCTTACATACCCAATTATTTCCACCCTTCTGCCCTTACTCGTAAATCCACGCTATTAAACAGAGTTTCTAATTCAACCCTTTCATAATTTTCAATTTATCGACATAAATTTTCTCCGATTCGTGAAGTAACCGTTAATGACCCCATTTGAGTTCAAAGGAATATCTCCCTTTCCCAGACACGCTCCCGGAGGCAAGTGATGTAACCAAATTTCGGAGTTCCTAACGCCCGAAAAGATTCCTGTGTCCATTTAACAGCAGGCTGAATGAGCCTGAGAGCCACATATCTCCATTTGGGGAACTCCCCCATTAGTGGAATGCAATACCCATTTGGCCCCAAAGCCATCTGCTAATCGTCAGAGATCCTTGGAAGTGTTGCCAAACACTCAAATGCGTGTAGTATATTTGACACACGAAGTGTAAAATACATGAATGTGTGCGGACTCTTATTGCTAACAATGTCACATTCCATCTGCGCATTTATTATTTTATTTTCATTATTTTGTGCTGACCTTTTCTTCTCCAGTGAATGGAAAAGTAATTTTTTACGTGTCATCTGTTACATGCCTCAATGAGAAAGTACCACGTTTACTCCGGATATGAGATTTGGAGGTGATAGGTTATACATTGGATTTGCGAAGTCTTGAAATACCCGTCAACTGTCTAGAATTGCAGCTTCCACGTTTTCTCAATTCTAGACTTTTTTATAAATGTTAGAATTTGTCCTGTCTTCGTAGATGTATGATCTAATGCATAGATCAGATTTACCTTTTTTTAAACGACAGATAAACGACTCAAGGGACTGTGATTACAAAGGCAAGTAAGAGAAAGTTTTGTAGCTTATTTTTCTATTGATGGTGCTTTGGGATTCTTTGGAAATTCCTTTGTAAGAGAATACGAGCAGTATCGTTCACAGATTGTTTACAATGAGCAGAGTTACAATGAGCATCAATGACAATGATAAATTGAAAATATACCGCTTCCAAATAACGGTTTAATCTCTTCTTAACAGAAATACAAATGCTCCGTAATTAATCCTTCTCCGGAAAAGTGTAATAAATTTACAGGACAACACCGCAATTCCAGTCGTACATGAAGTAGACTGATGGATAAATGTATTGGATATGGTTTTGAGGTACACAGTATCTGATAA